>QRFJ01000023.1:2400769-2602009 GCA_006176705.1 Cocos nucifera | reverse complement strand
TAGCTAGGCTAGAATCAAATCAGTCAAATTTTTATGATAATGATCCTACATCAATGATCCAAATCATTGAATATGATCTACTATCTTAAAATTACTTATACACAAAAAATCATATGATTTAAAAATCTCTGAACTATGCATCACATAGTTAAATATTGGACGGCCTAAATAACATTGAATTAACTATATTTTTTAATAACTTGATGCATAGACTAAAAATCTTCAAATCATATCCAACAATTTAGATCATCGATACAGAACCTCCATTATCCAATTTTGATCCGACCAGTTCTGAATTCAAATTCAACATTATCCAAATCTACCCCATGTAGATGTTAAAAGACTTTTAATACCCTATATATATATATATATAACCGACAAACATTGTTCATGGTACCATACAAGATTTTGATAATTATAAAATCAGTCTCTATGTTTTGAGCTAAACTCAACCAACTAATGTTGAAACCATATATTTTTGAGTAATATATCATTGCTGTATGCCATGGTATGACATGTTCATCACATTGACTTTTCCGCCTGTTATAACTCACTTCTGCTATCGTGCATTACAGCAGCAACTATCTGGCTCAGACTGGGCTTTTTATAAGCATCTCCAGGCAACCAAACATACCTTTTAATGCTTGCACTTTCAAACAGATCACCCAAGTAGGTTTATATCTTAAAATTACAAAAATAGAAATTCTTTTAGCACAGTCTGCATCGACCATTGTAAGCTTCCCTAAGCTTATTCACCCAATTACCAACTCTATCCACAACTACGCTCGTATATTTGATATCATCATGCAATTTCCATGTTTATTTACAAATCCCTGGATGGAGCATCTGCACCACCAAAGAACAGAGCCACAGATCCTAGCCCATATGTTGAATTATATCTCTGATTAGCCACAACCAAGGGGAGGCATGGCTGCAAACATTCATTGCAGCGGGCATCAATTGACCAGTTCAGAACAAGGAAAACATATAAAGGAAAGCAAAATGGGAAGACACACCAAAAAGGGATTGATTGCACAGTGCAAATTTACCACCTTGAACAAATAGAAATGTACCACCTTGAACGAATTGCCAAGCCAGATGCCGAAGGTTTATTCATCATCCTACCAGCTATAGTGGCACCATAACAGTTGAGAGAATTAGGCATCTATCATCTTCTGTCTACAATGAGAAAAAGAAAAAAAGAAGTGCAATAGACAATGGTCTCTTCATAAATTTACTAAAGTAGGAAGACAGTACACGTGACGAAAGATGAACAGAAAAGTATCAGGCAGGAATCATACAACAGGAAAAATCTAAACATGGCTCAGTTCTTTAACCATGACTGACCATTGCTATTTATACTTCACCTGTTACCAGGTCACACTAGAGTTTCGTCCAGTGCAAGGATTCTTATGAAGTGAGAGATGGCAACATGTGGAAGTCTTCTTTCTCAATCTCATGCCACCCAGCCATGCAACTACACAACAACCTGATCCAAAAAATATGTAAAAAAATGCCTCATAGACAATCTTGAAATATCATAACATTAAAAAGAGCATAAACAAGGCATACCTCAGCCACACATAGATATTAAAAGAAGCTGTTGGAATAGTTCATGGATAATCTTCAGATACATCACCAGTGAGTGATGGAAATGAAGGAATAGATTTTAGGATCACTTTCCTGCCACCCTTGCGACTGGGGAGCAATCCAATTCCATTATGTGGAGGCGAAACCCTCTTTCGGTTAGGGGAAGTAGTCTTCACACCATTGCTTGGTGATGCATCGCATCTCAGGACATCCGGAGTATCATCCTCAAGAACTGTATTTACATGCTTCTCAAGCTTATGTTGAGGAAGGATTTCAGACTTTTGGAAACGCTGAGATGTATATAACCAAGGAGAAGATCCAACAGAAAGTGTTGAAGATCTTGGGGGCTTTGCACTTGAAAAGAATGACAGTTTGACCAATGGTCTGAAAAGTATTGTGGTTCTAGTATTATTTTTTAGAAAAGATAACTGAAACTAAACTAGGGAAAATGGTAGAAAATACTGAACCTGCAAGTTTGCAATGGTGTCATGGATAAAACACCTTCAGAAGAATGATTCTCATCAATCTTCACACTAGCATGTTGTTGACCATCATCATCCAGCTTGTCCTTTTCCCTTTCACAATGGTCTGTTTCATGCTCTCCCTGTTCAATTTCTTCAGCTCCTATCAGTACAATACCTGTCAAAGGAGCAGTTAAGGCAAGAATGCAACTAAAAACAAACAAATTGAAATCAATGACACATGCTTAATGGATCTTTAACTTTTAATTTCAGAATAAGTGGTATTTTTATATAATCAGACTGATCGAACGCAGTTACCATGTATAATTAATGGCTGCAAGAAGGGCTATATGTATATATATGTGTGCGTGTGTGTATGTCTAAATGTGTGTGTGTGTGTGTGTGTGTGTGAGAGAGAGAGAGAGAGAGAGAGAGAGAGATCACGATTGGAAGCTCAAGAGGGGAGGAGGGTGTTTGAAAACCATGAACCAGCTGAAACATAGCATGGGAAGGTCGAGATATTTTTCCTTTGTTATAGGAGAGAACTTCCCTAATGCGGTGGCAAATAAAAGGAGCAACCAGGACATCACAAGCCCAGCAACTAGTGAGTTGAATCTTGATCAGTTGACCCACATTAACAGCTCATCTGGGATAATACTGAGTACTAGGTCCCACAGTCCCTGGATATTAGGCCCTAGAAACAATAGCCATCTTACAAAATACCAGCTTTTGTTGCATCCAGACATCCTAAACAATGTATCTAACACCAAACATATAACAAATGTTTCTTGTAACCTCCCCATGACCTAGTCAATTATCTGCTTCACGGTATAAGCATGTAACTAGAATTCAACACAACCCCTGTGTGAAGGCACCAAATGCTGGACTACTCCCTGATTGGTAAAAGAGAGAAATGAATAGAAAAGGCCTGAGGAACTTATTCCACAATCAACTGTCATGAATTTATTTATGGGTTCCATGCACTCCAACCTACATTAGTAATTTCGAATTTTCAAGGGGAAAAACAAACTGGTTTTCACTTTGGTCTCTCAAGAAGTATTTGCAATCCTTATTAAAAAAAAAAAAAAGAAGTGTTTGCAAGGGTATAAACCTGACATGGATAAGACATAACAGTGACATGCGTTGGAAAGGAACATATATTAATGGAGCTGTTAGTCAGCTGCTCAAGTCTTGTTGGATATGCCAGAGTTGGTGGTGATGAGCTCTAACAGCAGGCACCAAAAAACTTTTGCTAGTCATCATGGGCAAAATGAAGAAAAGTAGCTCTGCATGTATGCTAGCATATTCATCCATTACCGACAAAACCTCAAGATGGTCAAGCATGAACCAGAAAACACACAGAGAAGAGCAAGATGGAGAAACTCAAAAAGACAGAAAAAGTTGAAAAGCCTAGGATAACACGATGTCGAAGATGGCTACAGAAGTACAATGGAATACTAAAATATGAAAGCAGGTGAAATCCACAGTCCAGACAAAGATAACAAGTAGTGGATCAAACACATAACAAAAGACTTTGAATGAAATAAGAAGCACGGCATGGCTCAACCTCAAATGAGTAAGTGCATAAAAATGTGAAGTTATTGATACTCTAAAGCATTAAAAAAAAAAAAAAAAAAAATCCTTTTGGCCGATGATAGCATGACTTGCCCAGCGTAACCAGACACATGAATGGAATATTGAACTGTACACTCACTTTGATAAGGGAACCGGTGATGACACCTGAACCCTCAGCCATGGTTGCTACTAGGCTGCCAACCATGCCTGAAGTGGTCGGTCCTTACAAATGCAGTCTGATATACATCAGCAATGAAAGAACATATAGATGGCTCTCTGGATGTCATAGCGACCCCTCCAAATTTCCTTGCTACCCTTTCAAGATGAGAAGGCAGAAGAGTAAATGGATACGTCAAGTTCAATATCTTAGAATAGAGAGGCTCAGGAACTAAGCCACAAGTATGCCTTAAAAGTCAATTCCCTCTAGGTGATCCAACAGTCCAATTGCCTGGATGGTGGGCTAGATGTTCATGACCGGGAGAAAATTACAGTCAACACAGTTAGGTGAGCAAACATTGCAAGGCTAGTAAAGAACCAAAATGTCCAAGAAGTATAAAGAGCATGTCCCACCAAGAAGGAATGACAAACACCAAGATAATTATTGAAGGCACATGGACTCAAAGCAACCAGTGTATCAAACACCTGAATGTCAAAATAAAGGGAGAGAACATGCACCATTGAGGGAGGCCAACAAAGTGGAAAATAGCAAACAGAATTCAAACACTTAAATAATACAAGATGCAAGAACTGAACACATCAGGGAAGAAAACTAGAAAGAATAAGTTTTTAAGGGGTCAAACGAGATGAAACAACCTAAAGAATGGATTATGGCATCTAAGTGTGGCATCATAATGATGATGTTATGAATAAAAGATTTGGTCAATGTAGATAGCAAAATGGGAGTAGAAATAGCAGAGGTCTATAACATAGAAAGCAAAGATGGGACTTTATATACCTCCATGAAAAATTGGAAGAGTTAAATTGAGCATGAAAGACTTGATTGAGAGGATAGAAAAATGACAAAACCATGACATAGTGAACTAAAAGCAATCTAAGGCACTATTTACCTTAGTAAAAAAATTTGGCCAGAGGCAAAAACACCTATTTGTTATTTGAAGATCTACACACAAATTTAGTTACTCTCACAGTGTAAAACCAAAACCACACAAGAATCGAAATCCAAGAAGTTTTCAACTCTTACCCATGTTATTGGACTAACAATGCTTCAATGATATATGTGATAAAGGAACAAACTACTTGACAACAAGGAGAGTTTGCATGCAATAGCAGAGATATCCAATTCAAGATTCACTATCAAGATGACAATTTTCACTTATGATGTCATAAAATCTAAAAATCAAGAGTTGGAGCTATGCAATTAATATAAAAATAGGAAGCAACATCCCAATATGTATAACTACATTAGGCTATGGCTCTCTCGTGTAACATATATATTCAAGTATTTGCATTGCTACAATGTAAGAACACATCAATACAACATGAGCTGACAAAGACAGTGCCAAATCTTTGGGGAGTCAGTAGTTCATTATTTAGAAGAGAATTGTTTTAGAATGTTTTCAGATGCATACAAAATCATGATACCTTGTCTTTTAGAATAATTTTGTAATTCAAAGATATCATGTTAGGCAGCATTTGCCTTTGCTTGCTTCTGTTAATAAAGTTTGCAAGATTCTAGAAACCATAGAATTGAAATATTCAACTTTTAGCAGAACTTCCCAACTCTATACACTTTCCTTCTTTGACATTATATATATAGAGAGAGAGGTGGACTGGGCTCCGGTCGATCGGATCCCAATCCATATCCGGTTGGATCCTCGGCCGTTGAATCAGCGCACATCTCCGAAAACAGACGCCTTCAGGGCAGGTCTGAGAAAAAAGCCTGTAACCGCCGCTGGAAAAAAAAAACTTCAGAAAAAAAAACAAGCCTACTGAAAAAAACAAAAAAACTGCCTACCTGTAGAAAAGGAAAAAAAAAAAAAACAAGCGCCTCCGGGCTACAGGTGCCTGTAGGCACCTTCAGGCGCCCCTTTTTTTTTCTAACAGGCAGCAGTAGGCGTGTTTTTTTTTTTTAGATCCAGGCCTATTTTTCGTTTTAGCCCTGAATTTTTTTCAGCAGCGCTTAAAGGCACCTCACATTTTTTTTTCCAAATCTTTTTTTTCAGTCTGAAGGCACGCTTTTTCAGGCTCCTATTTTCGGAGATGCATGCTGATCCAATGGCCGGAGATCCGATCGACTGAAGCCCAGTCCACCTCTCATATATATATATATATATATATATATATATATATATATATATATATATATATATATATATATATATATATATATATATATATATATATATTGCTTTGAGCTATCTCCTTTTAACAACTGATCATCACCTATGAAAAATCAAAAATATCAAACATATAAAAACGTGTTATCATGGAAAAGCATCGAATTTGAGATCATGACGATAACTGGTCTCTAGAACTCAAAATTCTTGCTGAAATTTATATTACAATAAACATTAGCTCTACAGTAGTTCCCACAGATACTAAATATCGGGTCGCCTGGAGATCCACATTTTGTAGTTAAATACTTGATAGTGAGAGAAATAAGTTCATTTTTGGAAAGGTCTTGAGCTCTCCCATTTTCCTTTTTTTTTCTTGATCATAATCATTTCCGGCCCACCCCCTGTCCTTTACTCATTCAAGTTTTTCTTACATATCTTGGAAGAATGCTACACACTCCCCATGATCTAACAATTGCCTCCTCTATGTATCTTTTCAATGTTCTTCCCATCCAAAAGTAAATTAGCATCTCTATTTCCTACTTTTTTTTTGGGGTACAATATTTCCTACTTGTTCTTCTTAAAATGTCATATAGCACCTTTTTCCTATGTGTCAATTTCTACTCACATTCAGTCACCATTGAAATGTTTGTCAAGCTGGAAAAGAATAACACAAAATCAAAAGCAAGTGAAGTGATAATATAAGGGTCCACTCAGCAATTCCTTAGATGGCAAAGGAATGATTGACAACTAAGGAATTCAACTGACCACTTTTCATGATTTCCAACTTCAGAATATTGCAACGCACAAAATCAAAAGTATGGGAAAGAAGGCACAACAATAAAGTAGAAACAAAAATCATTTAGTCAAGCCGTTTTCAAGTTTGGAAAAACTTAGAACAGGAGCATCCCTTCAGGGAAACAAGTAATTACAAATTATTCAAGGATGGATATAGGGCTCAATGCTCACCCTCTTTCCTTCCAAAAGCATTCTTGCATCCCTCACATCTGCAGCTGATAGAGCATCCAACACCACCCTTAATAGAGAAACCAGCATGCCCATATCAGATAACATACAATACAGAAAGCATGTTTAGCGAGCCAAGAGGAAGCACCTGATAGCACTCGCAGTATTTCTTCAGGCAACTTGACTTCTTGCAATTGCATCCTCTTTTATGGCGGGCTGAAGCTGGTGTCTTGTTAGCATCTTCCTAAAGGGTACCAAAAGGTGATCTCACTAATAGCAAGAGAAAAGAAAAGGTAGAGGAGAATGTAGGGAAAAGGTTCGGAGTGGTGGCAAGCAGAAAAAGATATCACGTAAAATACCTACCCCCATTTCCTGGCCAGTTTCAGATGTGCGAATAACTTTAGGAGCAAATGCAAGAGGATTGCGAGACTCTATCTGCTTGCGAGTAGCCAGAACTGTTTCCTCATGAATCGGCTTGTTAAAACATCCCTGGCATGAGCAGGGCTCAGAACAGTAGACTCCAGCCGCAAAACACTCACAGTAACTGCGTGAAATGTCAATAGAATAAATGACCATTTTACAAATAGAGTCCAAAACAAGTTTGCTTTAAAACAAAAAAGACAGAAGAACTTCTAAGATATGCATACAGGAATCTTTAAGAATAATTTTAGAACACCGCAAAATAACCAACTCTTCGGGAAGATAAACTTCATCAAAGAAACCAAACCAACATTCAACCAGAAAAAGAAAGATACATCAAAACAACCAATGATTTCTGACCAGGGCAGACCATTTCAATGTAAAATGGATGATAAAAGGTGAAATTGAAAAACAGCTTATAAAACAGGATTATCCAAAATTCATCTTCTACCAAAGCGTTACCAGATCAGGGGATGGGTAATACGAGGCAGAATTTGGTCAGAAATGCATGGTTCATATAAAAATGTAATTCCAGAAAGTGTTCTACTCCTTGCCTTCTTTCACAAGGAAGGTTTCAGCTCACCTTGGTGGTAAAAGAATATTGATGGTTGTATTTGGGAACTCCGGATCATCCTCTACTATGCATGTTTTGCACTGCAAAGAACCATGCATGCCCAGATAGGTGCCATTCTGCTCATCTCAGAAATGGAGGGCTATCACACAATCTCTCGACCCAGCATGTTTGCCAGCTCAATGCAACAATCTCTGATGGCCTCTCTAACACGTAGTTGAGGAATTGCATGAGAGCCTTCAGTTTCCAAGATGAGCAAGATGGCGCCTATCCGAGCATGCACAGCCCTCTACAGTGCAAAACATGCACTACTGTGGAGGATCCAGATTCATACCTGAGACCTGGGTGGCAATCCTGCTCTAGCCAGGGTTGGGAGGGTTAGGGGTATTTAGTGAAGGGCTACTCTGATTGGGTAGCGCATTGCCTACTGGCCTCTTTCTACCTAAAAAAAATAACAATGATAAAAATTAAAAATGGTGAAAATTTAAAAGATGTCAAACAACATACATGTCAGAGAAGACATGTTCTCTTGACAATTATATGTACGGCAGTTTGAGGGACTTCTGCTATTGGATTATCCAGCTGAAGAAACAGAGTTCTGTTGCAATAGAAATGATGCAAATGAAAGGGCGAGCATGATTCAAGTATCAAAGCACAGATATCACCAGCTTTAAATTTCAATCTTGACCATTATCAAAATCAAGCATAAATTGCAAGACTTAGATTGAATCTACAATCCTACTTGACACAGTGAAGAAACAAACTAGTTATGTCTTAGAATTATGAATTACATAGGTAGAACTGTGGTACAAATTTCAGTTTGCCTTTCAAGATTACTCCAAGTAAGAAAAACAAACAATCTATCAGGTTCAGGTATTTTCTAGTATATTGAAGAATTTTTTGATACTAGCCTAGCGTTATGAAAAATATGAGGGACAAAAGGAGCAGTTATATTAAAGATTTGCAAGATTTATGTTATGTGAGTTCAGATTTAGAGAAAAAATTAAGTGCAGTGAAGAAATCTTACAGTTTCAGGCATTTTGACTTCTTACAATTGCAGCGTTTGCATGCCTCACTTTCACCAACATTTTCTGACTTGCGCCTGGCTCATGATTTTTCAGCACCAGTTATATATTGAAAGACAGATGAAGAGGCAATAATCAAGACCAGTGGCAGCAGATAATATACCTTTTCTTCTTTGGACTAACTTGATCTAGCTCCTCACCATTTCCAAGTGCAGGCGCCAGAGAAGCATCATCATGCATAATCTGAAGGTTCTGGACATTATTTTCAGTTGGACTCGCATCCTTTTCAACAGCCAACGACTTACCTTTCCACCCAGATGTTGTTGGGCCAGAGGGGCCGACTGGACAAGGCATGCTGATTAATTCTTTCCCAGAAGCCAGCATCTCTTGAGTGACTGGTCGTTCTTTTGAGGCTGCTGCCAGAGTATTCAAATGTAACCCAATTCCAGGCAACACACATTGGGCTTGACTAGTTCCGGGCCTGGAGCATTTATCATCAGAAGCCATATTCTCATTGGGCAGCAATGAGCTTGAAGAATGTTGGTTTGAGTTGTTTTGCAAATTCTTTTTAGAAATCCCAGCCATATCAAAAACCAGACAGCGCCTCCGCATGCCACGCTGTTGCTGGGACTCAACCTATGGTAGAGAAATAGCAACAGTCTCAGCATACTCTTAACCAAATCACAAAAACAGGTGAAATTGGATAAACAAGAACAAATCTACATACTATTTCATGAAGTTGGAGAACAAAAAAGTTGCTGATGAAAGATAAATTACCCCAGAGGACAGTGAACATGTAAATTATCAGAATGCAAGACCATTTTAGACATAATATTCATAAAATTTTCAAGACTGATATCCTAAATCAGAAAAGCCAGAGGACAACAGCATTAAATATCTGAGCAACTCTTTGTGTACAAAACTGCTGTATCTGGACACAACAAACATAATAACATGAGAAGTTTCATCACAGCCATCATTTGCAAATTAACAATGCATAGTTGGATACTTGCTAGTAAGAATAGATGAAAGCGATGAGTGCCATCACAATCAAAATAGTAAAGCATGCAGAGACATCACTCAAGCTGTAGTTCATTCACTAAATTGCTATATTCAGCATGACTCAAGGTACCCTGGACTCACCACAACTCTAGGAGGAATGAAAAAGCATACAGCTTATTCAACATCCCAGATCTTCTTAAGGAAGGGTTCAAGGAACAAACTACACTTCTATGCCTGATAATAAACAGCAATTCCAAGGCAGTGTATTATCTACCCAGCTTCCCAAAGGTGAGTGTGCAGCAAATAAGTCTACTAAAAAGATTGAATACATCAGCTGCCAGCAGAATGAGAGGAAGAGCCTCAAGGGGTTAAAGTCACAAACAAAATTTTTTTTACTAATACATTTCATTTGTTTTGAAATCAAATGATCAAATAATACAGTTCAAACAGGGGAAATTTAAAGACAACAAGCAACATTTACAGAAAAAGAAAAAAAATTGCCAACAATGGTATTGATAATTTCTGAATAAGATCTACCTTGTGACCCGATTGAATTTGATCACTTGTTCCACTACTTAACAATGCTTGATTCTGACAAGTGCCCGAGAGAATTTGCAGGGTATGAGCTCTTTCATCTTCCTTACCATTTTCTGCACTACAGTTGACCCGAGGATCCTGTGCAACATTTTGGACACAAGGACCAAAAGACTCATCAGGTTGTGTTTTTTGTGAATTGTCCAGGTCCTGTGCAGGCTTTGATGTATCTCCTAATTCCTCACTGGGTCCTTTGCAAGCCTCTGATTCGTTGTTGGAATCAAAAATCAATGGAACATCAGCATTGTCAGATATTAAATTCACCCAGTCACACCCTACAGCTTCATCTTTGTTTTGCTCCAGTGGATAATTTTCCAGAAACTCACATTCAGAAGCAAGTAAAGTTTTTCTTTTGTCCAGATCATTTTGAACAAAGTGAACCAGTTCTACTGATGCATCGTCAATGTCCAATGTAACATCCATTTTGATACCATACCAAGGTGTAGTATTATGGTTGGGACTACCAGAGTCATAATGCTCAGAGTGAGGCAAATTACTAGGTAGAGTTGAACATTCATCAGGAGGGTCAACAGTTGCTTCATTAAGTGAGCATATTGCACTGCAGTTTTCTCGTGCAATAACAGTGCATCTGGATAGTCTAACAGCATTCTGAACCCCTGTACATAGGTTGCTTTCATCCACATTATCACAAGAACCCTCATCTTTTGAGAAGTCTGATAAAGAATTCCTATGAAAAGAGAGAAGCACAATGAAAGCTAAAACATTCAAAAAAGGCAACAGCAAGTTTTAAATATGCACAAGCAAGATGATTACATACCTTATCAAGAATCTTGATTCCCTTTGTAGATTTGCATGTGGTGAAGTAAAGATGGAAGAAACAGGTTGCAGATACGATTGCTCACTGTGTATTGAATCTACAGATTTAACAGGCTGGATAGGAGACAAACTATTGATGAAGTTAAAGACAGGAGAATCCTGCAACGATATACAAAATCATTAGGCAAATAACCCCTGAAACCTGTTGAATTCCCATGTACAATTAGACGTACTACATAGGCCATTCTTCTGGGGAAAAAACCAATCAACTTTATACATACATACTTAGCATATTGCCTGACCAAGAGAAAACACATCAGCAACTGGACAAGAGCCAACTGAGAGGGATATGTAATCCTCGACTAGATCTCAGGTCAAATAAGGAAGGGAAAAACTATAAACTCTAAAAAATGGAAATTAAGTATCCTAGATCTTGGATCAAGAAACAGAGAATATTACAGGAGATATTACAGAATGGCCAGCACAGCAGCAATGACTAAGATATTGAATGGACGTTGCCACTAGTATCATGGAAAACAACATGAATAAAATCATGGAACATGAGACGTGCACTGAATCAAAAACAGTAACCTATATTTGCATCATCGCTGCAAGAACTAAATGATGTCAGTAGCAGCACGAAGACAAAGCCAAAAGAAATTCTCGCATATAGAGATTTGCCAAAAATTAACCTAATCATCAAACTGTAGCCTTGAAGCAAGATAAAAGGACAAGCAATTTGACGCACACAAAGATCAACAAAGACCTGCTAAAAACTAACAAAAAATGCTGCACCACTTGGAATCTCATCTCATTTTCAAGAATCAGAGGAGGGAATGCTCCGATCCATAAGTTAATTACTCGGATCCTTGCACAGTAGAGGTTTACATTAAATTCACACCCTTTCAGATCCATCGAACCAGAACCATCTGAACTAAAATGCCAATTCGTAGCACACCAACAAGAGACACCAACAAGAGGATTTAAACACTAGAGAGCAAGCAAGACCAAAAATAAGAACATACCAAAATTGACTTTCTTGTTAGTACACAGAATTCTATTCGAGGAGGAACTTTTAATAACAACACTTTAAACTAAGCAAATTAAAACCCTATCAGTAACCACCCCCCTACTTCCAGTTAAAACCTGAGGTACCGGAACCTAGCCCACCACATCCCAAAGAGATCAAAACCCGAATCTTCCCGGACAAAGAAGTACAAATATCTCCAACGCGAGAGAAAAAAGAGCGGAAGAACAAAGATCACACTACCCATCCGAACCATCTTAAGAGAAACCAATTCACCGTCCAACGAAGCCCAAACTTCACCGATCCAACGAATTAAAAACCGAAGGTTGCATCAAAACCCCCTACACTTCCCCATCCCCTTCAAATCCAACAAAACAACCCAAAAAAAAAAATCACGAAAACCGCAAAGAAAAGGCGAGACTTCGCGAAAAGGGCATTGAATCGAGATCACCTCGAACTTAGATAGCGGCGTGCCACCGATCTTGCTCCTCTCCGGCGTGTCCATCTCCTCGGCATGCCCCAGAGCTCTCCCACATCCTCTTCCCCCCTTCCTCTCTCTCCCTCTCTTCTCTCTCTCTCTCTCTCTCTGTCTTCTTTTCTCTTCTCTTCTGTCTCTTTCTACACCACCGCTCTAGATTTCAAGAAGGGCGAAGGGCGGGAAGTCGATCTTTTTCTTTCCTCTCGTTCTCATCACCCGTCCCTACTTACCACGGTCGCTTTTTTATTCTACCCCAAAACATTTATAAATCACCAGAGTTCGCAACGTGGCGGCCAGGAGGAGAAAAAATAAGAGCCAAAGCCGACGACTCGTTGTGCTGGAGGATAAGCAAAGGACTTTATTATTGTTTTTTTTTTTTTACTTTTCCCCCCCTCGGAAGACGGCTCACGTCACCGCCTTCGAGGACGGGGCGGTATGTTCACCTCCGACTGTTCCTCGCTCCGCTTCCGGGGCGTGCCTTCAGGTCGCGATGGGGGGTGCCATCTGGTGCTTCGCCATAAGGTTAAGATGCGCAACCGCGGCGGGTTCTGTTGCGCGCCTTCGCCGGCGGGTGCGCTGTTATAACGAGCGAGGGAGCCGGAGGGAGCGCAAACGGTGGCGTTATCAGATTTTCTTTCGTTCCGAAATGATGAAGAGACCGGTAGCTGACTCGGAAAAGAACTCGGGGATGGAGCCACGAGAGAAGATGATGGTGCCCACTTGGAGTAAGGGTCTGTTTTTAACGTGTACGTGTTGTCCTTTAGCTGTTTTAAAATTTAACGGTTACGATTCCTGAGAGTGATGTCCGGCAACCTAGATTCGATGCTTCTGCTCTGCCAGCCAGCCTTACCTAACTTTGCCACCATGGTAAATACGGATCAGGTGTTCACTTCGAACACCAAACAGTGAATAGATTGTCGATTGCTCGGCACGGTAGGAGGTCATGGCAGGCGGAGAAGGATGCGAGACATCAACATTATTTTTTTCCTGTGAGACTGCAAAGTCGCTGGTGAAAAAGATGCGCAAGGCTGGGCAAGGGACTGGTCCAGTGCGAGTGGTTTCTGGATGGGGAAGCAGTCTAAGGTAGCCAGATGAGTTGACTTGTTGGTTTTAGAGGGGTTAAATTTTGTTACGGGTGCAAAAGTTTGCTTTAAGGTTTTTTTTTTTTTTTTGAGGGTACATATATACGATATGATATACTTTATCAAGATATATATGCTATATATAGGATATGATATAGGTTGGGGAGGGGAGGAGGACCGATGCTTGAAGGGTTTCCTCCGTTGTGTAGTAAAAACAGATTTTTCATCAATTTTTTTATGAATCTTTATGGAACAAGTCATGATGCTTGGCCTACCATTTTCAAAGACAAGATAAAGAGGTAAGTGGACCAACTAAAACTAAGATATTTTTGTCGTCCGTATTCTGTGTATAAGCATGCTTATGTAGTATTATTAATATGTATTTTTGGAGGACAGGGGACGGTACTTGATCCTTCATCCACCCAACCTCGTCTAGGCCGAAACCCATGGCCCTTAAACAGGAGGCACCAACACCATTTGAGCTAATGCTCAACATTGTGATCAACATAGGTAATATACATGGTTGAAGGCACGTTGTATGCATATTTATGAAGCGAGAGGTGGGAAATATTAGCATTGATTAACCATAAATAACTTATGCCTTAATGATGCGGAATATGATGGAAAGTCCGATTAGCAATAACATAATTCATGATTATGGGCAGCTCGAGCGATTCCATACCTCTACCTTTCACCACCTCGCATGTTTTTTTCTTTAACATGCGCAAGAACATTTGCAAATAACGAACGTCAGCATGCAAACAGGTCCTAAGAGGACAGCTAAATTGGCACCATATAATTTGCAGCTGTGTGCATGAATCATAGGATCCTTTTTCCCCTCTAGCTCCTCTTTCTTTCTCTCTCTCTCTCTCCTTTCCTTCCGTGTGGCTAATAATTGCCACAATTGGCACGTTTCGAGTCTTCTCAATGGTTGTTTGCTTCACCCAAGGCTTGATTTGTACACGTGAAACATTATTTGAAGAATTCAATAAAAAGAATTGCTAGAAATTACCTAAGCATTTGATGTATGAGATTGCAAGTAGGCCAATTTAAACCCATCCATTAAGTATCGCTTTTGAAAGCGTTGTATATGTAAGGAAGTTGAAAGGCTTGAATCTACGCTCTAATCATGGTATCACATGATCATATTTTTGGCCTTATTCTCGAAAGGAATTGGAGGCATCCATACGTCTTGTCCAAATGGAAATGGCACGACTGCTTTTATTTATCTTTTTTGTTGCCCTGTTTGCTTGATCACATCAGGTGGTAGGCACCCATTCCATTCCAATGCATCATGAGGCAATAAGCTAAAGCTGGTTTCCATCTAAATGATTTATTTCTGCAGTCCTCCACGTGGGGTTGGCTCCATGGCCCATGTGGCGAGCATAAGCATGCAATGCCATCGATAAATTGTTTTCCTTTGAAGGTACCCAACATTGACCTTTTTTTTGTTGGCACTCCTCACATGCGTGCTTCCTGACATTTTTAACCACATTGCTCGTTCCAATAAAAATAACATTCCATTCCCTTCTCTTAGCAGAGGCTAAAACGTTTGAGATGTAAGAACCAAATCTGAGACCTTTTGCCTTCCTTGTTCCTATATTCTTATTTTTATCTCTTACTCTTTGTTTGTTTGGTAGGGAGAATGGATGTGAGAAAAGATGGATGGATGGATAAAACATAGAAGAATGAATAAAAATTATATCTTTCTCTATTTGACATAGAAGAAATGAAAAGAAGGATGGATGATATTTATGTAATATTTCTATTAGACTACCATTTGATAAAAATATCAATATCATTAATTTATAATAATTATTTATACTAAAGAAGCAAATAATATATAAATTTATAATCATTATAATTTATAATTATATAAATATTTATTTTTTAGTTTAATTTAATAAATTAATTATTAATGAATCAATTATATATTAATTATATAAATAACTAATTAATTTATAATTTAATATATACAAATAGTTAATTAAAAATAATAAATAAAAATAAAAAAAATAGATGATAATTCTAATTATTTAATTATAATTATCAAAATTATATACTAAAATTAAAATAATTAGTAATAAAATCTAATGGTATATTTAAAAATATAATATGAATGAAAAAATGATGAAATATTATAGTTTTGTTAAAAAATTAATGAGGAATAATTTTATCGATATAAAAATCTATGCATCAATGCTCCATCCATCCTTTATTGCCTCTGTAAATTAGTTAATCAGGATGGATGGATAATCTTTTTTTTAATCATTTTTTTCATAAATTTTTAAACCAAATGGTGGATAAAAGTCATCAATTCTTTCAATCTCATTCATCCATCTTCTCATGATTTCAACCAAACATAGAGTTAGTAAATGCTAAAATCAAGCATTTTAGTTAAGATAAAAAAAGATTCCATCTTTTACAGGCATCGACTCCCCTTGGGTAAGCTCAAAAATTATTACCACAATTTGGTCAAAATATATATTACCAACCTATTATGTGGTTAAGAGTAGGGATGCAAATGAGTCAACTGCTAGCAAACTATTCGAGCTCAATTTGAGTCTAAGCTCAACTCAACTCAGCTATTATCGAGCTCAAGTTAAGTTCGAGTAATTTGAATAAATTTTCGAGTTGAGCATAAGTAACTAAATATCCAGTTCGATGATTTTATTCAAATTTATATATATTTTAATAATATTATTTTTATTTATAATATATGTTATTAATAGATTAATGTTCGAATTCGAGTTCGAGTATAACTCAGTTGATATTTGAGTTGAGTCAATTTAAAGTTCTGCATTTTTTTATCAAACGAGCCAATTTGAATTTGAGATATTAAGGTTCGATCGATTTCGAGCCAAATTTTGAGCTTGAATATTTTTGAATCGAGTCAAGCTTGAGCTTCTAGCTATTTAACTTGGCTTAATTGCATCCCTAGTTAAGAGGACATGAAGATAATTAGATCTAATACTATCTTTTGGACCAATCTTGACACCAAAGAAGCTCTTGCCACTAGGTCCATGAGTCCACCCAATCCCCTCCTACCATATGGAATAGAGTGTTTTTTTTTTTTTTTTTTTTTTTTTTTTTTTTTGTGTGTGTCTCATGGTTGTGCAATATGGTATTATGCTGCTCTTTTCTTCTTTTTCTTCTCCTCTCTCTCTCTGCTTCTTTTTTTTAATATTGTCCTGGCATAAATACAACTATAGGCATCAACATGTAAATATTCCAAAATTTTATAGAAATCATATAAAGATGGAGTTTCACATGACATGGTTAGAGTGATGGACAATATAAAAGGTTTACCATATATGTGATCTGGTTCTCGAAATCATCTTCCCTTCCGTAACACATGGCTTGGTAATTTTACTTCGGTGGGTTCTTTTAACTTAAATCCTGCGCGGTCTTTTCTGATATATTTACTTTTCCAAGTTTCAACTTGTGCAAGCCACATGCTGCGAGCTCTTATAGGTCAATGATTGCATGCCTTTTCGCCAAGGAAGCTATGCGTGGATGCGAGGTGAGAGGGTTTGCAGGTTGGTGTCATGTAGCCAAGTGTCGGACTTTGCTCTCGGTGTAAATTGTACAAATGATGTGCTTTTTGCAGGTAAAATCTGGATTGGGGAAGATCGGATGGAGGAAGAGAGTAAAAGCGCGAGGTTTGAAGGAACTTGAGAGGTTTTTTTTGTTTTTTTGGGGATATGAGATAAAGGTAAATAATCGAAGTATGATGTTTTATTCTAGTCATGAATCACAATCATTTTTTTTATTAAAGACATTGGGAAACAGAAATCATCAAAACCAACTAATCTCCTGCAGGTGTCATAAATGAGCAAAGAAAATTTTATTACAAGGAGATGCGTGGTCACTTGAACCATGGCCATATGTTCGAATGATGGCATGTCTCTTTAGAAGTTGGGCCCTTGATTAATCAAAAACATATAACCTGGCCTATGGAGTATGATTTTTTTCTTAATAAAAAAAAAAAAAAAAAAAAACATCCTTGAGATATACCAACATGGTAGATTATAATAAATCAAAAACTTCAAGTTAATTTATTATACATTAAGCATTAAATCTTAATGACTGTTTAGTAGAAACTTCAGTAATTAGTATTAATATTATTAATAATATCATCCATCTGGTAAATGAAAAGTCTCTATACAACTTGTGCCTTTATGTACCAACTTGCATCATTAATGCCAACTTCATTAGTATCGGCCTCGTATATATGCCATATATAGTTTTCTTTCTCTTTTTTTCCAACTATATTTGAAATGCATATATGCTAATGTAATAAATTAAAATAAATAGAATGCTTCAAATGTCAAATTTTTGTTTCATATTAAGCTATGAAATTTTTTGACAACTAAGCACATTAATACTGGTATCATTAATATATATTATATATTAAGCAACGAACTTAGGTGATAATCAAATACATCAAAATCTATGTCACTGATACTGTATCGAAATATAGAGATATAAAAAAGCCAAGCTTCTATTTTAGATATATATAATAGATTAATATATGTTGCACATTTGTGATGAATTTTAATGATGGTTGATATATTAATAGTAGCATCATTAAGTGAATGAAAAGTTTTGCACAAGCTAAACTTTTATTTTAGATATATATTAGCTTATAACCCATATATACAATGCATAGGGTATATTTTTTTTTTTTTTTAAAAAAAAAAGCTAGTCTTATAGTATATAACACTTGATATATGATATACTTATACTTGATATTTTATATAATGCATGTCAGAAAATTGAATTGTTTTAGATGCACTTTACATATTTTCAAGAAAAAAATTTGTTAGATTAGTTTCCATTAAATTGGTTTATATTTTTGAGGTTCTCAGAGGAATAGGAAAAAATAATGTAGGAATAAGGAATATGATAATACTTCCAGGATATTTTTCTTTAAGATTCTTGTCTTCAAGTATTTTTATTTTATTTACTAATTTATACTAATTAGATGAATATTTTACTATAAACAAATATTTGCTCCTCTAATTTTTCTTAATTAAACTCAAAAAATTATTTCGATCTATGTCTATGTAAATTATTCTTAAATTTAGGTTCTTGTTTCTACATTCTTCTCCACTCGTTGAAGACTAAAGTAAGCTACCACTTTTGTTGAGACATGTCATTTGGCTTACGTAGTGTTTTATCTTTAAATTTACAAAGGATTACCTCAATTAAGATGCCTTTTGACCATGTGTTTATCATCCTATGTTTGTTTTTTTCTACCATCTCTTAAGTTATTCCTTTGTTTTCATCTTTGTTTGTAGCTACTACGTTCTTTTGTTGTTTGATTTGATGCATGGATATTTTCTTATTGCTGGTTTTGCCTTATCAAGATCTCTATTTCATAGTTTGAGGATTAATCTAATATATGCTTTAGCTATTATTCAATATATTAGATGAATTATTCAGTATCACTACTATAAAAATGGCCTATAGCCTCGCTTACTATGGCAATGATTTTCGAAATCATTGTCATAGCACCTACGGCAGCGGTTTTCGTTAACCGTTGCTATAGATCGGACTTATGGCAGTGGTTTTATTAACCACTATCATAGGTCCGACATATAGTAGTGGTTACAAAAAATTACTACCATAGGTTGAATCTATAGCAGCAGTTACAAAAAATTGGTACCATAGGTTGACCTATAGCAGCGGTTCGTTGTAACCGCTGCTATAAATCGAACCTGTAGCAGCGGTTAGTAGGAACCACCGCCATATATATATTTTTTTAAATATTATATAATTTTAAAATTTAATATCCATCTTCACTATTCATTATCTAAATAATTATCATTAGAGTGTCTTCACAAAAGGTCACCTCGATCCGATGGCCCTAGCTTCATCGATCAGAAAAATTCGATTTCGATGATTACGAATGATGATGCGATGATCTGATAGATGGAGACCTTCGATGGATCCAAAAACTTGCAACGATGATCTTAGAGATATTTGTAGCATACTATCAAAGTTTTATTTTAATCGAATATTGTTATCTTGGTCAATTTAGTATAGATTAGTTTCGACCGTTAAATGATAAACGATTGATCAAAGGATCAAATGGTGTCCGATTATGAGATAATTTTTTTTATAAATGATCTTGGCTACTACTTTAATTATTTTTTATAATGATGATTATAAAATTCAACTCATGAGATGAAAAACGATCTAAAACTATACGTCTTCTGATAATCATTCTGAAACTTCACTGGTTGTTATACTCGTGCTTTTACAATATCTGCTTAACATGAATAGTTTATACAAAAATTATTTAAATTTTACTATGATCATTGTATAAAATATTTAAAATTATAATAAAGATTATTTAACTAAAAAATTATCTCATAATTGGATGTTGTTTAACTCTTTGATTGCTTGTTTCTAATTTAATGATCGAAATCATTTCATACTAAATTGACCATGATAACGATATTCGATTGAAGTGAAACTTTGATAGTATGTTACAAACATCATCAAGATCATCATTACAGATTTTTGGATGCATCGAAGGTCTCCATCTATCAAATCATCATATTGTCGTTCGTGATCGTCGAAATCAATTTTTTTTGATCGATGAAGTTAGGGTCATCGAATCGAGGCGATCTTTTGCGACGACACTCTAATGATAATTATTTAGATAATGAACGGTGAAGATGGACATTAAATTTTAAAATTATATAATATTTAAAAAAAATGAAAAAAAAATTATTTTCAACCTATGGCAGCGATTATCAAAAATCGCTGCTATGGATTTACAGCAGTGGTTATAGAACAGCTGTCTATGATAGTAGTTTTGAAAAATTATTATCGTAGATCTATGGCAGCGGTTCGATAACCGCTACTGTAGGTTATGTTAAAAATTCTTAAATTTTTTCTTTCCTTCCTGCGCGCTCAATCTCTCCTGCTCTCTCTTCCCCTCCTCTTCATCATCGGTGAGGCTCCTCCCCCTCCGATTGACGTCGCCCTTCCTCCCCCCCGACCAGGGTCGCTCCTCCTCCCCACCGGACGGTGTCGCCCCTCCTTCCCCCTCGGCCGATGTCGCCCCTCCTTCACCCTCCCTCTTCGGCCCCCATCCCCGACCGCCCCTCCCACCACCCCCCACCCGGCCCCACCCCTCCATCCGACCCTCCCTCGATCCTCCGCGAAACCCCCTCCGATGAACCCCCTCCACCCTCGCTTGGCCTCCCGTGAAACCCCCCACTCCCCACCGATCCTCCCTCTCTCCGAAGACCCCCATCGATCCTCCTTTGGCCCCTGTGACCCCCCCCACCACCACCATTCTGACCCTCCCCGGTCGAGTGCGAAGCCTCCTTTGGCCTCCTCATCACTATGCCCCCTCCCTCCTGGCCCCCCATCCTTCGATCGGTCGCCCTGCTCTCTCTTTTTTTTCCTTTTTCTCTCTTCTCTATCTCACTATCTTGCTTTTATTTCGTAGGTTACCTCTAGTGCCATCGTCCTCCTCTAGCATCATCGCTGGCGACCCTCGGAGCTTTCAGTATGACCCACTCTCTATAGCTGTAGATATAATTTTTTAAATAAATTTATAGTATTATTTATTAATCATGTATATTTATAATAATTTATAAAATATTTATAATAAATATTATAAATATTTATTATAAATATTATAATTATCTGTATGCTGTAATTTTTGGGCCATGCCTTGATGGTAGCCTTAGGCCGTGCTATATCGATGGCTGTGGACTAAATCTATCAACGGGTTGGGTTCAAATCGGATCTTGGATATTCAAATCCGGGCCCAATTTTAATTACTAGTACTGGATCCGAACTCGAATACTCGATGGATCTGTACTTAAGAGAGGAAGGGAGGGATCCGACCTCGCTGCCATCATTGGGAGGGAGGAGGTCCGACCTCGTTGGCGAGGGAGATCGAGAGAATGAGAGTGGGAGATCGAGAAAGTGAGAGAGGAAGGAAGGGGGTCCGACCTCACCGGCATCACTAGGAGGGATAGGGTCCAGCCTTGCCAACGAGGGAGATCTAGAGAGTGAGAGAGGAAGGGATGGTGAGAGAGAGGGAGGGATGGGGTCTGGCCTCACCGGCGAGAGAGATCGATAGAGGGAGAGAGAAAGATTGAGAGATGGAAAAGCTGAGAGGGAGGGGTTCAGCCTCACCGCCATTGTTGATGAGAGAGATCGAGAGAGGGAGTGATCGAGGGGATAGCACACAACCAAGCCAGCTCGGATAAGTAGCCGAGCTGGCTCGGATCGTGATCGAGCCGACTGGGGGAGGACCCTAGTCGGATGTCTCAAGCACGAAGTCGGCTGTCTCAGGCACGGAGCTGACTTGGCTTCTAAGCGAATAGAATTTGATGTCACGATGTTATATTGATTAATGTTCATTAACGTTGTAGATCACGATGGTACCAAAACGCTATCTAGCTTTCACCCCTGCCTCTCAGCGGGTTATGCATAGTTTCGCATCCGAAGAGCAGTCGAAGCATACTCCATCCATCTCGGCATTGACTGCTCAGAGACCTTCACCATCGATATCTACTCCACCGACGGCATCTACTCCACCGACAGCTAAGCCTCTACCGTCGCAGGCATTTGAGTATACATTTTTATTATATTAGCATAACTTTATTTTTTATATAGTATTTGTACACTTATATATTTGCATAACGTATTTACATTGCAGGTGCATCATCCAGTCGAACATTTCACAGTCCCATACATATGGTACATGTGTGGAACTACCAGTATTAGATGATGGTACAGTATGATGCAGAGGGGATGTCGGTAGGAAAGACCGCGTGGGAGATGCATTTCTTTTTTGGAGTGCTTGTGAGGCAGTCGGACATCATTCCTGTAGAACCTAGAGACTGGCGTTTGATGGATGCTGCCATCAGAGATCGAATATGAGAGAAAATATGGGTAAGTACGCACATCTTAGTTATATTTATATATTTTATATATTTACACTATATATGTTTGATTAGAATAATTTTGTAACTGATTTTTGATAAATTTATGTAGAGGAGGTACGACTTTTTCGATCACGAGAAGACTCAAGATGTCCGACTGAAGAAGATCGAAGAGTTATACTAGGGTTACAAGGTCAAGCTCCATAAAAGATGGCTCGAGCATCGACGAGACACTCCGAAGGAGCTTGTTCCTTGGATACAGGACTGTCCTCTGAGTCAGTGGGAGAGGATGGTTAGACATTAGAAAGCCAGAAGTTCGAAGTAAAATTTCTAACTTTTGAATTTTTTAATACACTTAAAATTTTATTTAAATATTTTTTAAATATTTATTATTTATTTGAATACTTGTTAGGCTACCTTCCATCAGAACCGGAAGAACCGTGCAGTCCGACAGTATATGCACACTCTAAACCGCGAGTCTACAGCCAGTCATGTACATAGAGAGATAATTAATTCTAAATCTTATTAGATAAATTAAATTCATATTTTTTATCATCTTTCTGATAAATTTATTCTTTGTTAGAGCTGATGAGAGATGGAGTGATGTCTAGCCATAGTGAGATCTTCTGATCCAATCGCACGGACAAGACGGGCAGGCCGATGAATGCCGCGATCGGACGTATTTTTGTAAGTATTAAATATATTAGTATATATGATTAGTATTATAGTATTTCTTATAAAATTTTATTTTAATTTATAATTACAGGATCAGTTAGATGCGCTTGCAAGTGAGGGCCCGGATACCTCTGGCCCCATGACCATCTATCTCAGGTCTTGGGGCCTGAGCACTCTGGGAGGATCCGTGCAGGCCCGAACACACGTCGATGAGCTACTAGTCCGAGGCGAGCGTCACCTCACAGACTTTCGGTGTCGTCAGTCGAGAGAAGCTTGAGGAGGCATTGGCATGGATAGATCATGCTGCGATGCGGGTAGATCGGACTGAGGAGCGCGCATCTTATTTGAAGGGCATCGTGAGAGACATGATGTCGACGCTCAGTACGCGTTTTGAAGTCACAGGCTTCGAGGATATATTGGCTTGCATTCCAGCTCCAGCTTTAGCTCTGGCTCCAGCTTCAGCTTCGGCTCTAGCTCCAGCTCTAGCTCCAGCTTCGACTCCTGGTGACGACGATGACGACGATGATGTAGATTTAGGAGACTTTTGATGTATTTTATTTTTTTAAAAAATATTATAATAAATTTTATTCCATAATAAAATTTTAGCATTTCAGAATAATTTTTATGTTTATTATATTTTCTTATATTATATATCTATATTTATCAGATAAAATATATAAAAAATAAAAATTTTATTTTTTAAATTATTCAAGATCCACGATAGCGGTTTTATAATTGCTGCCATATCTGTGCCAACCGTTATACTAGACCTATGACAGCGGTTAAAAAATCGCTGCTATAGATTACCTATGGCAGCGGTTATGTAACCACTGCTATAGATATCTTATGATAGCGGTTACATAATCGTTGCGATAGGTCGATCTATTACAACGATTTATAAATCGTTGCAATAGGCAATCTATGACAGCGGTTCTAATAATCACTGTTATAGAGCTACAGCGACGGCCGTAGTAGTAGCGGTTTGAAAACCGCTGCCATAGCCTATGGTAGCAATTTTTTGAGCTACGGTAGTGGTTACAAACCGCTGCCGTAGTCATTTTTTATAGTAGTGTATATAGATAAAATCTACAATAAATAATTTTAAGTACATAGGATCTAGGTGTCTTAACTATTTTTAAAAAAGATTTTATATGATATATAGTGACAATAATAAATAAATGACTAGATAATTTTACTATATCTAAGAAATAAATTATATATTCCACTAATATTAGTATCGTAATTTTGATATTTATTATATTTATGTTATACATATCAAATTTTATCTAATTATCAAAATATAAATAATATGTTGATAAAATTTTTGTACAGACAATCAAATATGACTATATTGCATGCACATACATGGATTTTATCTAGTTACAACTTTGAGGGTGCTATTTAGAGGGTGTTGGTTGGTGCACACCCAAAACCTCTATGGACTATGGTGCACCCACATGAATCAAGGAATTGGGTTATGTAAGAATTCCACCAAGGAAGTGATGCCTATATAGTAACTTCATGATGGTGAATATTTGGCAACTCATCCTTCCATTTACCCTCTTAAAGATCCCCTAAATATTCTACCAACTCTTTTCACTTCGTTAAAATAACTCCCAACCCTCTTTCCTTATCTCATACATCCAATCAATGAGCGAAGCCAAGCATCTTCCCCGCTCGGCCCCCATCTGTTCGAATCAATCCATGCTGAACAATTTGACGAAACACCGTCCAAACTACGAGGCTACCCATTAGACTCATGGGCTGGGCTTGGATCAAAAAATTATCGAATTTTACATAGATCCAACCTAGAGTTTGATTAAAAATGAATAAAATTTGAACCCGAGATCCGGCTCATGAATAGGTCTACTAGCCATAGAGTAGAGCACACATCCATTGAATATATTTTATCCTTGTATCAGCCATCCTCAACCTTTCATCATGCTTGTAAGTATATTTTATTTTTTGTTATCCTTAGGGCCTCCATTTTAGTAAATCTCTAAAATCTCAAATATTATTCGTTATATCAATTTAAATATTAGACCAATCTCCAGATTTTTTAGCCCCACCAGCTCATACAACTTACCATTCATAAAAATGAAAACCTTTTAACTTGACCTGGTGCATTTCTTGGCTTTAGGTAAACATGGTGATATTACGAGGAAATTAGCTAGCCTGACCAACATGTGCGGTGGTGGGCCTAGCCAAGGACACATGATTTCATGTGTTATTCTCTTTGCTTCGCACTGACTCATCTTCATTCAGAGCTTAAGAGCATTTCCGAGTTTTTTTTGAGAATGAAGCTTTTCAACCTCTTCCGGCAAAAGAATGATCGTTCATGCACATTTTCCTAGACATAGACCTAATTTTTTATCCTTGCAATGAAAGCGGTTTCATGAAGCGTGGGTCCTATCAATTGAGCTCCCGCTCAACGGATATGGAAGGATGAAGTTTTAATTCAGCCCTTGCATCACTAAAGTTGCATCACTAAAGTTATTTTACGAGGGGGCTTACTATATATATCTCTAAGTTTTGACCACTTATTTTAAATTTTAATACTCCTTTTTTACTTATATGTAACCATATTTACTAATATGTATATCAATGGAGAAAATTTCTTACTTCATTCATTATTTACTAAAAAAAAAAAAAAAAAAAAAACATGTGTGCCGGTGGGAATACATGTGCCAGCCAAGGTTACTTTTTTAATTATCGAGGAACCATCGAAATCTAGCTCATGAAAAGTCATCATAATTTTATTATAAAATTTTTTTTTGTATGTATATCCTTATAAACATTCAAATTTACATAAATATTCTTTAAAAATTAATATTTACATATATACCCCCATAAAATACTTATTTTGCATATATATATATATATATATATATATATATATATATATATATATATATATATATATATATATTTTGTAGATGTACCCACATTATCTAACTACTAAAAAATTAATAGTTTAAAATTAAAATAACTGAAATGCCCTTATGAGTAGATGTGCAAAAAAAATAATAAGGGTGTATATGTAAATAAAAATTTTATAAAGATATTCACATAAATTTGAATGTTTAGAAGGATATACATGCAAAAAAAAACCTTAAACATATACACATCTATCTTGATTTGTTAATTCTTTCCTTATTTTAATGAAAGAAAAATTAATATGCATAACTAAAATTATTAAGATAATTTATTGACTTGCATAGATTAAAAAATATATATATCAAATGATAGATTCAAATTATTTTATCTAGAAAATAGATTGATTGCAACTATCTATGTTTTCTTTAATATGCAATAATATGCTTTTAAGAAAGTATCTAAACTTGATATTAAATGGATTGCTTGTATATTTGCATATAATGGACATAGTTGTGCATTTGGTTGTTACATAACAATAAGAATTTATAATCTTATTATATTTTATTTTAAAATTTTTTGTTAAAAATATCTTTATAAAATGTATAAGGCATATCATATTATATGGAGTATAAAATCAAGTCTACTATATATCATATTATATAGAGAATTCTTAAGAGAGCTCAAGGTCAAGTTGGTCGGATCAAGCCAGATTTTTTTAAATTTTTCTCGAGGTTTAGCAAAGTCATTACTAGGGATGATAGTTGGACAACCCTTGAAGTCACCGTCAAGAACGCCAAGCATTTTCTCTCGACTCTCTTCTTTACTATCGACATCTCTCTTCTCTTTATCGGAGATCTCCTCACCATTGAACTTAGTCTCTCTCATTGATACTCCCAAGGACGAGTAATTGGATTCTTTCTCTCTTTTTTTTACTAGAGATCTTCTTAATATTGAACTCATACTTCCTCTCATAGCCGCTCCCAGAGACAATCGGCCAAACTCTCCCTCTCTTTCCTTCATTGGAAATCTCTTCAGCACCAGACTTATACTCATGCTTATCAGCACTACCAAGAAGGATCAATCGTATCCCCCTTCCATCAAATAGCGCCTAGCCTATCATCATAGTTTTGTATGTCAAGACAAGGACTTCATCAAAGTTCTCCATGCTGGAGTTTGCTTTGCAAGATCAAAGAAGACTATATAGACCTTCTCTCTTGGCCTCTCTACTCTTTTTAAGCCTTTAACTTTGACATTTTATGAGTAAAGTGGAGGTAGCAGAATAAATGGGATATTACGATAATTTTCCTACTCTAAAATTGGAAGATATGAAAAATACCAATGCCATCATTTTTTAAAGTTAAGAAGGGTTGTTAGAGGATGCAATTAAGGCTTGATAGTGGCATGTATAAAGCTAGCTCTCTCTTTGAAAATCGTAGAAAGTTTCATAAGAGAAAATTATATTGGCTACTAATTTCTATTAATCCTCTTGTTGTTACTAGCTTAGTTTTGGTATAGAATAATTTTTATGATTCTTTTCCATGTTCACTTTCTTTCCCTTTTTTTTTTATTTTTTATTTATTTTTTATCTAAGGGATTTCTTATATTTATCTATTGAAAGAAGTTTTAATAAACCATCCCATCTTTTTTCAAAAATAAAATAAAATATAATATTCTAATATATCATATACTATATCATATCATTATCATATTGTTATATTATGTAATATGTTATTATATTATAGAATAAGAGTATCTAAATCCATCTAGATGAAGTAGGTAAAAATTAAATTAGAATTTTCTACATGTATATCTTTTTAAACATCCAAATTTGCATGAATACCCTCATAAAATTGCTAATTACATATATTCTATCATAATTTTTTCTTTTTGCACATCCACCCATAAAGGTATTTCACTTATTTTAATTTTAAATTGTTAATTTTTTTAATAATGTTAGATGATGTAGGTACATATAAAAAAAAAGAAAAAAGAAGACTATACTTGCAAAATAAATATTTGATAAGGATATATATGTAAATATTAAATTTGAAAAGATATTCATATAAATTTGAATATTTAGAAAAGTATACATACAAAAACATCCTTTATTATATTAGATTAATAGTAAATATCATTTGGACACATGGTGGATGGAGAAAATCTCATCGTGTCTTTTTGCTCAAAATTTTAGCTACTTCATCCATTTATATTTTATTTTTTGAAAATAAATTTTGCCCGGTGCATCGAAGAATAGAGCTATTGGCCATATGTCGATCGCCCACATGAGATGGACCATGAAATATCGGCCATGATTATTCTCATGCATGGTATCACATCCTCCATTCATGCATGTGCAAAACATTTCCGCATGGACTTAAATACTATTTAAAATAAATTATACGAACACTCTCTCTACTTTAACTCAATTTTACTTACACCTTCCATACTTTAAAAAGTATCATACTAGTTTTTTTAGTTATCGATATAGTTTAATATAGTCAAAATTATTTATCTCTGTTAATAATTTTTTTTTAAAATAATAAAAATACCCATCTTCTTTCTCCTTCCTCCTCCATGACCGGTGTCCCTCTTTCTCTCACTTTCTTCCTTCTTTCTTTCTCTTTCTTTCCTTTTTTTCATCAATTTCTCCTCCTCTTCCTCCTCTTTCTTCCTTCTTTCTCCTTCTCTTCTTTCTCTATCCATTCTCTTCCTTTCCTTTTTCCTCCATTTTCTCTATCCATTCTCCTCCTCTCTTTTCTCCTCCCCTTTCATTTCTTCTCCTCATCAGGAAGGAAAAAACTGAGAAAAAATCGGAGAAAAATAGAGAAAAATTCGACGAAAACAAAAGAAAGATGAAAAAAAAAATGAAAGATGAGATTTTTACCATATAGGTTGATCATTATTTTTCTTTTTGCTTTTTTTTTTATTTAATTCTCTTTTTCAGAGAGTTATGGGAAAAGAGAGCACCTGAGGGGGATTGAAGGGGTTTCTTAGGTTTTAGTTGGGGTTTTTCTCGAGCATATGGAATTTTATAAGAGTTGTACTGGTGTGAGTAGATTCCTTGAGATTTTGAAAGCTTAATTTTGGTAGAAGCACGAAATTTTGTAGAATTTGGAGAAAAAATTAAATAGATGGATTAACAGAATTTTATTCCATTGGGAAAGAAACTAACAAACACCATAAACAGAAGAATAAATAGCAGCCAAGAGAATAAGATGAGGAAAGACCAATGGACCATGGAGGAAGATCCCATCATGGTAGGAGAAAGAGAAGGAAGAGGAGGAGGAAAATGAGTGGAAAAAGAAGAGAAGGAAAAAGAGGAGGAAGGGGAAGAGAATGGATGGAGAAATAAGAGGAGGAGAAAGAGGAGGAAGGGAAGGAGAAATGGATGAAAAGAAAGGGAAGAAAGAGAAAAGAAAAAAGAAGGAAGTGAAAGAAAGACGGACAATGGCCATGGAGGAGGAGGAAGAAGAAAGAAGATGAATATTTACATCATTTTAAAAAATTTTATTAATACCATCAGCTGTTAAGTGACCGTCGGAATTTTATTAGAATGTTTCGATAACTTTAAAAATCTGTTTGAAACTTTTTAAAGTAAAGGATTGTAAGTAAAATTGGTTCAAACTTAAGGAAATGTTCCTGTAATTTATCCTACTATTTATAGACATGGCAAATGACCATTTATACATGTTCTAGAGCAGAAAGCATTTTCATATAGAATTAAATACCATTTTGTACTCATGGTGGATGGGGAGCTGTATCATTTATATACATAGTGGATGAAGAGCTTTACCAAGGCAAAGCCTATATTTTAGTATGTATACTAGCTTATATTTTTAAAATTTATTCTATATACATATAAAAAAGTTAGAAAATATAAATAAATCGCACCGTGTATGTCACATGGGTTATGTATATATATACACACACATAATAGATTAATACGAGCATCATTAATATTTATTGCATATTGCATATTAAGCAATGAGCTATAATATCCCATGAATACCTAGTTATATATAGTTGGAAGATAATGTTGAGTTCTTCGTGAATATGGTGCAATCTTTGATATCAATTAAAGGAACCATCTTCTAGAAATACATATCAAATTCATTTCAATAAGTAAACAAATCAATTACTACAATATTATTGGCTCAAAAATGAGGATGGAATCACTAGTTTTCCAATATGGAATACGATTTTCTATGGAGTGATATAAATAAATAATGCATACCAATCTGAGTTGATAATTAAAAAGATTAATTGCGACTGCAATACTAAATATAATACCATAACATAAATACTCTGTTTAAGAGAGGCAAAAGCACATCTGATCGACAAAATTCCACACCCACGACAAGAGGAATCTTCCCTGCTAAAAAGTTCTCAGGGAACATCTCCAAAGTCTTCTACTTGCAATTTATTCATTCATTAGTTCATGGACTTGTACCAAAGTAATAGCATAGGGAGAAACCTAGCCTGAGGTGTGCTTGGGCAACCGTGGGCTTTTATGGCCTCGAGTAGCACAGGCAGCTGGGCACTTAGATCAGCATACTTTGGCTCCCACTTTCATTATGTATCCAAATCTCTCCTTAATATTCAATCATGCACACATTTTTTCTCCTTCACTATTTTTAATGTATTTTTCACAAAATCTATTCGACCATAGCACAGCAATCCAACAATTGCACCTGTATCTTAGGGTTTAGATTGCATCTTTATGCAAAAAAATAATTGATTTTCTTTCACGATATCATCCATTGGATTGTACCATATATATCTCTCGAAGCATTCCAAACTCTCTCATTCATCAACTCGTACATATCTTTGAGCGATGTTTATACAATTCATTGATGGATTTGCATGAAGGAAGGCGAACCATTCTTTCGTGCAGAAGATACAATCCCTATCCCTATCCCTACCCCTCCCCCTTATATCGCGCCTTCGAATCATATCCAACATGCCAGGAGGGTTCAACCAAGTATTGTGAGATTACTTGTTTCAATTATCGTGACAAGACCGGTGTTTAAGATAGCCATGAAATCATTATCATGAATGATCAATGATATAAATCTCATGCACCATTCCGTTCGAATTGCTTCCAATTCCAATCAAGGACACCAAAGTGGGAAAAGACTTTGGGTTGATTTCAAAGTCTACTTTGGAATGAAAGGTAAGGTCTGTAGTCCAAGGAGAACGGAAAAAAAGGGTTGAGGTCTATGTAACATTTTGTCGATGGAAGGAACATGTCAATTAGATTGCCCATCTCCGACCAATTGACTAAAATTTTATGGTAGGACCCACTTGACTAATCTTAGAGGTGGGCTCCACTTGGATTAGTAGTATACGGAATAAGAGGTTTATGTAGCAATCTTCATTAAAATAAATAAATAAATAAATGAATAAAAAGATGCAATCAAATGATTTCTTGCATTCTGCACCAACCAATGTGATAGGTCATTGATATGACTGCACCAATATTTTGAAGAACCGGGCTCGATTCTGATTTCTATGCTTATAGTTGAGTTAAACTTATGAGCATCTTAATAACCGGGGCTAAGACCCGAGCTCAAACTTGGTAACCAGACCTAGTTTCAAGTGTCACTTATACCGCTGGTTTAGATCATGTCAAGCTCAGGAAAAAAAGCATCGCCGACGTAGCAATGACAACACAATCTACAAAATTAAATCTAAGGCCCGTTCTTTTATAGATAAATATTATAAAAAAATTAATCTATTTTTTTATTGACCAAATTATCCATGTTTTCATATTTTTCAAGATAGAAAAGTTATTTTTCATAGATAGTATTTACGCGCCTAGTCATTTTCCCATCAATAGTATTTACTTTTATACCTAAAATGCTTCATCCATCATTCATGCTTTGTTTGGTATGAATGATGGATTGAAGGAAGGATGAATAGATGAGGAAGGATGGATGAAAGATTCTTCCATTTTTTCATATATTTGGTGAAACATGGAAGGATGGATAAAAGTAAAGGAATGATGATATTTATATAATATTTTTACCAAACTATTCTTTGAAAAAATTATTACTATTATCAATTTATAATACCAATTTATACTAAATAAATAAATAATATATAAACTTATAATCATTATAATTTATAATTATATAAATATTTAATTTTAATTTAATTTAATTTAATAAATAATTTTATAATTAAATTATTAATGAGTTAATTATATAAATAATTAGTTAATTTATAATTTAATTTAATAATTAATTTCATTAATAATATAAATAACTAGTTAAATTATAATCTAATTTAATAATTAATTAATATTATATAAATAATTAATTAAAAATAGTAAGTAAAATAGAAAAATTGAAGATAATTCTAGTTATTTAATTATAATTATCAAAATTATGTACTCAAATTAAAATAATTAGTAATAAAATTTAATAGTATATTATTAATAGTATATATAAAATATATAAAAATAATATGAATGAAAAAGTAAAGAAATATTATAGTTTTGTCAAAAAAATAATGAGGGATAATTTTGTCTATGCAAAAATCCATCAATCAATGTTCTATCCATCTTTTCTTCATCTTTTCAATTTGGAAAGATGCAAACTGATGGGTCAGAATGGATCATCCATCCTCTCTGTAATTTTTTGAACCAAACGATGGATGGAGGCCATCCATCCTTCCTCTCATGATCCCAATCAAACATAGGGTCAATGCTCAATAACTCATTCATCTACTTTCTTCAAATTTAAAAGCATAAAAAATATTATAAAAAATATGAATAAATTTTAATAATTTATCTAGAAAAATAATAATGCAAAAAAATATGAGTAATAGATTTTAAAGCAACTTTTTATGCAGAAAAGAATATTGATAAATTTTTTTCTACTTAAATATTATTTAAAAAATATTTATCTAGAAAAATATAGATTATCAAATAAATTTTTTTACTTGCAAAAGAATGGATCCTAAGGGTGCAAATCATTTTACCGATCCTTGAATGAATCACTTCCCAATAATTTGGAATAAGGTTTCACGGTTATTCCTGAATGAACCCGCTAATGACAACGTAACTCCTTATGTTGGTATGCATCACGCACATGTGATTATGTTTCTATCCTTTCCTTTTTGTACATGTTTCTCAAGAATTAAATTTGGTATTTTAAAGCAATACCTTTTAGATGTCAAGAAATATCATGTCCAAATATTCTAAAATTTTCAGACTTATCCAATTGATCCATAGACATAATTAAAGTTGCTCATCTAACTACAATGGAAATAGAAGCATAACTACGTGTCCCAGCCCAGAGAAGGAGTTATACATCAAATATAGACTTAGGATTTATAAAAGGGTAATTTCTAGAGCGAGCTAATTACTTGTTAAAGGGAGCCAATTATGTGCATATATACATATATAGTGAGCATAGATAATTTTTTATGTGCACATATTAACAAGGGACCTAAAGCATGTTTTCTTAGAACATGTCAAAGCAATCACAAAATATTATATTTAGAAATATTGTTGTGTGATAAAAAAAAAAAAAAAAAAAAAAATCCCTATGCCTTATGGTAATAAAGCATTTTTGGTACCAAGATGGGTCCTTGAGGATTTTTCATGCATGAGAGTGAAGAAATTGAAAAAAAAAAAACTAGAAGCGCATATATTTTATGCACTATAGGGAGCTGACCTGAAAATTTTCCAATTCCCATATGCGGCAACAAAGGATTGGAATCATCAACAAGGTTTAATGCACATGCGAGGGTTGGCTGTTATGGAATCGCCGGCTCAGTTATCATAAATTTAGGCAATATTTTTATGTGCACATAATTGATGTTTTAAAACATTTTTCTTAGAAAAAATATAAAATAAAGGTATAGTATATATATATATATATCTTTTCTTATATAAAATTTTATTTGTGCAACGATGGATGCTATACGTGCCCATATGATGGAGAGAAGGTTTCTCTTGTTAAAATTCAATCTCTGAATTGAACATTTTTCGAGTTTGAAATTTTATGACCATGAAGGATAGCTACGCAGGTTCCTCAAATTTTTTTATTTATTAAAAAATAAAATTTTTTAATTTTATGAAATTTTTAAAAAATAATTTATTTATTATTTTTGTTTTCTTATAATTTTTTTAAAAAATATTTTTTAATTAACCAGACATGCTTTCAACCCTGTATATCTTTTTTATTTTAAAATTATATATATATATATATATATATATATTAAATACTAGGAAAAAAATGATCCAATGGTGACCTTGTTTAGCGGCTCGCCGGCAAGACGAGAGTTGCTACACCCCCTCCTCTTCTTTTTTTATTAAAAATAAAGGCCAACAAAAAATTTTAGAAAATAAAATATTTTTTACACTGTATATGAATCGGTGTGAAAGACTTATACCTAATGAGAAAGTAACATTATCTAAATATCGCAAGCTCCAGTGAAGGTGAAATTTAGAAACAATTTTTTTCGTACAACTATTGACTAAAAAAGGATCAAAGTGAGCAAATTTTTTGACATATAGCCAGCCGTAATTATCAGCAAGTTTTAAAAATTTAACCTAATATAATAATGCAATAGTGTGAACAATACCGTCCCCATTCGTAGATTCTTTCAGATGGATGAGGACATGCACGTGCAATCACAGGTAATTAAAAAAATACAAAATTCTTGCATCATTGTACGAGTCTTAAATATATCTTCTGGCATATTAAATTAATCCCATTGGAAGCTTGCCAGTATGAAATGAAAGTAGGCTCCACGAGCCCACCCACTTAGCAAGGTGATCGGGTCAAAAGAAGGATTCATCCATCTTCGTGCAAATTCATTATTAAATCGTATAATAATACAGATAGATAAATGAAAGTTTGAAATATTTTGAGATCCGTGTGAAAAATGATCCGATGGACATTGATCCTTGTTTCGTGCGAAAGATACAATCCAAATCCATAGAATTTATAAAAAAAATAATGATCAATAGTATATGGCTATATGCAATAAAAATTCAGAAAAGGATCCTTTCTATGCAATTAATTGACTTTAGGGTTCGGTGAATTTAATAAATGGATTCGGTACGGATTAACCCGCCGGGTCCAGGCTCCAGCCGCCAAGATTCACCGAATGGCCCCCAACTTCTAATTTTTACCAAAACAAGCCTCCAAATTCAAATAAAGTCGGCGAACCGGAGGACGAACCCGGGCGGGTCTCCCTCTCTCGCTGCCTACTTCGCTTCTGCTTGGATTTTTCTCTCTCGTGAAGGGGCTTCGCAGTGCCCTTAAAACCAGTCTTTTCCTTCTATTTCTAGGGCTCCAATCTCTCTCTCTCTCTCGAGTTTGGTGGCGCCCAGGGCGAAGTCATGCCTGTTTCTTTTTCGCTATACTTTGATCGGTTTGAAAGCTACAGCTGAGGGTTTGATCAAGGACTACGGCGCTGCGGTCAACAAAAGCAGCGTCTTTTTTATTGGATTTTGATCGCTTTTTCCCTGTTTCGGCTTTGATTTCCTTTTTTCTTTTTTATTCGATTTGGAGTCTGATTTGGTTGTTCTCGTCCGTTTCTCGTTTGCTGGTTTTGTTGCCGTGCTTGCGTGGGAATTGTTCTCTTTAGATTGATTGTTTTTATTTTTATATTTATTTTTAAGTCTTGTCAATGTTAAATTGGGGCTTTGAATCGTATTCTTTTTTGAATGTCGTCACTTGGCTCTGATTAGCGGTGGAGATCCGCATTAGTTCTCGTGTTTTGTCTTGGGGGCAAAATTTATTTATTTTTTTCCTTTTTATTTGAAGTAGCTGGCTGTACATTTTTTCCTCATGTTTTCATTTGTCATATGATATATCGTTCGATTAGGTGAATTCTGTACTGGGGATTTTTTAATTGGGGACTAGCACGGTAAAAGAGGGAGCCGGCAGGGTTTCGTCCAATTTGCTGTTGGTAGTTGGTGCTTGGTGTACCGACTGAAGGGAACCAGAAAATTTCAGACCTTGCTTAAATTTTGCTTCTTTTTTTTGGATTGTGTTGAGTCGCTTTGGCAGCATGGATTTGCGGAGCAAAGAGAAAAATGGGGATGTGGAAACTGCTGCTGAAGTGAAGGAGAAGGGATTTAGATCGAAATTAAAAGGATTTGGGAGCTTTGGCAGTAAAGATATGTTTTTTAGGGCCGACAAGTTTGATCTAAAGAGCTTGGATATTCAGCTGGAGAAACACCTGACTAAGGCTTGGAGCAAGGACAAGGATGGTGCTCAGAGATCCACGGAAGAATGGGAGATTGACCTCTCCAAGTTGGAAATACGCTATGTTGTAGCACATGGAACCTATGGTACTGTGTATAGAGGCAATTATGATTGCCAGGATGTTGCAGGTACTTTCTCCTTTCTTTCGAAGCGCTAAAATTTGGGAAGGTTTAGTGTTCTGTTGTTGTTGTTGGCGCATTTTGTTGTTAACTTTGATTTCACTATGGACAACTCTTCTGCAATCAGAGAAACTGAATGGTTCTTTTTTCTCGTGGGTTCATATGAATCCCCTAATTGATGAAAATTTTTCCTTAGAGAATCAATTGATATTGTTCTTTTTTGAACTGTATGTTTATATTGAATTGGTGGTTCATTACTTTTGTTAAACTGAATTGATATTGCTCTATTTTAAGCTGTATGTTTGTAATGAGTTGGCGAGTTAATTACTACTCTATATCAAACTGGGTTATAGTTGATTATGCTTTCGTATAATCCCCTAGAATCATCAGCTTCTAGCAATCCTTTATTCCTATGTCTACTTATATTTCCCTATTTACTCTTGTTGCTAGCATGTAATGACCGTTGGCAACTGTTTTGTGAACTATCCTTATAGACTTCATTGCATTAGAAGTGTCCTTTCACATCTTTAAGGCATTTCACCTTATTCTTTCATTTCTTTTTCTATCCAGCATCAGTTAGAGGTTTTTTATTCTCTGGGATACAAGGGATCATGCCTTTCATGGTCACGACTAGGATTGGAAATGGGCTTGGGCCAGCCCGAGGCTTATCGGGCTGGGCTGATGGGTCATGCTATGGGTTAGGTTGGAAAGAATTCAGATTGGATTTGGGCTTAAATGTAGAGCCTATTTATTTTTTGGGCTGGGCTTGGGTATGTCATTGGTCTGGTCCTAGTTCGAGCTCGAGCCCGAACAAGGCCTGAAACAAAGCCTAAATTCAGGCATGAACCCATTTGTTTTTGTATGTTATTATTTGGAGAGAATGATAAGGAAGTAAAAGACAAATTAGAATGGGTTCATGATGTATCATGTATTATTTACTGGTTAGCCCAATGCTTGTGAAGTAATAGTATTAAATATTAAACTCCAATCAGGTTCGGGCTAGACCTATGTTTTGGCCCAAATGGGTAATTTGGACCAGCCCAATCGGATGTTGGTCGGGCCCAAACTTTGCTCGGCCTGTATTATCCAAAAATTTTAGGATCTGAGCCCGATCCGAAGCCCCAAAAAAATTTTGGGCCAGGTTTGGACAGGAGCATGGCTTGGCCCACTTCAAATCCTAGTTAGGACAAATATCTATCCATTCAATATGTATATAAGATTTTAAATTCAGTGGGATGGAGGCGTCCTGATATCTCTATGGAATAGGATGCCTTGTCCCTTCTTGTCCCGACAATGATCCTGACTATGTATCTCAATAGATATCCTCTGTCTCTTTCCCCTTCTTTCCTTCCATTCTTTCTTCTTTTTTTTTTTTTTTTTTTCATTTTTTAAAATTTTCTTCTACCTTTCTTTCTTTCCTTTTTTTCTTTCTTTTCTTATCCCTTCCTTTCTTTTTTTTCTTTTTATTTCTTTTTTTTTCTTCTCCCTTTCTTTCTTTCATTTTTCTTCTTCTTTTTTCTTTTTTCATCTTTCTTTCTTTCTTTTCTCTATCTTCTTCTTTCGCCGCATTGATGGATTTCGGAGCCCCAACCTCATTCTCAGTCTCGTTTTCTTATAGGAATGGGACGGGATAGTTGGGATGCTCCTCATCCTACTGGGATGTAAAACCTTGCATGTATATACTAATCCTGAACCATCACTATCCTCATTTTGTGGGCTTTATATGACTTGGTCATTGTTCAACATGCAAAGTGAACCAAGCTTATGAACTATTGATTCTGTTTTTTTTCTTTTTTTTTTCTTTTGGGAGGTTTGGGAGAGGTAAAGTCATGAACATGAAGAATATTACTATCATTTCCATGTCTCTCACAGCATCACCTTTTAAACATCTTATTCATCATGCCTTTCCATTTTCACAGATCTGATATTGCCTATTAAAAGCTTATCAATAGGCCAAAAACATAATGACATTGATATGGACCATTCTTTTATCAAATCTTATAATGTTTATTTAAGAAAAGGATATGACACTGTTTGTTTAGGGAAATTAATAGGAGGTATGCTTTGTATTCTGGCAACGAACAATAACATTTGTGCAATGTTATTCAGAAGGTCTCCCACAGTTTTGTCTAGACATGACCTTTTTCTGCTATAACAGATGTGCTAAAAATTTTGATCTTGCTGTCTTTTATGTTTTCTGGAGCCCTTGAAATGGCTATGATCCTACTGTCTATTTCTTCAGTGATTTAGTGCATAAATATATTTCATACAGATCTTGTTAAACTGATAGTACTATTTGTGAACAAAACAGTTTGGTGGTTCAAACTGGTAAGTTGCTTCCAAAGATCTTAAAGAAAGACATCTGATCTAGATCTTTATTTAAGTTTATGTTATTTCTACTAGAAGGATATGGGAGATTTTTTGGTGCTTGCACTAGCTTCTAGCTTTGTTCTGTAGTGATGTCTATGTGTGCAAGCATGTATTTCCCACCTAGAATATTGACTGTCATCGACAATTCTCTTCAGCAGAATGCCTGTGTCCTTTCATTCATAAGAATATTTCTTTTACCGGGAAAACATTTTCCATATTATCATTGGCTTGATGAAAAACAGTAGTGGGAACAAATGCAATTCAATTTTCCTTTGAAAATTGAAGACAACCTGGAAGTATTATAAGAAATAAACAGTTTCCAAGCTGAATGTCCTGTATTTTCCTCATGATACTCTGAGTGTTCCCATTTCCCAATCTCGTATTTTCACTCAGTTTTTTCTCTTAATGTTTTTTGTAATCAAAATAAAATGTGTTTAGGCTCTGGAAATAATGTTAATTACAGATAATATGAGGCTTTATTTAACAACCTTTACATAAAGAACAATTTTTGATCTTCTGTTGTTTCTTCATGTAGGGAACTTCATGCACCTGAACTTTCCAATTGACTGATGTTTTTATTTCCATTTCTGCTGAAATTCGGACATCTTTATGCTCAGCTGATCTTATTCTAACAATTCTAGATTCCTTCAACATAGATAGGGCGGCAAGCGAATTACCTGATCTGATCCAATGTTAGATAACGAAATTCAAATAGTTTAGAATTTGACCTGGTTTGTGTTATGTGAGACCAGATTCAAAACAGATGTGACCAATCTCGATATAATACATGCATGATTTTCCCGGTCTTCATCAAAACTTTAGCTACTGTATACAAACTTATGTGGCTATTGATGAAAAATCAGTATGTTTCTGTGTTGTTATTATAATCCTAATGTGCTCTTTCTAATAAATCTCGGGTAAAAAAGCATCTGCTTTATTAAACTAACATGTGGTGGTTAATAAATCTAACTTGTTCATTGCATTCTTCATAATGCTTGCATTTTTACATGCTATTTTATTGCATATCAGTTGATCGGCTTGATGTAGACCCACTTTTTAAGGAATTTGATGTTTTAAGGTCAGGCCTTATCTCTAACCTGCTTGCAGTCCTACACGGACATTTGTTCAATAAAAACCTATAAAAATGTTGAAGACAAGAAAAAAGTTTACTACAAACTAGTCTATGTGAAATAAGAAAATAAAAACATTTCATGCTTGTTTCAGCGATGTTACAAATGATTAGTTACTGATAAAAAAGTCTTGTTGAATTATTCAAAGTTGGCATTACAAAATAATCAATTTTCACATTACAGTGAAGTTGTTGGACTGGGGAGAAGATGGTGTCGCCACAGATGCTGAAACTGCTGCTCTTAGGGCATCATTTCGACAGGAAGTAGCTGTTTGGCATAAGCTTGACCATCCAAATGTTACAAAGGTAAACATCTCCACAGGGTATGTTTTAAGTAGTAGTCATTATGTGGGATGTGTCCTCATTACCAATATGTCTTGAATTTCAAAACTGCTGAACTGTCGATATTTTAATTGTTTACTAAATCTTGTCTGTCTTTAAATTTCAATTGCATTAGATATGAACTGTAAGCCCGTAACCTCAGGGTGTTTCGTGTCTGTTTGGATCAATACTCATTTAGGAGCTTCATGCTGTTTTCTGGCCTTTATGTGGGAACTAATGGATGCTCCATTCCTATCCTTGCCAATCTCATTTACAAATTATGAACTCAAAATCTTTGATTTAGTTTATAGGAGCATCAATGGGAACAACAGACCTTAAGATTCCACCAAAAAATTCCACGAACAGTGGTCAGACTTCCATTCCAGCTCGAGCTTGTTGCGTAGTTGTGGAGTATCTTTCTGGCGGAACGCTCAAGCAATATCTAATAAAAAATAGACGGAAAAAGCTTGCCTATAAGGTTGTGATTCAGCTTGCATTGGATCTATCAAGAGGGTAAATGGCACTGATAATGATTTTTATTTTTTAATAAAAATGCTGAATACTCAAAACATGCATTTAAAGGCAGTATTTGTTATTTTGCAGACTGAGCTATCTACACTCGAGAAAGATCGTGCATCGTGATGTCAAAACTGAAAATATGTTGTTGGATGTCCATCGAAAACTTAAAATCGCTGATTTTGGTGTTGCTCGTGTGGAGGCTCAGAATCCCAAGGATATGACTGGTGAAACGGGAACCCTAGGTTACATGGCTCCAGAGGTGTGTATTGCCTATATCTTACTATTCTTGTAGCATGAAGTTTTTGAACCATCATAATCATTTGGTGTTTACTGTGCTACCTGAATATTTGATTGCTATGCAGTGTCCGAATAAGTAAATACAATGTTAACAAGAATCTTTTTAGGACATATAACAAGACTATTTTGCAGGGGTATGAAAGTCTAGTTTTTGTTTGAGATATTCAAGGAATTCTTACAAAATTTCATGTCCAGGTCCTTGATGGGAAGCCTTACAACAGAAAATGTGACGTCTACAGCTTTGGCATATGTTTATGGGAATTATACTGCTGTGACATGCCTTACCCTTACCTCAGCTTTGCTGATGTCTCCTCTGCTGTTGTTCAGCAGGTTTATTCCTTGCTCTTTCGAGTGGACATACACCAAATCAAAGCTGTCATTTTCACTTGTTTTCTAAACAACATCTTAATAAATTGGCACTTTAACGACTAGCATGAACTTGTTCATTAATTTACTTTTGAAGCAGAACTTGGTATTAGAAAAAGAATTAAACATTGTAATTTTCTCTGATTATGTGCCAGAATTTACGACCAGAGATTCCTCGATGTTGCCCAAGTGCTTTGGCAAATATTATGCGAAAATGCTGGGATGCTAATCCAGATAAACGACCTGACATGGATCAAGTTGTGAGGCTTTTGGAGGCAATTGACACAAGCAGAGGAGGTGGAATGATACCTGAAGACCAGGCTCGTAGATGCTTCTGCTTCTTTCCTTCTCGTGGCCCGTGATGTCTTTTTTCTTTTGTCAACTGCCATCTTTGTTCATGTACATGACCTGACGAGTTGCAGATGTGATGCTTTCAAGTTGCTGGCTTGGAGTTCATGATCTGAAAGCTTCCTTTTGAGTCAGGTGGTTGAAAATTGTTTACTGCATCGATTGTCGCTGCAGCCATCCATAGATTATGAAGTTGTTTGTAGCTTTAATAAGGCTAAGACTGTTAATTATGATAAATAGTGATTTTGTTGTAATTGTAGTTTGTAAAGTTCATCATGCTATCAATGCCAGGGCTAACCATAAAATGGTCAAACAATGACTTGCCAACAAAGAAATGCCTTTTGTTTCTAAACCCCTGTGGAAATGCAACATTTGCATGTTTAATACTTAATACAATGCTTGAACATATGAGAAAATGTATGTGCACACAGCAAGTGCATTCCTTTTTGTGTGAAAGAATTAGAGCTGTTCTTGTGATTGCACTTTATATATGGTTGATGATAACGTTTTAACTTTTATGTAAGCAGGAAAATTCTTAAACCATCATACGGTCATCCACTCCAGCGTGAAATTTGATTTATGGTGCAATACCATTTCAGCCTAATATGAGAGGAATTGTTCCGTTGACACAATCGATCGTTTGGTCGGACAAATGGCAAAAAGGGGTAGTTTTGGTACTAGATGGTCAACAATCTTGGATTCCTATGGCATCCCAAACAATCCAATTAATACCTTCTAACTAGCCTTTTAGACTTAGATTGTTACCGTTGGAATGCAGTGCCAAGTTGGTTTTCTTGCTGAGTTTGGTTCTCGACAAAACCTGATGTGAGAAATCACATTTGTGATTTGAAAACAATAGAAAAGATTTGAACTTTATGTTGCTTCGCTCTATATTTTTAATATTAATTTAAACATAACAATGTAAGTGTCTAGTATATTTAATTTCTATGTTTACCTAATAATAGCACCTGCTTTCTTTCCAGGATATTTTCAGTATTTCATTATTCATTCATCAAGTTATCATGGAGGTCCATCAAGAACAGGGAGATGTTTCTGGGATGTGGATCCCTGAGAAAAAAATAACTCTCAGAAATACAAGCATCCTAACTGGACCTGAATTGATTCTTGAGTGCTTGAACGCGGCAAGATTATTTGCATGGAATGCTTCAGCATTAAACAAATATGTTACTCTTCCAAGGGAATCTATGTAGAAAATTGGTTCTTCTGAAACCTGTTCTGTTGATTTCTTTTCAGCACAATTGTCTGCATTCTGTTATTGATATGTCTATTAATTACCATCCATGGGAGTTTACCATGTAAATATACATGGTCACAGCGATAAAACCGGCTGGAAATGCCTCCCTTATCATACAAAAAAGAAAGAAAGAAAATATCTGGGGAGTAATGCCATAAATCTTTTTCATCATGATTATTGCAAGAGGATTGATGCATGATCAGAGCAAGACATCTCGGTGTCGACTTATTATGAGGATCCATGCAAGTGGGTGTTTAGTCCCATATTGATTATACATGGGATAGATTTTGAATACTTATTAGAAGACCAATGAATGCAAATGATATCTTCCAACTAATTTTTTTTTTTTTTCCCCTTTTGGGATGAGGTCCTCTGTCATCACAAATGATACTAGAGTAGATTCAGTCTGTGGTCTATATGAACTAAAGGATACTACAATACGAGCCCATTTGAATTAACCATTGGCTGAACGAAGTATGTGAGATGGGATATGAATAAATTTGGATCCTTAACTCGGCGATGATGCCAAATGGCCAAAGCTTATACAGGGAGAATGCACAAGGATTCAAGGGATGTGTGTTTAGCCTCCTATCAGGTATAAACCATATACATCTTAGGTGCCTTTTACAGGTCCAATGAACACCCTATGACAAACTTTGTTAGGGTAAGAATCTCTAACTTTTGAGTGCATGGACTCTTAGAAAATCCAATTGCATGGTGCTGTCGGTGAGCCGATCGATGATATAATCATGCAACTAGCCAATGCAATTGGAAAACTACATGGAGTCAGTCCACTCTATTCTTAACAAAAAAACCGGGACTTCCATGCTCGTCTCAAACATCAGAATTGTTTAGGCTTCCTGCAGTCTACTAAAGCATACATACGTCCACTCATGCCTGTTCCCAGCCATTCTGGACTTGAAGCAACGCTATTTCTAGCGTTTTGCTTATCATAGTTTGTTTTCCATAAAGAAATCCCATTGAATCACTGCTTTTCTCAAGTATCTCACTCTGCACTCATTTTTCCAGGCACCGATTTTTATGCATTCTTTCAAAGATTCATGTCAAACACCCAATTAGATTTCTATTCCTAAGTTGGCCCATAAATTGAGTGCCCTTATTTTATTTGATATGCCCACCCTTTGAAGTCATGATTCAGTTAATATAAGAGAACAGCCTATGGGCAACAACGTGAAGAAAACAGCATAAAAAAGGTCAATTTTATAAAGATCCCTCGACTCGACCAAAAAAACTGACCGACCTTGGCGGTAACTAAACTTCACTGTACCCTAGAAAGCTGGCTGATCTCGGTTAAATGGATGCTAGCCTATGCTGCCACCAGTGTGTGGTTAAACCAGGCCAATATCTGCAATATTACCACCAGACAATTCTAAGATAAACCTTCCAGTGATCATGGGGTGCCTTTCAGAGATTTGTAAACCGTTCCAATTCGTTATGTGTCTTTTGGAGTTTTGCGAACTGTCCCAAAGGCCTACAGTTCTTTTGCCTTGTAAAATAAGTTTCCTATCCATTCTATCATATGTCCATGCTTTTTAATTTTACCATCAAACCAACAGCTTAGTTTATTCTGAGAAAACCAACAACTTGCCAGATGCTGCGCATGAGGGAAATGCATCTAATAAGAATAGAAGACTATCAATTATATTGTATATATGATTAACCTTGGTCTAATACAACGAAGGTTAAAAACACCACTATGATTTCATCACATATAGTTTATATAGCTTGACCTATCTACCAGGTCATCCGAGAGTTTGGGGGAACACCACTCACAAATTTTGATCCCAAAACCTCCTCCATTTTGAGGTGCAAACACCGGCATGTAGAGCACTAAACCAATGCCTCTATGGTCCTCTCTTCTTCTTTGTGGGCAGAGTGTGGCATGCAATGACATTATCTTCAATGCCTTATTTTGGAGGGGAAAAAGGTATTTGTTGATCAGCTAGAAGGCCGGAAGTTTTCTGCTGGATTTTATCACCATGAAGCTTGAATTGACATACATATTATGAGGATAATGCAAGTAATTAATCTTGTCAATAACTCGAGCATAAATCATGCTCTACCATGAACCTTAAGTTCATTACTTTGTTGCGAGCATCTAACCTAGAATGTACATGAATAGCATCAATCAGAGCCACAGATGGAATTACCTAACTCTGACAATAAATTGCAAAAAGTGAACATCGATCGACCGAGAAAGGCCAATATTAGACTTGACACTCCAAAATGATCCAATAAATGCTAGATATCACCATTTTATCTCGCTCGTAGCCTTGTGATCAAGGAATTGATGGACAAAATAGGGCCCATCTTTTCTTCAACTCAGTGGTCCAATGAGTGTTTTATCAGCCTTTCTTGCCGTGAAGAAAAGACTAAAAGAGAATGAGTGAGTGAGAGAGAGAAGAAAAGAAAAGAACAAGGTCATCTTCTTCTTACTAAATACCTGGAGGTCCTGGAGACGCAGTATCTGTAGACATTGTCACTTAGGAGGTACCAAAAGTGCTTTGCTTGGGGCTCATATATCATCATACAATTCTTTCAATGCGAAGAGCCCCCAGAAAATGATATGGGGATAAAGCCAAGCCGCAGAACAAAAGGCCTGAGTTAAGTGGAGCTCATAGATCATCATATAAATTTTTCAATGCGAAGAGCTCCCAGAAAATGACATGGGGAAAAAGCCAAGCCGGAGAACACAATGCCTACGTTTGGTAAAAACCGTTAAAGACTCGCTAAGTATGATTGCTAAGAAGGTCTTAAAGCTGAAAAAGTAAAGGAGAGAATGCAAGAAATATTCTGCTCCAAGTAGGGACCATGGATCTTTGACTGCCCTCCTCTCTCTCTCTCTCTCTCCAATCTATGGACTCATTTGGTTGTGGTAGAGGAGGGAGAAAGTGTGGTCAATAAAAAAATGAAGGCCGCTTCATGTTTAGTTGGAGTTTGGAAGAAGAGAAATACGAAAGTAGCTTTCCTATGCAAATGGTATTCATATATTTCAAGGGAAGGCAAAACATATATGAGATATAGAAAAGTTATTTGCCAAAAATATCTTTAAACCCTCCTCTCTCTTCTCTCTCTCTCTCTCTCTCTCTCTCTCTCTCCAATCTGACTCATTGGGTTCGTAGTAGAGGAGGGGGAAGTATGGTCAATAGAAAAATGAAGACCGCCTCATGTTTAGTTGGAGTTTCCAAAAGAGATAAATACAAAAGTAGCTTTTTCCTTTTTTATGCCAATAGGATTTCCACATTTCATGAGAAGACAAAACCTATATGGGACACGGGGAAGTTACTTTTCCACTGGCATGAAATTAGGGTATTTTTTTTTTTTTTCAAAAATATCCTTAAATTTTTAGATAAAATGAGATAAGATCTTTTCTTTATTAAGGATGTAATTGATATTTTACATAATTTTAACTAAACATGCAAAAAAATACTTTGATGATATCGAAAAATATTTCAATGAAAAAATATTTTTTCTACGAACCATGCCATGCTTCTTGGTTTCAAGTTCTTAAGGAATCTGGGTCCAGAGTTAATTAGATTGGAAAAAATAGGGACAGTTTGAGGTGAGATTGCATTGGATTGTATGCTTGGAAACCAACTCTTTTAACACTGTTTATTTTCATGAGAATTGGGATGGTTGGTGAGGGTGAGATGGAATCCATATTTCTTGTATCCATGCAAGTGGCTCTATCAACTTTGGTCGGCTGACACCTTTTAACCTATAATAATGTTGTTTATGTAGCAGGAACATTTTGGAAATTATGTTATAAGACTTTATTGGGCTCTCAGCTTTCTGATAAGGTTAAGGTGCAACCAGAATATTAGCATCATGTCACCATGTGAATCTCCTCTCTCCTAGTGATGGCACATGTTATTATTCAAGGCTGTGATGTAGAAGCAGCTGCCTGCTACTGGTTTAAAGGCAGGCATATGATTCTGCTGGTTTGCTTGATGGTGAGATGTTCCCACAGATTCTATGAAATGACTCGTTTTTAGCTCCATTCTTTGCATAGCCTGCCCACAATGTGGAAACATTGGTCACAGTTCTGTCACATGAACCAAAGTTGGCATTCTGGATCTAGTGGAACAGAATAGAGTTGCATTGTGCTTGGAGTTCCTATCATTAAAAATGGCACACATATTGCCCCATCTACTAAGTTTTTTAACACATCAGATGAAATTGAGGCTTTGGAGGGCGTTTCAGGCATGGCCATGCTGCCACCATGTTCCATATATATGAGACTGATTTGTTATTTCTAGACATTCCATTTTTCTAATCTATAAGTTTCATCATTGATATGGGTAAAAGTTACATGTTGCAACTTCATTGCTGGTAAAAGTTACATGATGTGGTCAAAATCAGGCTAGCGAATCGGAAGTAGGGACTGGTTGGACTCATATTCCTGGTCTTAAAGGAAAGATAGCTCTCGGCGAGATTTTGAATTTTAGATTCCAGCCCCAGCAGGACGAGGACTCTTTATTTATAAGATGGTCCAAGATACTTGGTATACATCATGAAAAATGTATATTCTTCACTTTCTCCTTACTTTTCTAGTTTCATCTTTATCTTCTTATATTGTTTTCCAAAGACTCATCTAATTTAAGCATCGGAGGGCTTCCTGACCTCCGAGCTCTTCTTTTTTTTTCTTATGCATGGAATAATAGGTACATATTGGATCTTCTCCTTCGAGCATAGATCCGCCAGCAGCCTTGCATCCATCACATCAACTTTGGCGATAACGATAAGGGTCCAAAGTGCTGCTATGTTTTTAATAGAAATTGGCCGGTGACGCATGTGGTGATGCGGTTATAACCATTTGGATTATCATATTGCACAAACAGTTAAATTTAGGCTTGTTTAATACTACATGGCTTTGAGGCCTTGACCCTAGATCATTATTTGCATTATTAGCCTTCACAGAGGATCCTAGGGATTATTTAACACTAGGTTAATTTGTACACATCGGTTGGCTCTGATGTCTTTCCTCCAATTGATCGAACGGTCAAGAATGCGACGACCTACATGGGTCCAGAAGTAGATAATATCCAGGTCATACTCCTTAGGTGTTGGAGTAATTAAATCATCATGCCTTCATTGAATCCATATCCTTGTTGTCCCCCATAAATCCCATTCAAGCCCATGGGTGGGGGGAATCATCAAATGGACCTGAGATGGAAAAAGGTGTTGGTAGGAGGGTCACTCTCAAACGTAGTGGTGTTGGGCCCGGCATCCCTTCCAGTTTTTTCTACAATCGCCTCAAACGATTCCAGAGACTCACCCCAAAAACCAGGTCAATGGCTAGCAATACATGCAGAAAGACCCACCATTGCCCATTTGGTCATGGTGCTATTGGAGTCTAATAGGATTGGTTGATGGCAAATCAAATGTGGCCAATATCAAACCCATAAGAGCATTAGAGGACTCGACTTGATGGACGGTCACCATAGTGTTGTCCGCTTAATTTGGAGCCATGTCATCAAGCGATCGCACCTTGTGACAATCTCCAACACCTTAGATTCACATCTTTGGGGCCCTCATGTGAGTGGAACCTTCACTAGAATAGCGAGGTTGTTGATGGGGACTCCCCATTTGGGTAATGGAAGCATGGGCTCCATGAGCCTCCTCTTGGAGTGTTTCGCCGTCGACTCGATATATTTTTACTCTTTTGAAATATATTATTGCTCTCACTCGATTGCGACGACTTAGATTCGTGTGATCTAAGACCGTCCCATGGGACCGACACGGTCTCCGACATTGGATGCGGTTTATTGGGGTTGGTCAAGCGAAGGCTCGAGAATTGGAAAGAAATCTATTTTGTAAAGCTTGGAAGTTGATCGGACGGCGCTGTACCACGGAGAGCATAGGGTGCTAGTTAGAACCATCTCGGTAAACTGGTGCAATGCATGCATTTAGATTTGGCTTAGAAGAACTCGAGCAAACCACGTTGCTTCCTCAAAAGCCATAAACTAGTCCAATTATTTTGTCCACCTCAGGCAGGATTCTAGATCCAAACAATGCAAAAGCTAAATTGCCTCAAAGCACCACCCAACGTTCATAAGGGCATGTTCTTATAAAACATTTACGCTAGGAAAGCCCTACGAGAGACTCAAGACATAGCCCATTGATTCAGCCTAGGCCAACCCCATGTAGCCCAAAATTCTAGGACCATCTGATCACATCAACAAATATAGGGGTTGCAGGGCCACTCAAAGGCTAACACCCTCAAAACCCTGGAAAGCCCACAGTTCCCCATGCAAAAAGGAAAGTTCTCTAAACATTCCCCTTGCCCTAGACCACCACTTTACAAGCCCCACGCTAATAAAAACCTACCAAGACACCCTCGTACAAAAACAATTGAGAAAATAAACAATTAGATAAAAAGCACACATACTCGTACAAAACACGTACCAATACATAAATTAAAATTAAAAAAAAAAAGAAAGGATTTCTCTCCGCACCTCCCTCTCAAACACGCTCTCATCTTTGGCTTTTTTCCTGCTTTACCTGCTTTTTCTTCCCCTGCCCCCAAAGGGAAGGCCAAATAGAGCAGGGCGCAGCGAACTGCCCGCGGGCAGGGTGGTGGGAGGCAGATACTGATGAGTGACCTGGCCCGGCCGGCTGCCGGGCAACTCTGTTTTTCCTTTTTTTTCTAAAATTATATAATTTTAAAAATATTTTTATATCGCCCTGCCCTGTTCTAGGTTGGCCTTCGATTTGGGGCAAAAGGCCTCGAGAGGAGGGAAGAGAAGGAAGAAGAGAGAGAAAAAGCGAGAGAGGGAGAGAGAGAGAGAGGGGGGGAAGGGGGAGGGGGGTGGGATAAAAGAGAGAGGAGGTCTCAATCCTTGCACCTTATTCTCTTGGAGTGCATACTCTGCGGTATACTGAGAACGAGGTTTCGAAGGAGAGAGCGTGTCCTTCCTTCCCTCCCCCGCCCTCTCTTGCTCTCTGTTTAGTGTCTGCATTGCTTTGTTTGACTACAAAATCCCATTTTTAGACTCTCAGTGCATTTGTTTTCTAGTCCATGCTACTCCACTTCAAGGTTTTTTTTTTTTTTTTTAATAATCTTTTTGGTTCCTATATTTGAGATTTTGTATCAAAATCCCAGTGACGAAGGAGCAAAAGGCCTCCTTTTTTCGTTTCATAGTATATGGTTGGGTTCTTTGTGAGATTAATACAAAGCCTGGAAACTATGTAGATTGGTTGGGGAAGATAACAAACCATCCATTGTTTTCCGCTTAGAAGTTCTGCCTTCTGATCTGTTTCGGTGGAAAAAATTGGGGAAGGGGGTGTTAGAGGAAAGAAGTGGGCCTCTTTCCCCTTGGCTTTCTTCCGTTGTTTAGCAGTATAGGGTAAAGATCCATTTTTTATCTGTTTCCACTTCATTTCCTTGTCGATAGAGGCCTAGTTTTTTGAAGGAGGTGGAGGAGGGGAGGGGGGCACCATTTCTTTGGAGCTGTATGAAGGAGTTCTGAAACAATGAGAGATGAAAATTCGAAGAAAAGCAAGGTTTTTTTTCCGTCAAAAGGAGATTTTTTTTCCTTCATTTTGCAGTAGTTAATGTATGTCGTCTTTAGGATTGCTGATTTATCTTTCTTTTTTCCTCTTATTTTGTGGGAGAAGCTATCATGGTCCAAGACAGTCAGAAAGTGGTTCAGCATCAAAGGCAAAGCTCAGGACTTTCATGCAGATGATGTTGTTGGCAGAGGTAAGTCCATTGCTGCTCTTCTGAATTTGTTCTTAGTTCTTTGTTACTAGTTGTGATTTCCTTTTTTCTGGGGTTTTTAGTATATAGAAGTCTCCAGCTCCTAGATTTGGAGCTCAGTTCTGTTTCTTTTTGTTTCTAAAGATCTCTTCTTTCCCCTGGATCCATATTGTTCGAAATAAATATGTTTAATTTTCACAAAATAGCTGAGATTTTCCTTCAACATGTCTTGATAAATTCTGCACTCCTTATTTTATTTTTTTAAAATAATCTCAATTTATAAGTTCGTGGCTCTGGTGAAGGCAACAGTACTCAAAGACTCAAGCGACAGCCTTTCTTTATCTTTATCTCTTTTTTTTCTTGTTTTATTTGCTTGTTCTTTACAGGAGGTGATGAAAAATGGAGGACCAGATTCTTGGAGAGAGAGGCATCCACAGTTAAGAAAAGCAGAACAGGTTAGAGTGCCAGGCTCCTCCCTGCCTGATATCTTTGGACCACATCTGAGCTGCTGCTTACTTTTCTTTCTTTTGTTCTTCTTTTTCAAATTCCTTTGATTCCTTGAATTGGCTGCACCTTTAAATACTGTCCCTTTACGCTTGCTAGTTTCCCATGGGTCCTCAGAGAGATTGTCAAAAGGAAGCATGGATCGAGTTTGGCGAGGAAGGAACGATCTTGAATCATCTCAAGTTACAGATATTCAGGAATACCAGTAATTCAGATTAACTCCACATGAACCTTATTTAGCTCCTGCACTTGCTAATTACAATGTGTCTTCCAATGTGTGATACAAACCTTTATTCTTGTGCTCCATTTGGTGTCTAGAATGTTTGTTGCGACATGGAATGTAGGAGGGAGATCCCCGTCGAATTCCTTGAGACTTGAGGACTGGCTCCATGCTTATCCTCCTGCTGATATTTATGTTTTGGGGTATATCTCTCTCCACTAAATGTAAAGCATGCAACTTCTTGATGGCTAACATAAATCTCACTAATTCAATCCTTGCCGCTTCTTAGGTTTCAGGAAATTGTTCCTTTGAATGCGGGGAATGTTCTTGGCGCCGAAGACAATGGCCCAGCAAGAAAATGGGTGGCTCTCATTAGAAAGACACTGAACAATCTTCCTGGCACAGGTGGTAGTGTAAGCTACCACACACCCTCCCCTGTTCCCAACCCAGTTGCTGAGCTTGATGATGACTTTGAGGGTTCGGCAATGAGGCAGAAGAATTCATCGTTCTTTCATCGGCGGTCATTCCAGTCCCTGAGCTGTAGTTTAAGAATTGATGGAGATATCATGGTCCCACAGCCAAGGTTGGATCGTCGATTTAGTGTCTGTGAACGTGTCAGCTTTGGGAGCAGACCAAGTGATTTTGATCCCAATTTTAGATGGTGTGGATCATCTGATGATGAGAATTTTGGCATGGAGTCACCTAGTACTGTCATTTTTTCACCAATGTCATATGGCTATGGTGCTTCATCAATGGAAGAGAGGGATAGACCATCAGGAAAATCTAGGTAGCCCTTTACAAGACTTGTTTATTTATTTTCTTAATTTTTTTGACAATTTTGGTCTAATGCTTTTTAACTCTATGTAAATATTTTCTTTACTTTACAACTTGTTCTTAGGCTCGAGCCTCTGTCATTGCTGAATTAATCTTAAAGTTGAACTTGGGACAATGCCAGGTACTGTTTGGTGGCAAGTAAACAGATGGTTGGGATATTTCTCACAATATGGGTGAGGAGTGAAATTAGAGATGATTTAAAGAACTTGAAGGTATCTTGTGTTGGCAGGGGTTTAATGGGTTATCTTGGCAACAAGGTAAATGTCACGTATTCAGATTAACTTTTCCTTTGTATGCTTAAACAACTTACTATTTAACATTACTTCACTTTCGACATTAACCAATACCTTAAAGCAAGATATTGATGTTTTAGCAGTGTTCTATCTATTTTGGTGCTTTTTGAACATCATGAGTAAAGAGGAGGATGTTGTCCTTCGTCCAGGGTTCAATTTCCATTAGCATGTCTTTGCACCAAACAAGCTTCTGCTTCATCTGCAGTCACTTGACATCAGGGCAGAAGGAGGGGGATGAGCTACGAAGAAACTCTGATGTCATGGAGATTCTGAGGAAAACTAGATTTCCACAGGTGCATGGTGTTGCTGATGAACAGTCACCTGAAACAATTCTTGAGCATGAGTAAGCCCATTTTTCGGATTTGACTGACTGAGAGAAATAATTTAAATTTATTTTAAGCTTGCACTTTTCTTATTTCAGTCGCGTAATATGGCTTGGGGACTTGAATTACCGCATTGCGCTTTCATATCGCTCAGCAAAGGCTCTAGTTGAAATGAGAAATTGGGGAGCATTGTTGCAAAGAGATCAGGTAGTTTCCCCACTTGCTAGGTGCCGGACAAGTATTATTTATATTAGCAGGGCTTCTTATTCTGGTTTTCAGTTTCTTGAAAATCTTCTGTGCATGATGAGGGGATCACTTGAGGTGAAGAATACCTAGTCGTTTTCTTTACTTTTTATCCATTAGAGGAGGAAAGAGGGAAGATCTCTAGTGACTTAGAGAAAGCCATGATTCTTCTGTTTTTCTTTTCTTAACTATTGTGAAGCGTGGAACCAAATCTTTCATGTCTTTAACAGCTACGGATAGAGCAAGGACGTGGTCGTGTTTTTGATGGCTGGAAAGAAGGAAGAATTTATTTCCCTCCAACATATAAATATTCAACTAACTCAGATCGATACGCAGGGGATGACATGCATTCTAAAGAGAAGAGGCGGACACCAGCGTGGTAAAAGCTTAAAGCATGACATCTTGCGAGAAATAAAATTTTCATATCCTGCTTTTAACTTTGAGTTTGCGAAGCTAATTGCACTATTTGTATGTGCAAAGGTGTGACCGCATTTTATGGTATGGAAGAGGCCTCAATCAATTGGCTTATGTTCGTGGTGAGTCCAGATTCTCCGACCATAGACCAGTGTACGGCATTTTTTCAGCAGAGGTTGAAATAATCAGTCATAGCCGAAGCAGGAAGAACTTGGGTTGTTCTAGCTCTAGAATAGAAGTTGAAGAACTTTTGCCATACCTGCATGGATACGCTGATCTAAACTTCTATTGATGGGGCCAACTGTATAGGACCTACATTAAGGTGGTTGTTCTTTTGATGAAAGAAAATATATGGTTGCTTTTGCTGCATGCAGAGACCTGAGAGGATGCAGACCACCACTTTTTTCATATGGTAAGTGATGATGAAAGATGTCCACATATTCTTTCAATTGCATATACCCATCAAGGAGAGATTGCTAAACCTATGAAGAGTAATTGGCTACTACGATAATTTTTTTTTATATATTTTTGGAGTAATAACTGTAGAATCCTCTTGCTTATATTTTTTTCCTTTTTATTGAAGTTCTGAAATGTGCTCTATGATAATGCAGGTTATTCTGCATTTCTTGAATCCAAAGAAACAAGCTTTAATCTCTTTCTGGATTTGGAGGGCAGTAATCCTATTAAGCAAGCAGGTGGTCATCTTTTAGTACAACTAATCTTTACCAATTCTTCTTATATATGATCATTTGCAACACTAAATTTGGTTACCATAGGATCTTTGCATTTTGCCATGCATTGGGTTAGATGATTTATCTCTATCAGTTTGTCATACTTGCTTTTATAAGAAGAGAAGAAAATTTTGGGCAAAAAAAAGTCATTTATGTTCACGAGACTCATTTCATCTGTGGCTTGCTAGCAGAGACCGAAGAAGAAACACTCCCAGAAATACCAATTCAAAAGTAATTCCCTCTCTTTTTGTTTTGGCTTTGCTTTTACCATTGTTGCTTCTATTAGAGGATTAACCATTGGTACTGCTTCTCTTCTTGGTTCTAACAGGAAACGGCTGTTCAAATTTCGTCACTAACCAAGTCCATAAAAGAAACACATCAAAAGAAAAACTTATTCCACAATAAATCAGTTGCTATGTCACTCCACCAGCTTGTTTCATTCTTAAGATCTGTCTGAGTGTTCTGCCCAAGCAGTCAGTTGATAATGGAGATCAGCAAATTGATCCAGGAAGGTGCCTACTTTCAAGTTCCCCATTGCCAATTAATAAAATGGAGCCATGACAAGATGGAAGAACTCTTAAGGTTGTTTTCTATTTGATCCAAGAAGGTGCCTAAATTCAAGTTCCTTATGGCGTATTAATAAAATGAAGCCATGACAAGATGAAAGAACTCAAAGGGGTTGTTTGCCATATAAGCCAAGTTATGATACAGGGCATGATTCTTCTGAACAAGTTGTAGGGAATTTTTTGTAGTTTGAGAAGTAGGAGGATGATTTTGGACAAATAATTGTGTATAGTTCTCTGTTGTACAAGTTGGAAAGTGAGGATGACCTCTGCATTCATGCTCATTGCTCGGTGATAAAAGAATGTAGCTATTATTTGTTGTTCAGAGGGCATGGCTTATTGTTTTAGCTGAAAAAGTCTGTACCATTGATAGCCTTTGAAAGTTACTTTGTTTTCTATGGCTTCTTTCTTATTATGGAGATCATAAAAAGCAGGAAAATGACAGATCTTGTGGGCACTCTTGGGTTCGAATTTTAAGGACTAAAAAATGGTCCAAGAGATTATATATATATATATATATTTGTTTATTAAAGGAAAAGACTTTTTTGACTCCCTCTTGATGGTTGAAAGTTCATGTGGACCATGTGTCCTTAGACCATTGGTTTAAATTTGTGATCTTAGTTGGCCTCGTTTTATTTGCCCTTATCTAATAAACTTTGGTCTTTTTTTTTTTGTTTTTTTTGGGGTACAAGCAACATTATTAAACAACAGGATTGAAGCAGTTTAAAAACCTACGGAACTGCCATTCTTCTCAAAAGAGAATCTAGTCTTTGTTTATGCTAATAACTGTTACTAACTCCCTTGAATATAATTGATGTATGTGTGAGAAGTTAAATCCAAGCCTTGTAGGATTGGATTCACTTGTAGCAAAACATGTTTAAATTCATATAATTGTAGACTTCCATTGGATTCAAAGCTGTAATCTGGGCTGTTAGATAAAATTTAGAAGACCATGCATGGTTCTAAGACCATACAAAATTCTGGATTTCTGAATCCAGCTGTGGATTTCGATGCTCTTATCGGTTCCAGTGGTACAGACTTATGTCTCCCTAAAGCGTTCAGATGCTTGGATCCATATTGGACTTTACTAAGATCCAACCATGTTGCCTATTTGCCAATGTTAAATAAAATCCATTAAGTCAATGTTATAAAAGAAGGGAGAAACCTCTGAAGTGGTTAATTAACACAATTCCAAGGGAAAACCAGCCTTAACTAATCTGATATTTTCTGAACTCAACAATGTTTGCTAGAGAAAAGTATAATAGCCTTTATAATACTATATATATCACCCGGGCTAAGAAGAAATCAAACCATCCTGATCCTAAAACACCCAAATTGAATCAGTTCAATATTGGCAAATTAGGTTCAAATAAATTCCGATCCAACATGAAGTATACATTACCTAAAATCTCGACTCATTGCTTGAACCAAAAATCCAAAGCCTTAAACTGTATGCTTGGATGAATCCAATCACAAACGCTCCAACTGGCTCAAGATTAGTCTCGAAAGGGCTTATATTGCAATGCGTTGTGAGTAGATGAATTGTGGATTAGATTCATTTCGATATTATTTCTGATAATTTAAAACTTTATCCAAAAGGACTAATCAAAAAAATTCTAAATTAATTGAGATCTCTGATCCTTTCCCATACGTACATGATGCGAAAACTAAATACATGTTTGCTTCTGTCTCTTATGAATCTAGCATTACAAAATTTATTAGCAGCTCTAATTACTACCAACACCTTAATTTGAAAAGAAATTCTATGCTTGTTAAAAAGAAGGAAAAAACTATAGTATCAAATAAAGGTCTCCATTTGTGTCTCAATTTAAACTAAAATAGAATCAGAAAAACACAATCTTTTGTAAATTGCACCAATATCATGTGGAAATGCCTTGGATTTTGCATCAATAGTAAATTTTTTCTCCAAAGTATATAATTTTGGGAAATAAAAAAAATCACTCAATAAGATGGAGATTTTCTAAATGCCATATTTTTCTCAATCGGGAAAATGTGCTTGGTTGTTTTTCCAGAGGTTTTTATTGCAACTTCTAATGTGGAGAAATGGTACTATCAATTTGGTGTCACTTCTCGGCGATGGAAAGCTTGTTTTAAATTGTTTTACATTAATCAGAGCATGGGAAACAACGGTACACCGTTAGGTCATTCCTGTCCCCCAATCGATCTCTCACTTTTTCCAGCACCTAAAGTTTTTGAGTAAGACTTTTTTCCTCCCTCGTTTCTATTTTTATTATATTTTACATTATTTCGTTTTCGGAAATCAATCAGATGAACTTTAAATAATAATTTTGGGTCTTTGACCAACTGTTGTACAACAAAAAAGAAAATTAAATAATCGAGGCTTTATTCAGCTGGACATCAAGGAACTATCGGTAATTAATACTCAATTTTGTTCCATCAATGGTTACATAATTTTTAGTGTTTTAGTCTCAACAAAACTACTCAACGAAGAGAGGTCGGTCAACTTTATTCTAGCCATCAGAGGGATTTAATTTCTCGTGATAACCATTATTCATTTATTTCTACGATCTAGCCAAATAATACCTTGGCCTATAACAATTTATTTTATTTCTATCTAAAATTTTATTTTATTTTTATTTTGATTAAGTGAAGTGCTCATGCAAGTTTGATATGAATACGATAGAAAATATCAAAAAGTAAAATGCCATGAAATAGCCTGAGAGCTGCTCCCATGTCCGTTCGTTCACAAATCATCCTCAATGTACTTCGTCATAAAAGTTATCTTTGTCTTTTAGAAGACGTGTTTGATGTTAAGAATTTTGCTTCCTATCAATAGTCTTGAAATATCCAATGGTAGGAGATGAGTGGTGTTCTCCCTCTCATGCCTCTGAAGCCATCCGATCATCATGGCTGAGTTTCCTTAATAATCAGATGATCAACTTCAAGCATCAGCCGTGCATATGCAATGCCAATCCAGATAGCTCGCAATCGTGCTTCTCATATCATAGACTTAAAAAGATGATTCCACTCGGTAGCCATCGGTCTGGATTACAAACCCAGTACTTCCTCCGCTACCCCTAACATTCCGATCGAAATTAATTTTGAGGTTGGTCGAGGATAGGAGCTCTCAGGGATATGATATAAACTGTTTTAACCGTTTTAATTTTATTACCGAGTTGGGCTTTTAACCTGGGAACAGTTTTTTTTGTACCCTCTCGTGCACCTCCGAGTGAAGTGCGAATCATATTATTAGCTCAAGAAATAATAGAATAAAACTATGTTCCAATCTCTTCACTTCCCCTTTTTTTTTAGGTGGAGTTCAAATTCCCTATGTTAGGCGATGGTATTTTTCTTTTTTTTTTTTTTAATGAAAAGATCGGATGGGCCAGAATTTTAATCAGCAAACTTGGTACTAAAGAATCAATGATGCCGATACTTTTGGTGCAACAATTATACCGTACGGTACCGAGCATCATCGTAAATAGTCATCACATCATTTTTTTAAAAAATAAATGACTCCTTTTCATTTCTATGATGCGGTGTGTTATGTTCTCGAGATAAATTAAGGGCTGCTCATCTTCGACATGAACGATATAGTGGCTATCATGATGATATAAAGCTAAAGTGTGAAAATTGTACCATAGAATTGCAGCTTATAATGCTTCTGGCACTTGCAGCGGCATCAGTATTGTCCTTCCTGCAGGTCTTTTAGGTTCAATCTTGAGCTTGCATTTGCACAATTTGTTTCAATTTATGTGCGCCTATCCCCAGCTAGATGTGGTGGTACATACTGGTGCATCGAAAGCTTTCACTTTTTATTTTCTAAGGTTTGGAACTTTGGATTTCTTGGATGGACCCCAGCAGTTAGTAGATTAGATTCCCATGAGAAGTCAAATGGCTAATGGATTGGTAAACTCATAGAGAGAGATGAAAGAATGTATTTTTCTAAGTTTGTGTGCTTCATGTTAATCAAGATGCAAGCATGACGAAGATTAAATTATTTTTTTCTAAAAAAAGGGTAGGGGGTGGGTAAAGTATCACTAGAAATAAGTAATATTCAGATTTTTTGGAATGATGCTATTGTGGAATGGGGCTGGTATGGCCTCGGTCTGTTTAGAGTCGGTCGCCGATCTATCCTAATGGATTGTTTGAGCGGAACAATGCGATACTTCGTCCGCGGTTAGCTGTAGGTCGGCTTAAGCCGACCTACAATTTCAGCCGACTTACTGAAGATCGCCTCCTGGTAAAATAAGGTAGGCCTTCATACCTCGACCTCATCGGATTCAGATCGGCCGTCGAGCTACATAAATAGGCTTATAGCTCATCAATGACCGACCTACAATCATCCCTGCTGAAACTACGTCCTCTCCGAATCAAAAAACTTGGATAAAGAGGAATCTTTCGCAATCCCATTTCCTAAGAAGGAAAGAAATCTTCCGAATCAATCCAGGACGACTAACTCGGAAAGCCGTTAGAGTCCGAAATGGATACGACTCCAACTCCTCTCCTATAAATAAAGGGGCTTCGGGATCCTCCAGGTATGCCATTCAATTCGACGCTTTCTCTCCTCATTGTTTTCAAATCTCCTAACTTGAGCGTTGGAGGGTCTTCACCGGAGAACACTTCGGTGAGGACTTTATTGCAAGAGAACGGACGAAGCTCCAGTGAAAGTTCATCCTCGGCCTCATATTCCTCGGTGGTTGAGCTCCTCCATCCTAGTCAGCCGACCTCAAGCCAGGAGATCCAGGAGCAATAGTTGGCACTAGAGGAAGGGCATCGATTATTTTCGAGGTTTAATTTTGAGGGAAGAAAGCACGACACTAGATATCATGAGAATTCAAAAGGGAACATCAAACGCATTCCAGCGTTCTAGTGCTCGGAGGATCTATAATGCTCAACAGATTAATACATCTCCACCACCAATCTAGAAAAATCCATCAACGGCATCGACAGTATCACAGGAACAGTATGACATCCTGCTTCATCAGGTGCAAACACTATCAGCCACCGTAAGAGGAATACAGCAGGTCGATGAGCACCATCCGATTGAAGAAGATTCAGGTCTGGTCCAAATAATGTCGGAGGAATGATGCCCCGAAAGCCCTAGAATGGAGGCCATCATCATAGCCGATCTACTGGTCCTTTCCATCGAAGACCTGAATGCTCGCCAACACCAATTTCAAGAAGAGGCTCAACTTCGGACTACGAGACTCCTAAGCACCGAGCCACTCATGAGGATGACATGGAGAAAAAGCTCAAAGAGATGCAACGATAGTTGGATGCGTTGCGGAAGCCGAGGCAACAAGGAAAGGATTTGGGATTTAATGTCGATCCTCCATTCACTCGGAAGATTATGGACGAACCCTTGCCACGTCGGTTCAAGATCTCTCAGATGGAGTTTTACGATGGAACGGCTGATCCCGTAGATCATCTAGACAATTTTCAAACACTTATGCATCTGCAAGGGGCTACCGATGCGATACTATATCGAGTTTTTTCTTCAACTTTGAGAAAGGTGGCTCGATATTGGTATTCGAATCTGAAATCCGACTCCATAGATTTCTTCTACCAATTGAGCCATCTGTTTGTTGCCCACTTCATAAGCAGTCATCGATAATGTTGCAACTCTGACTTCCTCGTGAGCATCAAGCAATGGAAGAATGAGCTCCTTCAAGAGTATATCAATCGCTTCAATGCAGCCACGTTGGAGGTCCAAAATTTAGACCCATTGGTGGCCATGATGGCATTTAAGGCCGGCCTCCTCCAAAATGACCTTTTGTTCTCCCTCAACTTGGACTATTCGAAGGATTTCGCTGAGATGCTAGAACGAGCGGAGAAGTATGCCTAGGTCGAAGAGGCTTGGGATCAACAAGGAAGTAGCCGAGATGGTAGGTTGGATCCATCCCAAAAGCAGGAGAAGAAAAAAGACCATAGACGGGTGTAGCACCATCAAGAGGACCCACGATTTCATCAATCGCGCACTCCACCTCGGAGTAGCCGATGAACATCTTCAAAGCCATGAGGATGATCTAGAACTCCACCTCGGAGGTTCAATTACCACACCCCTCTCAACACACTCCGAACTCAGATTCTGATGGAGATCGAGCGACGAAAAGATATACCTCGACTTAGAAAAATGATAACCTCTACTCGAGTAAGAAATTCGAGAAAGTATTGCCGATATCATCGTGACCATGGGCATGATACCGAGAAGTACTGGCAGCTCAAAGAGGAAATAGAGGCACTAATCAGGCAGGAACGACTTTGACACTATGTGGATGAACGGTGAATACCGACGAATCTAGATCATGACCAACCTCGATAGGATGAACTGTGCGGAGAGCAGTCGACTGTGGGAGAAATCAAAGTAATTACTGGAGGAAACCTCGATGGAAATACTTCGGATCGAAATCGACCAGGAGAAGGACCGAGGAAGAGGAAGGCAGATGGTGAAATTACTTTCACTGATGAAGATCTAAAAGAAATAAGTCAACCCCATGACGATCCTGTAGTCATTTCTTTGAATATTGCTAATTATGATGTACATCGAATTTTTGTTGATAATGGAAGCTCGGTAGATGTTCTATTTTATGATGCCTTTATTCGGATGAACTTAAGCCCTGAATTACTGACGAAGAGGAATGTACCTCTAGTCGGATTTTCTGGTGCTATGGTTCCAATGGAAGGGACATCTTATTAATGACAAAAGCTGGACGAGCTCTAAAGCAGGCGGTTATCGACATAACTTATTTCATTATGAATAGCCCCTCCACCTACAATGTCATCTTAGGTCGGCTAGGCCTAAATACCCTCCAAGCCATAGTATCGACCTATCACCTGAAGGTCAAATTCATGACTCCATATGGAATCGACGAGCTCAGAGAAAATCAGTTGATCGTAAGAAAATGTTACATGGCTATTTTGCATGGAGCGGTGGCTGAAGAGTAGCCCATGAATGAGTTGGACGTTCGGGATGAACAAATTAAATAAAGAGGCTCCTCGGTAGAAGAACTGATTTCTGTACCGATCAAGGATGATCCAAACAAGGTTGTGAAGGTTAGCTCAAGCTTATATGAAGAGGATCGACGGCACCTCACCACATTTCTATGAGATAACGCCGACGTATTTGCTTGGTCAACTTCGAATATGCCCAGCATCAATCCGCAAGTCATGGTACACCGACTTAATGTAGATCTGAATTGTCGTCCGATCAGGCAGAAAAAGTGGAGCTTCGCCTCCTGATCGCCAGAGGACGATACGAGAAGAAGTTGATAAGCTCTTGAAGGTTGGCTTCATCTGAGAAGTTTATTATCCAGAGTGGTTGGCTAACATTGTTCTTGTCAAAAAGGCCAGTAGAAAATGACGCACGTATATTGATTATGTGGATCTCAATGGAGCATGCCTAAAGGATAGCCATCCTCTGCCGTGCATAGACCAACTGATGGATGCGACCTAGGGACATCAACTCCTATCATTCATAGATGCTTTCTCGAGATATAACCAGATCCGAATGGCATTCGAGGATGAAGAAAAAACTTCTTTCATAACTGACCAAGGCCTTTTTTGCTACAGGATCATGCCGTTTGGCTTGAAGAATGTTGGGACGACCTATCAAAGACTTATGAACAAGCTTTTCAAAGAACAGATTAGGAGAAATATGGAAGTATACGTGGATGACATGCTCATCAAAAGTAAGATAACCAAATACCATATTATCGACCTAGAAGAAGCCTTTTCTATACCATGGCATTTCTGGATGAAGCTCAACCCAAATAAATGCGCCTTCGGTGTCACTTCCAAAAAAATTCTTAGATTCATGGTGTCACGACGTGGGATTGAGGCCAATCCGAAGAAGATTCAAGCTCTTTAAGAGATGAAGCCTCTGAAGACGATAAAAAAAGTGCAGCGACTCACTAGAAGGATCACAGTCTTAAATAGATTTCTATCAAGATCGGCAGAAAAGAGCCTTTCATTCTTTAAAGCCCTTAAGCAACCAAAAAACTTTCAATGGACGGATGAATGCCAGACAGCCTTCGATGAGCTAAAGAAATACCTCGACTCTCCCCCTCTGTTAAGCAAGCTAGAGCTTGAGGAGGTATTGTACTTGTATCTAGCTATTTCTTCTTCGGCAATTAGTCCTATTCTGATCCGACAGAAGGTCAAGATGCAGAAGCCGATCTATTATGTGAGCCGGGTACTTCATGATGTTGAGATCAGGTATATGAGATTGAAAAAAATCATCTATGCTCTCTTAATATCTGCAAAAAAGTTACGTCCATATTTTCAAGTGCACACCATCGCAGTCCTTACAAACCAACCCATTAAATCGGTATTGTACCGACTAGATACTTTGGGGCGGCTGGCTAAATGGGCTATCGAATTAGGCGAATTCGATATTAAATATTTATCGAGACCGTCTATTAAAGCTCAGGCATTGGTGGACTTCATCCTAGAATGTACGATTTCAGATGAGGAATCCAGTCATGCTGAAACTCCTTCAATCGATGAATGTTAGACCCTACATGTTGATGGATCTTCAAATGCCACGGGCTTTGGAGTCGGGTTGATCTTAACCAGTCCGGAAGGAGTAGCAAAATATGCTCTACGTCCGGAAGGAGTAGCAAAATATGCTCTACGCTTCGACTTTTCGGCTTCCAATAATGAAGTCGAGTATGAGGCATTGGTAGCGAAATTTAGAATAGCAAAAGAAATGGGAGTTTGGCATCTCAGAGTATATAGTGATTCACAGTTGGTGATTGATCAGATTCAGGAAGAATATGAAGCTCGGGAGCCGAATATGGTTAAGTATCTACAGAAGGTCAGAGACTTGGCTTCTAGCTTTTTAGCGATATATGTTCAGCAGATACCAAGGATGGAGAATGTGCGAGCTAACCTTCTTTCTAAGCTAGCAACCCATGGGGCGGTCGACCTAAAAAGAAGCTCATACATGGAAGTTCTGAAGAAGCCGAGTATTGAGGAGGTCCCAGTAATGCAAGCTGATCCAGAACCGAGCTAGATAGATCCTATTGGGGATAAATTCCACTCCCATCGAAGTTTATCTAACGTTTAGCCTAATGCAACTAGTAATCACGAAAGATCTTCAATCGAGAATTCTCTTTCCAACGACCGAGTCCAATCGAACTCCTCCAATGGCCGAACCTAACCGAACTTCTCCAACAGTCGGGCTTCTATGGGAGCCGAACTCCTTTCAGACTCCTCTAGCAGTCGGACTTCTATGGGAGCCGAACTTTTTTCGGACTCCTCCAGTAGCTGAGCTTCTACGAGAGCTGAACTCCTCCAACAGTCAGGCTTCTATGAAAGTTGAACTCCTTCCAGACTATTCCTTCAAACGGATTCTTACAGGCGATCCCACTATTGAACGGTTACAATTATCATTTATCAGGACAATCATGAATATCATTTATTAGGATAATTATGATTGTCATTTATCAAGACAATCACGATTGTCATTTATCAGAACGGTTACGACGGTCATTTATCAAGGCAGTTACAACAAGCTCCATCTATAAAAAGAGACCCTTTAGATATGTTTTCTCTAAGCTTTCTTTTCCTTCTCGAAACTCTGTCGAACTTCTCTCTAAGCACTTCATTTCTATTGGCCAGAAGAGCTAACTTGATCGTCGGAGGATCCTACCGGAGCCACCACCACCGACTCTGAATGAAACTTTATTTTGCAGCTCACCGACAGCGACCTCATCTTCCTCGACTTCAGTTTGATCCGATGTCAACCAAATTCTGCACCAACAGAATTGACACTGAAAGAAGGAATTCTATTGGTGATAAACCCCACTCACATCAAAGTTCAGTTTGATGCATAGCCTAATGCAACTGATAATCATGGAAGATCTTCAATAAAAAATTCTCTTTCCAGAGGCCGAGCCCAACTGAACTCCTCCAATGGTCGAACCTAATCGAACTTCTCCAACAGTCGGGCTTTTATGGGAGCCGAACTCCTTCCGAACTCCTTCAGTAGTTAGGCTTTATGGAAGTCGAGCTCCTTTCAGACTCCTCTAGTAGTCGGGCTTCTACGAAAGTCAAGCTCCTTCCGGACTCCTCTAGCAGTTGGGCTTCTACGGAAGCCGAACTTCTTTCAGACTCCTCCAACAGTCGAGCTTCTATGGAAGTCGAACTCCTTCTGGACTCCTCCAGTAGTTGAACTTCTATGAAAGCCGAACTCCTTTTGAACTCCTCCAGCAGTCAGACTTCTATGGGAGTCGAACTCCTTCCGAACTCCTCCAATAGCCAGACTTCTATAAGAACCGAACTTCTTTCGAACTCCTCCAGCAGTCGGACTTCTATGAAAGTCGAACTTCTTTCGGACTCCTTCAGTAGTTGGGCATCTATGGGAGCCGAACTTCTTTCAAATTTCTCCAGCAGTCAGGCTTCTATGAAAGCCAAACTCCTTCTGGACTGTTCCTTCAAACGGATTCTTATAAGCGATCTCACTACTGAACGATTATAATTATCATTTATCAGGACAATCACAAACATCATTTATTAGGATAATTATAATTATCATTTATCAGGATAATCATGATTGTCATTTATCAGGATGGTTACGATGGTCATTTATCAAGGCAGTTACAACAAGCTCCGTCTATAAAAAGAAACTCTCAAGATACATTTTCTCTAGGCTTTCTTCTCCTTTTCGAAACTTTAACAAACTCCTCTCTGAGCACTCCATTTCTGTTAATCAAAAGAGCTAACTTGACCATCGAAGGGTCCTACCGGAGCCACCACCACCAACTCCGAATGAAACTTTATTTTGCAGATCATCGACGGCGACCTCATCTTCCTTGACTTCAGTTCAATCCGACGTCAACCAAATTCTGTACCAATAGAATTAACGTTAGAAGGAGGGCCTCTGTCTCTGAGGTACCCTTGTTCTTAAAGGAGTGCTCAGCTAATCCTACCGACCTTCTTATCCAAGATCTGAGTCAGATCCATCTATTCCTGCTCCATCATCGATATTTCAACCTCCAACCCCACCGACGGTCATGGTAGATCTAGAGCAGTTTAATCTGCTAATGCAGCAGATTCAGGATCTTATCGAGATGGTGCAGGCCATGCGATAGCCTCCGACGATGATTTCGTCAAAAAATCTACCATCAGGATGTCGAAAATCGATCCTAAGGAAGAGCATTTAGGTTAGCATGCCCATCGCCATTGGAAAGAAGAAACAGAGAGCAGAGAATCCAAGTTTGGATCATGGTTCTCTTCTAGAGGAGACCTTCCCCATCTGTAGTTGGAAGCCCTCTAAGGTCTGCGACTGAGATGACATCCTCAATTAAAAATTACGGAAGATGGACCGATGGATTGAGGAGCTCGACCACATCGCCCTAGCTCACCATGACGACGTCCACACCGATCCTTCTTTCTCTCCTCGAATTATGCAAGAGCCCATTTCACCAAACTTCAAGCTCCCTCAACTTGAGAGTTATGATGGAACATTCGATCCGATCGATCGCCTAGAGGCCTTTCGGATAATAATGTTGCTCCATGGCACGTCAGACGCTATTTTATACTATTTTATGCCAAACTTTTTTATCCACCCTCAAGAAAGTCATCAAAAATCGGTACTCGATACTTAAGTCGAATACCATTTTTTTTTTGATTAGATGAGTCATCAGTTCGCGGCTTACTTTGTCAGCAGCAGACGTCCGCACTGAGGTTCGAATTTTTTGATAAACATCAAGCAAAAGAAAGAAAAATCTATCCGGACTTATGTTATCTGATTTAATGCTGCTGTATTGGAGGTATGAAATCTAGATCAATTAGTCACAATGGCCGTACTCAAGGGCAGCTTCCAGAAGAATGATTTGCTATTCTTTCTGAAAAAGAAGTACCCCAAAAAATTCGTCGATCTGCTAGCCCGGGCTGAGAGATATGCCCGTGCGGAAGAAGTCTTCAAGTTGAAGGATGAAGAAATCATAGGATAGCGATGAACAGACGAGTCTAATAGACCCACCATCGATGAAGGATTGAGTAAAGTTCGACTGTATTCACAAACTTTCTCTGAATGCAAGCAAGCCCAAACTTCTTTCCGAGCTCATCATTGAGGAAGCCCGGACAGAAGGGTGCGAAGAAGTCCTCCCCCCAGAAGGTTCTGCAACTATGTCTTCCTTAATGCTCCTAAAGCTCAAGTTCTGATGAAGATTAAGAATCAATTACCAAGATCAGAAGAATTATGATCTCCTCCAAACAAGTATGATGCAAGTACTACCTCTACCATCGTGACCATGACCACAATACTGAAGAATGTATTCAGCTCTGAGATGAAATCGAGAAGCTCATCAGGAGGGGACAGCTGGGTTGATTCCTCGGACGCTAGCTTGAACTAGGAGAAGATCGGCCAAGGGCACTGCCATAACCAGAATCACCCATGATGGAAGAACAACAATGAGGTCGACCACCTCCCAATGTAATCAATGCTGCCTCTTGGAGGGCTCGATACCTCGACGAGCCATCATCTCTCAGCCTCAAAGCCAAGAGAAGCTTGCTCCAAATTGAGAAGGCCAGCATGAAATAGAGGAGATCGTCTGGTCCAAAACTTATCGCTTGAAGGAACTCGAAGAAATAATGCTCCTACGATCCTAAAATATAAAGAATTCAAAAATGTGCTGCCAAGAAGAAGCAATCAATAATGGCCGTGTTAGGAACAGGAGGAGAACCTCGTCCTAACATGAGCAGGTCGAAGTCCTTCAATCTCGACTAGAGATAAGATTTTTTTTGAGCATCAGAGTCAACCTCAGCTAGAGATAGGATCTCTCCTGAGCATCAGAGTTAACCTCGATTGGAGATAAGATCTCTCTTGAGCTTCTATGCCAATAGAAGATAAAATTTTCTTCAACCTCGGCTAGAGATAAGATCTCTTTCGAGCATTCGAGTCAACCTTGGCTAGAGATAGGATCTCTTCCGAGCATCGGAGTCAACCTCGGCTAGAGATAAGATCTCTCCCAAGTGTCCGAGTTAATCTCGGCTAGAGATAAGATTCCTTCCAAGCATCCGAGTCAACCTTAGCTAGAGATAGGATCTCTCCCAAGCGTCGAAGTCAACCTCGACTGGAGATAAAATCTCCTCCGAGCTTCCACTTCAACGTCAACCTCGATAGGAGATAAGATTTTTTTGAGCTTTAACCTCAATGGGTGTAGAGGCCCTAACAACGGCCCTTATGTTCCCCCACAGTCTGTTAGGAATAGGAAGAGAACCTCATCCTAATGTGAGTAAAATCGAAGGCCTCGTTCATTTTAGACGAGATGGGAGGAGAGGCTCTGACAACGGCCCTTATGTGCTCCCACAGTCCGTAATGAATAGGAGGAGAACCTCATCCTAACATGAGCAAAGTTGAAGACCTCGTTCATTTTAGATGAGATAGAAGGAGAGGCCCTGACAACGATCCTTACGTGCCCCCATAGTCCGTTAGGAACAGAAGGAGAACCTCATCCTAACATGAGCAAAGTCGAAGATCTCGTTCATTTTAGACGAGATAGAGGGAGAGACCTTGACAACGGTCCTTATGTGCCCCCATAGCCTATTAGAAATAGGAGGAGAATCTCATCCTAACGTGAGCAAAGTCAAAGGCCTCGTTCATTTTAGACGAGATGAGAGGAGAGACCTCGACAACGACCCTATTGTGCTTGAGCCTCAACTTCAACGTCAACCTCGGCTGGAGATAAAATCTTTTTTGAGTTTTAACCTGAACTAGTGCAGAGCCCTGAAAAGGACTTTGGCAGTCGCTCCTTTTGTACTCTCTTTTTTTGAGTTTCGAACTCAAAAGTGGGGGGACTATTATTGGGGATAAACTCTTCTCTCGTCGAAGTTCAGTTTGATGCTTAGCCTAATGCAATTGGTAATCACGGAAGATCTTCAATCGAAAATTCTCTTCCCAACGACCGAGCCCAACTAAACTCCTCCAATGGCCGAATCTAATCGAACTTCTCCAGCAATCGGACTTCTACGAGAGTCAAACTTCTTTCGGACTTCTTTAGCAGTCGGACTTCTACAGAAGCTGAGTTTCTTCCAGACTCCTCCAACAGTCGACTTCTACGGGAGCCGAGCTCCTTCCAGACTCCTCCAGCAGTCGGACTTCTATAGGAGTAGAACTCCTTCCAGACTCCTCCAGCAGCCGAGCTTCTATGAAAGCCGAACTCTTTTCAAACTCCTCCAGCAGTCGGACTTCTACAGAAGCCGAACTTCTTCCGAATTCCTCCAGTAGTCGGGCTTCTATGGAAGTCAAACTCCTTCCAAACTATTCCTTCAAATGAATTTTTACAGATGATCCCACTACTGAATGATTATAATTATCATTTATTAGGACAATCACGAACATCATTTATTAGGATAATTATGATTATCATTTATCAGAACAATCATGATTGTCATTTATTAGGATGGTTATGATGGTCATTTATCAAGACAGTTACAATAAGCTCCGTCTATAAAAAGGGATCCTCCAGATATATTTTTTTCTAAATTTTTTTCTTCTTCTCAAAATTCTGTCGAACTTCTCTCTGAGCACTCCATTTTTGTTGGTCAGAAGAGCTAACTTGACCATCGGAGGGTTCTACTGGAGCCACCACCACCGACTCCAAACAGAACTTTATTTTGCAGGTTACCGATGGTGACCTCATCTTCCTCGACTCTAATTCGATCCAGTGTCAACCAAATTCTGCACTAATAGAATTGGTGCTAGAGGAAGAGCTCCCGTTCCTTAGGTTTTTTTGATCTTAAAGGAGTGCTCAGCAACGATCTTTCTTCTTTCTCTCTAGAGTTCTTTACCGAAAAAATACCTCCCAAGAAAGCTTCGATCCTACGATCCATGATATCTACAGCCAAATCCCATCCAGATACAACCGTTCTAGCTTCGATAACTTAGGCTCCACCTGCAGCCATGATGGATGTAGAGTAGTTCAACCTGCTGGTCCAACAGGTTCATGGCCTCGTGGATGCAATGCAAGCCATACATCGGTAGGCCCCGATATCAGTTCGACTAGATCAAGCTTCTTTGGAGCCTCATGGTTCGATCTAAGAATGGTCAATCTTGGCTACCCAACCTTTGATCTTCGAAAAAGGAAAGCAGAGGATGGAAGACCCATGCTCGGACCATGACTCAATCTAGGGGGAAGCTTCACGATCGTTCCACCAGAAAATCCTGAAGATCAATAATCGTAAAGATCTCCTGGATCAAAGGCTCCTAGAAATGAGCCGATGAATCGAAGAGCTCCATCATACTTTCTCCTCACACGGTAATGATATTTGCACTGACCCTCCTTTTTCTCAGAGGATCATGCAAAAACTGATTCCGCCAAACTTCAAGCTCCCACAGTTTGAGAGTAACGACAAAACTTCTGATCTGATCGACCATCTTTAGGCCTTCCAGACCATGATGCTGCTCCATGGCGTGCCAGACATCATCTTATGTCGAGCTTTTCCATCTATCTTAAAGGAAATGGTAAGAAACTGGTATTCGGCATTGAAGCCAGGTACGATCTTCTCATTTGATCAGATGAGCCATCAGTTTGCGGCTCACTTCGTTAGTAGTCGACGTCCCCATCGAGGTTCAGATTTTTTGATGAATATTAAGCAAAAGAAAGAAAAGTCTATTTGGACTTATGTCATTCGATTTAATGCTGCTGCATTGAAGATCCAAAATCTAGATCAGTTTGTTGCGATGGCCGCACTCAAGGATGACCTTCAGAAGAATGATTTGCTGTTCTCCCTGAAGAAGAAGTACCCCAGAAATTTTGTCGCTCTGCTAGCTCGGACTGAGGGATATGTCCGTACAGAAAAAGCCTTCAAGTTGAAAGACGAAGAAATCATAGAAGAATGGTGGGTGGACGAGTCTAATAGACCCACCGCTGAAGGAGAGCCGAATGAAGTTCGGCCATGCTCAAGGACTCGCCTTGAGTGCAAGCGAGATTGAACTCCTCCTCGAGCTCATCATCAAAGAAGCTCCGATAGAAGGGCACGAAGAAGTTCTTCCTTCGAAAGATTTCACAACTACGCCCTCCTTAACGCTCCTAAAACTCAAATTCTGATGGAAATTAAGAATCAGCTACCAAGATCAGAAGAATTATGGTCTCCCTCAAACAAGCACGATCGAAGCCAATACTACCTCTACCATCGTGACTATGGCCATGATACTGAGGAATGCATTCAGCTCCGAGATGAAATCGAGGAGCTCATCAGGAGGGGCCGGTTGGATCAATTTCTCCAACACCAGTCTGAAGCAGGAGAAGATCGATCAAGGACGCTGTCGTAGCTAGAACCATCCATGATGGAGGAACAACAAGGAGGTCGGCCACCTTTCGGCATCATCAATGTTGTCTCTTGGAGGGCTCGGTACCTCGACGAGCCGCCATCTCTCAATCTCAAGGCCAAGAGAAGCTTGCTCCAAATTAAGAAGGTCAGTATGAAATAGAGGAGATCGTCCGACTCGGAACTTATCGCCTGAAGGAACTCGAAGGAACAACGCTCTTATGATCTTAAAATACAAAAAAATCGAAAATATACTGTCAGTAATTTTCCTTCAATAAAATTTCTTCTTTTCAATATTATTATTTTTTGGTGCAAAAGCTATGTGATGATAGAGAAGAAGCAATCAATAGTGGCCGTGTTAGGAACAAAAGGAGAACCTCGTCCTAACATGAGCAGATCGAAGTCCTTCAACCTCGGCTAGAGATAAGATCTCTTCCGAGCATCAGAGTTAATCTCGGCTAGAGATAGGATCTCTCCCGAGCATCGGAGTCAATCTCGACTGAAGATAAGATCTCCTCCAAGCTTCTATGCCAATAGGAGAAAATTTTCTTCAACCTCGGCTAGAGATAAGATCTCTTTCGAGTATCCGAGTCAACAACCTCGGCTAGAGATAAGATCTCTTTCGAGTATCCGAGTCAACCTCGATTAGAGATAGGATCCCTTTCGAGCATTCGAGTCAACCTCAGTTAGAGATTGGATCTCTCCCGAGCATCGGAGTCAACCTCGATTGGAGACAAGATCTCCTTCGAGCTTTCACTTCAACGTTAACCTCGGTAGGAGATAAGATTTTTCTCGAGCTTCAACCTCAATAGGTGCAGAGGCCCTAACAACGGTCCTTATGTGCCCCCACAACTCATTAGGAATAGGAAGAGAACCTCATCCTAACATGAGCAAAGTCGAAGGCCTCATTTATTTTAGATGACATGAGGAGAGAGATCCTGACAACGGCCCTTATATGCCCCTATAGCCCATTAGAAATAGAAGGAGAACCTCATCTTGACGTGAGCAAAGTCGAAGACTTCGTTCATTTTAGATGAGATGGGGGGAGAAGCCCTGACAATGATCCTTACGTGCCCCCACAGCCCGTTAGGAATAGGTAGAGAACCTTGTCCTAATGTGAGCAAAGTTGAAGACCTCGTTTATTTTAGACGAGATGGAGGGAGAGGCCTTGACAATGGTCCTTATGTGCCCCCACGGTCCATTAAAAATAGGAGGAGAACCTCATTCTAATATGAGCAAAGTTGAAGGCCTTGTTCATTTTAGATGAGGTGAGAGGAGAGGCTCCGATAACGACCCTATTATGCTCGAGCCTCAACTTCAACGTCAATCTTGACTGGAGATAAGATCTTCCCTGAGCTTCAACCTGAACTGATGCAAAGTCCTGAAGAGGACTTCGACAATCGCTCTTTTGTACTCTCTTTCTTCGAATTTCAAATTCGAAAGTGGAAGAACTATTGTTGAAGATAAATTTTGCTCCCATCGAAGTCCAGTCTGACACTTAGTCTAATACAATCGATAATCACGAAAGATCTTCAATAAAAAATTCTCTCTCCAATGGTCGAGCCCAATCGAACTCCTCTAATGATTGAACCTAACTAAACTTCTCCAGCAGTCGGGCTTCTACAAGAGCCAAACTTCTTTCGGACTCCTCCAGCAGTCAAACTTCTATGGAAGCCGAACTCCTTTCGGACTCATCCAGCAGTCAAACTTCTATGAAAGTCGAGCTCCTTTCGAACTCCTCCAGCAGTCGAGCTTCTACGAAAGTCGAACTCCTTCCGAACTTCTTCAGTAGTCGAACTTCTATGGGAGCCGAACTCCTTCAGCAGTCGAACTTCTATGGAAGCCAAACTTCTTTCAGACTCCTCCATTAGTCGGACTTCTATGAGAGCCAAACTTCTTTCAGATTCCTCCAGCAGTCGGACTTCTATGGAAATCGAACTTCTTCCAAACTGTTCCTTCAAATGGATTCTTACAGGCAATCCTACTACTGAATGATTATAATTATCATTTATCAGGACAATCACAAACATCATTTATTAGGATAATTATGATTGTCATTTATCAGGACAATCATGATTGTCATTTATCAGGATGGTGACGATGGTCATTTATCAAGGCAGTTACAACAAGTTCCATCTATAAAAAAAAATTCTCTAGATACATTTTCTCTAAGCTTTCTTTTCCTTTCCGAAACTCTACCGGACTTCTCTCTGAGCACTCCATTTCTGTTGGTAAGAAGAGCTAACTTGACCATCAAAGGGTCCTACCGAAGCCACCACCATCAACTTCGGATGAAACTTTATTTTGTAGGTCACCGACGGCGACCTCATCTTTCTTGACTCCAGTTCGATCCAGCGTCAACCGAATTCTGCACCAATAGATCCTATTCTCCATTATTTATGAGACAGAATTTTGCCTACGGATCGAGACAAGATAAAAAGATTGAGATACCTCGCTCCATAATGTATCATTTACGAAGAAAAGTTGTATAAAAGATCCTTCATTCTACCTCTGCTCAGATGCCTCCATCCTTCAGAAGCCGACTATGTCCTATGAAAAGTTCACGAGGGAATTTATGGTAATCACCTGGGGGGTAAGGCTCTATCCCATAAAATATTATGGTAGAAATATTTTTGGCCAACCATGCACAGAGATGCGGCAGAATTGATGAGCAAATGTGACCAATGCCAAAAGACCTCAAATATTCAGTGCCGACCATCGACCCCATTGGTCTCGATCATGATCCCTTGGTCCTTTGCTTAATGGGGAATGGATATCTTCGGACCATTTTCCATCGCTGTGGCATAAAAGAAGTTTCTGATTGTCACGATTGACTATTTTACTAAATGGATAGAAGCAGAGGCAGTAGCTATGATTATCGAAGCCAGAGTTTGAAATTTTATCTGAAAGTCTATTATATATCGATATAGTTTATCCTGCACCATCATAACCGATAATGGACGATAATTTAATAACCCAAGATTTATAGGATTCTGTAATGACTATGAAATTTCTCACAAACTGACATCGATAGATCATCCACAGACTAATGGCGAGGTCGAGGTGACGAATAGGACATTATTGTAGGAGTTGAAAGCTCGCATAAGCCAGACAAAAGGATCGTAGGCTGAAGAATTGTACAACATCCTTTGGGCATATCGTACGATGCAACATGTTCCAACTGGAGAGACACCTTTCATGTTGGCTTTCCATACGGAAGTTATGATACCCATAGAGATGGGGTTACCCATGCTCCGAGTAGAGAAATTTGATGAAAATAGCAATTCCTTTGGGATGAGAGCGAATCTGAATTTGCTGAAAGAAATTCGAGAATGAGCTCGAGTTCGAATGGCCAACTATCAATAGAAGGTTGTCTAATACTATAATTCTTGAGTAAAGAGTAAATCTTTTTTGGCAGGATAATTATTTCTTCATCGAGCTGAGATTTCTCGCCCATCCAAATGGTCAAAATTATCATCGAACCGGGAAGATCCTTATCGCATGACTGAAGTAGTTCGGCCTGAAACTTACCATCTCTATCGATTGGATGGAACTCCGATCCCAAGGACCTAGAATGCCGATAATCTTCGAAGATATTATCCTTAGAATGTAATTTTCATCTTGAATTTTTATTCGATAATGAATAATAACTTCTCGCAGGTTTTATCTCGCTAACGTGTGCTCCTCGTTGAATTTTGCCAATATGCACTCCTCGACCACGGTCGAGGATCGAAACGCATCTCCATTGGATCTCACCAACATACGTTCTTTGGCCACGGCTGAGGAATGGAATGCATCTCCATCGAATTTTGCCAAAGCGCATTCCTCGACCACTATCGAGAATAGAAATACGCTTCCATCGGGTCTCGTCAATGCACGCTCCTCGACCACGATCGAGGATCGAAATGCATCTCCCTCAGATCTCGCCAATGCGCGCTCCTCATCCATGGTCGAGGATCGGAATGCATCTCTGTTGAATTTCGCCAACGCGTGCTCATCGACCATGAAATTCATTCTTGCCTGAGTCTTCTTCTTCCTCCAATTCCTATTCTTCTTCCGCCCGAGGGTTTCAATTCCTCCCTTTGTCTTCCCTGGTTCCAAGCAGAAGTCATTCTTATCCGAGTCTTCTTCTTCCTCCAGTTCCTATTCTTCTTCCGTCTAAGGGTTTCAATTCCTCCCTTTGGAATTGAAGTGGAATGCATCTCCATCGGATCTCGCCAACGTGCGCTCCTCGACCATGATTGAAGAGCGAAATGCGTCTCCATTGGGTCTCGCCAATGCATGCTCCTCAACCATGGCCGAGGAGTGGAATGTGTCTTCGTTGAATTTCGCTAACGTGTGCTCCTCAACCACAGTCGAGGATTGGAATGCATCTCCATTGGGTTTCGTCAATGCACGCTCCTCAGCTACGGTCGAGGAGTGGATCGCATCTCCATCAAATCTCACCAATGCGTGCTCCTTAACTACGATCGAGGAGTGGAATGCATCTCCATCAGATCTCGCCAATGTGCACTCCTCGGCCATGGTCGAAGAGCAGAATCCATCTCTGTTGAATTTTGCCAATGCGCGCTCCTCGACCACGATCGAGGGGTCGAGGAGTGGAACGCGTCTCCATCAAGTCTCGTCAACACACGCTCCTCGACCACGGTCGAGGAGCGGAACGCATCTCCATTGAATTTCGTCAATGTGCGCTCTTCGACCACGATCGAGGAGCGAAATGCGTCTCCATCGGATCTCATCAATGTGCGTTCTTCGGCCACGATTGAGGAGTGGAACATGGCCCATGAAATTTGTGAAAACACACTCCTCAACTATGGCCAAGGATCGTAATGCACCAACATGAGTCGTTCGTCACTTCTCAGTCACACAGCCTAAGGTCTACGCTAACTTACATCTCGAAAAAAAAAATCTAACAAAAAATATATGAACTCAACAACTTAGCAAAAAAAGACTTTGTACTAAAGTTAAGTATTTAAAAGTGATGGTAGGTACATTAAGCTCCATCCAGAGCTCTAGATTCGTCGACCTCTGCTTGGTCGGGCAGGATGATAATGGTTGGGTATGGTACCGATGCTGCATCCTCGTCAGCCAGGTCATCGTGCGTGGGGCTGAAGACATCTTCCATTTGAATCTCCTGACCCTCAACTTCCTCAACCTCCTCATCGTCCGACTCCAAGAGGTTCAAGTTCAGGTCGGAGAAGATCCTCCGGACCTTCTCTTTCAGATCTATGCCCCCTTGCAGGTAGGAGAGCGATGCAAAATCCACCTTGATGTTGCAGAATTCTTTTGAGGCACGGAAGGCCTCAACCGCCTCTACCCTGGTGGCCTCCGCTCGTGCCTTTTGGCCTCCCTCTCTCCTAGCACCCGAGCTTCAGCTTTAGTCAGCTCGGATTCCAGCTGCTTCACCCTCTTCCTGAGGGACCTGATCTCATCCTCGGCCTTCAGCCGAGATAACTGAGCATCGTCCGTCCTTCGATTGGCTTGGACGGCTTTCTCCTCAGCTTTCTTAGAGATGTTCCGAACCTCTCTAATTACTTCGGTAAAATAGTCCATATGATGGACGAGCTAAAAAAAATAAATAAAAAATAAAAAAAAAAGAAATAAGCTGACCGAGGAGTGAACGAAAGATCTAAAATGAAGGTCGATAAAAAACCAACACATACCCGAAGGAGAGAATCGTAGGAGTTATAGATGCGGAAGGCACCCCCGACCTCCTCGAAGGTCTGGACGTCGGTCGGTAAAATGACCGACTTTAGCAAGGAATGGGCAATACGGTAGTCGTCGATGCCCTTCCTTTTATCCGAGGGAACTTCCATCGGAGAGGCACTCCTCGGAACATCAAATCCACGGTTGGACATTCGGATGGAGATCTTCGGCCCACCCGAGCTTCTATTGAAAGAGGATGCAGAAGGACGGAGGATGGACTCCCCTGGAGCAGCGGATCGAATCGACGTCACAACCTTCGCCAATGCTGACTTCTCCTTCCTCAGAGCATTGGCTACTCTCGAGGAACCTCCTACCGTGGGTTGCGCCAAGACGGCCTCGGTCCGAGTGTGTTTGGGGGCCACGGCCATGCTTATCTTCCTCTTCTTTGCCATCCGACGAAGAGTTTCAAGGTCGGACGGGTTCATCGCTGGATAGAAAACACAAGACTCGATCAATGATAATGATGAGGAAAGAAAAGATGATCCAAACAAAATCGCATGAGAACACTTACTCCTCAGATCAGTTGGAATCAATCTGACCTTAAATAAGTTCTCCTTGATAAGAAATTTGGATAGAGGAAGAGGAGCAAGACTAAAGATTTGACTCAAGACCTCCTCGGCATCGGACAGTGTTGGAGGTCTGACAGCCAATCTATGAGATCGCCCCCATGATGTGCTGAAACCCCATGGTTGCTCGGCCGACACAAAAAAGAAGCACTCCTTCCAATTATGCACCGAGGAAGGAGCGCCTCGAAAAAGATAGCATCCTCTCGGAGGAGAAGCATACCACCACCCAACCTCCATCAGATGCTCCTTTAAAGTAAAGCAAGCTCGGAGAAGACGGAAGGTAGGCTCGATCTCGAGGAGGAGGCAATGGGTGAAGAAGCCTAAAATCGATCACCAGGAGTTCGGCGCCAAACAACAAAAGCTAATTCTATACATGTTCAAAAGCTCGATAATTAAAAAAATGAAAAGATAACCTAAAGTCGGTCTTTAGCGATTCCTCATAAACACCGACCCGTTCAGGCTGAGGAAGAGCTATACGCTCTTCGGGACCGACGACCTCTAACTTAAAATCACCGAAAACATGGTACCTCATCCTAATGACTTCCAGATCCTCCGAGGTGAGGATGGAATCTATTCTGAAAAGGCCATAGTCCAAAACTTTACGTTCTTCGGATCGACCTAGAGAACCTACTATCTCGGAACCGTGATCCTCGTCAAAAAGGCTATCTGAGCTCAAGAAGATCGGGACAGACTAGATTGACTCATGAGTATGGAGGAGACTGACCTAAAGGATGAGAAGGCCAAGCAACAAGGAGAGTTAGGGCGGGATCAACGGTAGCTTCGCTGAGTCCGAGCTATTCCTCGTGCAAAGTATCGGAGTTCATCCTTTAAGCAACAGTAGCAGTCAAAAAGAGTAATACAGACCCTATTTATAAGAGGCATGGATGGCTCCAATTTATTCCCATTTCATCTATCCTTTTAGATCTTCGTCAGGTGTCAGATACCCGTTGGTCGGGATGGGGAGACTCGGAACAAAGCAACGGACGATTAGATTTCGTGGCTGATGGACTTCTCCCAATCTTATCATGCTACCGATCTCCAACGCTGCAATGCGGGCACAATTTGAAGATCGACCTCGGCTTCAAATATTATGGTAGGAATATTTTTGGCCAACCATGCATAGAGATGCGGCAAAACTGATGAGCAAATGTGACCAATGCCAAAAGACTTCAAATATTCAGTGCTGACCATCGACCCCATTGGTCTCGATCATGATCCTTTGGCCCTTTGCTCAATGGGGAATGGATATCCTCGGACCATTTTCCATCGCTGTGGCATAAAAGAAGTTTCTGATTGTCACGATTGACTATTTTACTAAATGGATAGAAGTAGAGGCAGTAGCTATGATTATCGAAGCCAGAGTTTGAAATTTTATCTGAAAATCTATTATATGTCGATATGGTTTACCCCGCACCATCATAACCGATAATGGACGATAATTTAATAACCCAAGATTTATAGGATTCTGTAATGACTATGAAATTTCTCACAAACTGACATCGATAGGTCATCCACAGATTAATGGCGAGGTCGAGGTGACGAACAGGACATTATTGTAGGAGTTGAAAGCTCGCATAAGCCAGACAAAAGGATCGTAGGCTGAAGAATTGTACAACGTCCTTTGGGCATATCGTACGATGCAACATGTTCCAACTGGAGAGACACCTTTCATGTTGGCTTTCCGTACGGAAGTTATGATACCCGTAGAGATGGGGTTACCCATGCTCCGAGTAGAGAAATTTGATGAAAATAGCAATTCCTTTGGGATGAGAGCAAATCTGAATTTGCTGAAAGAAATCCGAGAATGAGCTCGAGTTCGAATGGCCAACTATCAACAGAAGGTTGTCCAATACTATAATTCTTGAGTAAAGAGTAAATCTTTTTTGGCAGGGCAATTATTTCTTCATCGAGCTGAGATTTCTCGCCCATCCAAATGGTCAAAATTATCGTCGAACTAGGAAAATCCTTATCGCATGACTGAAGTAGTTTGGCCTGAAACTTACCATCTCTATCGATTGGATGGAACTCCGATCCCAAGGACCTAGAACGTCGATAATCTTCGAAGATATTATCTTTAGAATGTAATTTTCATCTTGAATTTTTATTCGATAATGAATAATAATTTCTCGCGGGTTTTATCTCGCTAACGTGTGCTCCTCGTTGAATTTTGCCAATACGCACTCCTCGACCACGGTCCAGGATCGGAACGCATCTCCATTGGATCTCACCAACATATGCTCTTTGGCCACGGTTGAGGAACAGAATGCATCTCCATCGAATTTTGCCAAAGCACACTCCTCGACCACTATCGAGAATCAAAATATGCTTCCATCGGGTCTCGCCAATGCACGCTCCTCGGCCATGATTGAGGATCGGAATGCATCTCCCTCAGATCTCGCCAATGCGCGCTCCTCATCCATGGTCGAGGATCGGAATGCATCTCTATTGAATTTCGCCAGCGCGTGCTCCTCGACCATGAAATTCATTCTTGTCTGAGTCTTCTTCTTCCTCCAGTTCCTATTCTTCTTCCGCCCGAGGGTTTCAATTCCTCCCTTTGTCTTCCCTGGTTCCAAGCAGAAGTCATTCTTATCCGAGTCTTCTTCTTCCTTCAGTTTCTATTCTTCTTCCATCTAAGGGTTTCAATTCCTCCCTTTGGAATTGAAGTGGAATGCATCTCCATCGGATCTCGCCAATGCACGCTCCTCGACCATGATTGAGGAGCAGAACGCATCTCCATTGGGTCTCGCCAATGCATGCTCCTCAACCATGGCCGAGGAGTGGAATGTGTCTTCATTGAATTTCGCTAACGTGTGCTCTTCGGCCACAGTCGAGGATCGAAATGCATCTCCATTGGGTCTCGCCAATGCATGCTCCTTAGCTACGATCGAGGAGCGGATCGCGTCTCCACCAGATCTCACCAATGCGCGCTCCTCAACTTTGGTCGAGGAGTGGAATGCATCTCCATCAGATCTCGCCAATGTGCACTCCTCGGCCATGGTCAAAGAGCGGAATGCATCTCTGTTGAATTTTGCCAATGCACGTTCCTCGACCATGGTCGAGGGGTTGAGGAGCGGAATGCATCTCCATCAGATCTCGCCAACACACGCTCCTCGACCACGGTCGAGGAGCGGAATGCATCTTCATTGAATTTTGCCAATATGCGCTCTTCGGCCACGATCGAGGAGCGGAATGCATCTCCATCGGATCTCATCAATGCGCGCTCTTCGGCCACGATCGAGGAGCGGAACATGGCCCATGAAATTTGTGAAAACACGCTCCTCGACTATGGCCAAGGATCGTATTGCACCGACATGAGTCGTTCGTCACTTCTCAGTCACACCGCCTAAGGTCTACGCTAACTTACGTCTCGAAAAAAAAATCTAACAAAAAACATACGAACTCAACAACTTAGCAAAAAAAGTCTTTGTATTAAAGTTAAGTATTTAAAAGTGATGGTAGGTACATTAAGCTCCATCTAGAGCTCTAGATTCGCCGACCTCTGCTTGGTCGGGCAGAATGATAATGGTTGGGTGTGGTACCGATGCTGCATCCTCGTCAGCCAGGTCATCGTAAGTGGGGCTGAAGACATCTTCCATTTGAATCTCCTGACCCTCAACTTCCTCGACCTCCTCATCGTCCGACTCCAAGAGGTTCAAGTTCAGGTCGGGGAAGATCCTCCGAACCTTCTCTTTTAGGTCTATGCTTCCTTGCAGGTAGGAGAGCGATGCAAAATCCACCTTGATGTTGCGGAATTCTTTTGAGGCACGGAAGGCCTCAACCGCCTCTACCCTAGCGGCCTCCGCTCGTGCCTTTTGGCCTCCCTCTCTCCTAGCACCCAAGCTTCAGCTTTGTCAGCTCGAATTCCAGCTGCTTCACCCTCTTCCTGAGGGACCTGATCTCATCCTTGGCCTTCAGCCGAGATAACTGAGCATCGTCCGTCCTTCGGTTGGCTTGGACGGCTTTCTCCTCAGCTTTCTTAGAGATGCACCGAACCTCTCTAATTACTTCGACAAAATAATTCATATGATGGACGAGCTAAAAAAAATAATTTTTTTTTTTAAAAAAAAGAAATAAGCTGACCGAGGAGTGAATGAAAGATCTAAAATGAAGATCGGTAAAAAACCAACACATACCCGAAGGAGAGAATCGTAGGAGTTCTAGATGCGGAAGGCACCCCCGACCTCCTCGAAGGTCTGGACGTCGGTCGGTAAAATGACCGACTTTAGCAAGGAATGGGCAATACGGTAGTTGCCGATGCCCTTCCTTTTATCCTTAGTATCCGAGGGAACTTCCATCGGAGAGGCACTCCTCGGAACATCGAATCCACGATCGGACATTCGGATGGAGATCTTCGGCCCATCCGAGCTTCTATTGAAAGAGGATGCAGAAGGACGGAGGATGGACTCCCCTAGAGCAGCGGACCGAATCGACGTCACAGCCTTCGCCAATGCCGACTTCTCCTTCCTCAGAGCATTGGCTGCTCTCGAGGAACCTCCTACCGTAGGTTGCGCTAAGATGGCCTCGGTCTGAGTGTGTTTGGGGGCCACGGCCGTGCTTATCTTCCTCTTCTTTGCCATCCGACGAAGAGTTTCAAGGTCCGATGGATTCATCGCTGGACAGAAAATACAAGACTCGGTCAATGATAATGATGAGGAAAGAAAAGATGACCCAAACAAAATCGCATGAGAATACTTACTCCTCAGATCAGTTGGAATCAATCTGACCTTAAATAAGTTCTCTTTGATAAGAAATCTGGATAGCGAAAGAGGAGCAAGACTAAAGATTTGACTCAAGACCTCCTCGGCATCGGACAGTGTTAGAGGTCTGACATCCGATCTATGAGATCACCCCCATGATGTGCTGAAATCCCATGGTTGCTCGGCCGACACAAAAAAGAAGCGCTCCTTCCAGTTATGCACCGAGGAAGGAGCGCCTCAAAAAAGACAGCATCCTCTCGGAGGAGAAGCATACCACCACCCAACCTCCATCGGATGCTCCTTTAAAGTAAAGCAAGCTCGGAGAAGACGGAAGGTAGGCTCGATCTCGAGGAGGAGGCAATGGGTGAAGAAGCCTAAAATCGATCACCAGGAGTTCGGCGCCAAACAACAAAAGCTAATTCTATACATGTTCAGAAGCTCGATAATTAAAAAAATGAAAAGACAACCTAAAGTCGGTCTTTAGCGATTCTTCGTAAACACCGACCCGTTCAGGCTGACGAAGAGCTATATGCTCTCCGGGACCGATGACCTCTAACTTAAAATCACCGAAAACATGGTACCTCATCCTAATGACTTTCAGATCCTCCGAGGTGAGGATGGAATCTATTCTGAAAGGGCCATAGTCCAAAACTTTACGTTCTTCGGATCGGCCTAGAGAACCAACTATCTCGGAATCGTGATCCTCGTCAAAAGGGCTATCTGAGCTCAAGAAGATCGGGACAGACTAGATTGACTCATGAGTATAGAGGAGACTGACCTAAAGGACGAGGAGGCTGAGTAACAAGGAGAGTTAGGACGGGATCGATGGTAGCTTGGCTGAGTCTGAGCTATTCCTCGCACAAAGAACCGGAGTTCATCCTTTAAGCAATAGTAGCAGTCAAAAAGAGTAATACAGACCCTATTTATAAGAGGCATGGATGGCTCCAACTTATTCCCATTTCATCTACCCTTTTAGATCTTCATCAGGTGTCAGATATCCGTTGGTCGGGATGGGGAGACTCGGAGCAAAGCAACGGATGGTTAGATTTCGTGGCTGATGGACTTCTCCCAATCTTATCATGCTACCGATCTCCAACGCTGCAATGCGGGCACGATTTGAAGATCGACCTCAGTTTCGATAGAATACTTACATCAGTCGCTCAGAGGTAGATCGACCTCATAAATGGGAGGCAAATTATTATGGAATGGGACTGGTGTGGCCTCGGCCTATTTAGGGTCTGCCACCGACCTACCCCAATGGATCGTCTGAGTGGAATAATGAGACACTTCGCCCATGGTTAACTATAGATCGGCTTAAGCCGATCTATAATTTTGACCAATCTACTGAAGATCGCCTCCTGACAAAACAAGATAGGCATTTATATCTCGTCCTCGTCGAGTTCAAGTCGGTCGTCGAGCTACATGAATAAGCTCATAACTCGTCAATGACCGACCTACAACCATCCCTGCTGAAACTACGTCCTCTCCGAATCAAAAAATTTGGATAAAGAGAAATCTTTCGCAATCCCGTCTCCTAAGAAAGAAAAAAATCTTCCGAATCAATCCAAGACGACTAATTCAGAAGCCGTTAGAGTCCGAAATGGATACAACTCCAATTCCTCTTCTATAAATAAAGGGGCTCCGGAACCCTTCAGGTATGCCATTTAATTCGACACTTTCTCTCTTCATTGTTCTTCAATCTCCTAACTTGAGCGTCGGAGGGTCTTCATCGGAGAATACTTCGGTGAAGACTTTATTGCAGGGGAACGGACAAAGCTCCAATGAAAGTTCATCTTCGACCTTATATTCATCGATGGTCGAGCTCCTCCATCCTAGTCGACCGACCTCAAGCTAGAAGATCTAGGAGCAATAGATACTATTTAAAAAATTATTTTAAAAGATACTCGTATTTGCTTGAGACATAATTCCGAGAGATTAGAGAAACTAGAACGATCTAATTTATCAATATTGGAAGCGGGTAAGCGATATAACATTTTAGCATATAAAACAAATTAAATAAGATACCATAATTCATGCTAAAACATTCTCACATATTTTAGTATTAGTTAATTACTTTTTTGAAGCTCAAAACCAACAAATGTCAGCATTCAATAATTTGGGTAGTGCTAAAAAGACCATTTTCTTCATCCAAATAACAAAAAAAACCTATTTTCCCATGTATTTCCAACCCTCATGCGCTCGTAGAAAAGAAGGGATAGATGTTGAAATAGCACATATTATATATATATTTCAAGTATTTTCAAACCTCATGGTTCCAAGCATGTTAGAGAGCATCTCTAATATCCTTTCTAAAGCAAGTGGCTTCCCCTCACAAATTCAAGTCTATTTTGTAAGTATATAGTTCTACACACCATTAAAGAACCAATTATTAGCCATGCCAAAAATTTTGTACAAAGTTGTGTTACATTGTCATGGAGACTTCTACAATGTGTTATGAGAATGGAACATGATGCAACTTAACCTACGAAGATGCGTCGTTGTTCAAAAATAGAGTTGCGAATACATTATTTATATATGCAAGATTGAAAGAAACGACAAAAAATATGAGTTCGTGTGCTTATGCTGTTTGTAACGTTGTTGCTTGAGCACAAACGATTACAAATATTCTAAGATGTGATATGTTGTTCCCATACAAGAACTTGCAACATTGTTTGAACTGCATCATTTTTTTACCATTCTTATTCATAAATTAGTTTGCCGCATGAGCATCAGCCTATCTTTTGATTTATGCAAGGGTTTCTTGTGGTCCAAGGTTTAAGGTTTTGTAAGGTTGCACACTATTAATCACTTAGGAATTTCAATTAGTTTGTGGTTACAATTCATAAACAATACATGAAACATTCAAGGAATTGCAAGGGAGGAAGATGCTCTCCATGAACTTCTACTTCACATATTTGCCTGGAATCATAGAATAATTCCATCTTTTGTGGAACATCTCCCTCATATAACTCAAAATATAGACAACACTCCTTGAAAGAAGCACCTTCCAATCTCAACTTACACATTTGAGCCACAAACTACCTAACTTATGAACTAGAATTTAGTTATTTATTTCCTCCCAACTACTTGTAGTTCACCAATTAGAGTTCATTAGCTTTGCATTCAATCAATTATCAACTTATGAACTTATGAAATGATATTTCTTTCTCAAATAATTTACTGAGTGATAAGTTTATGATAACTAAACTTGCTAGTAATAGGATATATTTGTTAATTCCAATTCCTCGTATCAAAAGAGAAAAATATTAAAAATATTTAATTAATTCCAAAATATTCTTGTTTTCTCAAAGTTTTAATTAATATTTCTTATTTTGAAAGAAAATATAAAATATTAGAACCATTTCTAAAAGGGTAAATTTGAAATTCCAATTTTTCAAATTTTATTGATATTCATCTACATTATTAGAAAAATAAATTAATTAAATAAATTGCGGTGAGCGTGGATCGAACACGCGACCTTCAGATCTTCAGTCTGACGCTCTCCCAACTGAGCTATCCCCGCATTAATATTAAAATTTTATTATGATTTATACAAAAATTAGGGGCATCACACTTGGAAACCTATTATAATATTCTTGGGCACCATCATTTGCATCAAAGATATAAGATATAATAGCATAATATAATGGCTGAACTATTTAGATATTACAATAATGATATAACATCATAAGATCATTGTTCCTTAGAGTATCAAAAGCTTATAATTATGAAAACCGCTAATTCTCTACAGATAAACACATATAATATATATGTAGGCTAGTTCCACTAACGCACACCAAAACGCTAGAAAAAAGAAAAATCTAAACAATATGTTACATGGGAATTAATGTAACCGTAAGGTTTGGTATAAAACACCAAACCCTTTGTGATGCATGTTATTAATTTTTTTTAACATAAAACTCAATTGTATTTCTATTTATATTATATATTACATATACATCAGATCATTGGATTAAGACTTTGATTAGTACTTCCTTAAGGTTCCTTGAATCGATCAAATTGTTAAAACAGATTCGAACATAACCTGAATCAAGCTTGAAATAATGATTTCATCTTAGTTAGAACTGTCAAGATGATCAATTTGACTTGTATTTGGTTCAGAAAATAAGCTTGAATTACTTGTAAACAAATCAAGACTTGATCTAAAATCCATGTTCGATGTAAACCGAGCTAGATCAAGCCAAGCTTTCCAAGCTTGATCAATCTCAACTAAGTTACACCATTTACTCCTTAAGCTTGATTCCCCAAATGGGGCAAACGTGTTTAGCATGAAGCAATCTAACAACATGGAACGTGGGCACCCATCCGGGAGAGATTTCTAATTCGAATTTTGTTCCTGACTTGCTAACCCTATTTTTCAAGTTTAACTAAAATTATGTCTCAAAAAGTTACATTAACATTCACCTCATGCATTCTGCGTCATGCTACATGAATCATACCAAGTCCATTGGAATTGAAACCATTGAATTGGAATTCGTGCTGGGACAAACACTAGGTTTAGCACCACTTCAAATCTAAGCGAAGTGACTACAAATTCAAACACATTGGAGCCATGGTCGTCCACCCAACCACTGCCTTCTGATTGCAAAATTAGAGTCCATTCCATTTACCCTTCTGGGACAAATACCATGGCAGGAGGATCTTTTGGTGAGCTCGGTGGCTCCACCCGTGAACTATTTCTTCGAAACCTAGGAAGAGTGCACAGCCGGGACGCAATGGCACGTGTTGGAGCGTCACAAGCCGTCACGTTCGCACGAGTGGTGACGCGTGGATGTAACGGACGACGTCTGCTTCGACGGAGCTGTTGACGTCTTTCACCTTCCGTGACGCCGAGAGCGAGTCAACTGTGCATGCACGAGAGTTCACCGTGATTGACACGTGAGGTGACGCTCCATGACTCCATGCATGCACGTCAGGGCATTTAAATCTCGTTTGGTGAGTTTGCCTCGCTTATAGCAGTTACAGTAGCGTACGTACTTTTCTTTTTTAAAGGAAAAAAAAAAACGTGCTAATGCTATAAATTTCATCCAATTTAAAAAGTACCACACAGTCATTATATATAATTTTTAATTTTATATAGTCATTGCTTACTCGAAAGATTTATCATTCAGTGTTAATTTTGTGAAGACGAGACATCACAAAAAAAAAAAAAAAACTTTGCATTTTGTTAAGAATTATAATTATTTCGTTTTTTATTTTTGCAAAGCATTTCATTGGTTCCACGCTATTTGTTGATATGGCAACAGACAAGCAGTCTAATAAAATGGTGAACATCAAACAAGTATTTTCGTCATCAACGTACATTGTTAATATAGCTAAATGTACGATCTTTTCATATGCCGCATGCTTTCTGATTCTAGTTGCTATACAAGATAATATACATTCCACCATGATTCACCCTCATGGTTTAATGATTTAATTAGTTGCTTCACACTAACAAATCCACTCATATGCATACTTTCAAAGACAATTTGTCTCAATACATTAATATTGATACAGAACTGCTAAACTAAGACAAAAATTCTATTGTATAACTTTTCTGTCATAATAACTAGAAAGCCTTTAACTAATCAACACTTTCAGCATCATCACTCTAATGCCACATGCCTAATCCAGCAACTCATGCTCAAAGAGCAATATTTGAAGAGCAAAGTAGCCATGCATGCTCAAAATGTAATGGAGTAAAATATGCTCGAAATGCATATTTTGAGTAGGATGGTCTAGACTACATAAAAAGAAGAAATCGGCGGTATAAATTTTGATTTTTAGCGATGCTAAAATGCATTAAAAATTAATTTTACGGTGCGATCATAAACGTCGTCGAAGCGTGGGCTGTAGAATCGTAGAAATTTTATGTGAATCCCAACACAATTATATATAACCGTCAAAGTTGAAATGAATTCCGAACCGTAGATATTTTATACGGATCCCAATGCAATTATAACCGTCGGAGTCAAAATGGATTCCGATGCTTATAAGAGTCGTCATCTGAATCTGGACCCGGCAATGTTTATAAGTGTCGCCCCTTGTCATGTCTGTCTAGACTTTGAAGATGCTTATAAGCGTCGCTCATTAAAGATGCTTAGATCTAAGTCCCAAAATGTCAGGGAGGCTCTATTTCTCCTTTTCCCTTCCCCCTTTTCTTCTTTTGGTTACACTAAACTAATATATATATACTTCATATCTTAACTGCTACGAGTCCCTGTAGATCATGGACATAGATTGAAAGAACGTATTGCCTGTCAACAGAAACCTATAAATAAGCAAAATGAAGAAGGGCCAGCCTTCCATTACTTTAGTGACGATATCTCACTCCTATATCATAATATTTTTCATGTCTGTCCGATAAAATTATCAACAGATCGGATCCAAACTCAAAATCTATGAATATTTATCCAACGGATCTGAATCTGATATTAGTATCAGATCCATTTCTCCGAATTCGAATCTGGATCCGATAAATTATAACATAAATAAATAAGATATAGATATTTAAAATCAAATTTAATAGATTCGAAATCTAAATAATAAAATAATATATATATATTAAAAATAATAAAAAAATTTATCTTTTTTTTTCCTAAGATCTCTCTTGATCTTTCATCCTCGTCGGACCCCCCGCCTCAATCTCTCGTCGGATTCCCTCCCTCTCTCTCTCCATCTTTCGATCTCGCTCGTCGGCGATCGGCAAACGACCGACCCCCTCCCTCTCTCTATCTCTCAATTTTTCTCTCTCAGTCTCTCCCACTCTCGATCTCCCTCATTGGCGGCCGGACTCTCTCACTCTCTCGATCTTAATCACCGGCAACTCCCTGCGCTCTCCCAGCACCCCCGCGGCCCGTCGCACTGTCCCGCCCCTCTTGCGGCTCTCCTGACACCCCCGTGGCTCATCGCACCATCCCGTCCTCCTGCGGCTCGCCTAGCACCCCCACGATTCGTCGCACCCTCATGCTCCCCTCCGTGGCTCCGCCCATCGCCCTCCTCCCTCTCTCCCTCTCTGTCTCTCGATCTCCCTCTCTTTCTCGATGTCCTTCACCGATGACTAGACCCCCTCTCTCTCTCAATCTTGCTTGCTGACCGTCGACGAGCGACTGGATCCCTTTCTCTCTCCTTCTCTTTCTCTCGATCTTCCTCTTAGTTTCGGATTCCAAAATCGAGTTTGGATACTCGAGATCCATTAGGATCCAAGCCTGGTACTTCAAGATCAGACCATTCGGATATTCGAATCTGAATTTAATATCGATAATTAAGACTGAATCTAAATCTGAATATTTATGTTCTAATCTGAATCCAATCTATCGACAGATCTACAGTATCCGATGTCTGGATATAGTATAATTAGCTTATTAATTGTTGAAAGAATATATCACTTATCAACAAAGTTCTGCATGGAAGCAAAGTAAACAAGTGCCAACCTTCCAAGTTCTCGCTGATGTAATAGAAATATACCCAGAAACTTGGATCGAGACACACGTTATCAATTATTATCAACCCATATGTTCTCTCACCGTCCGTATGGGCAATTTAATTATTAACCCCGAAGGTTCCTAAAATACAGAATTTGTCCGTCAAGCCCATCTCATTGGGTTGGGTTGGGTGGGGTCATAATTTCATTGTAAGACAAAATATTGTGGCCCAAGACCGGCCTGGCTTCGTTTTAGGCTTCTTAGTTCTTTCTTTCTTTCTTCCTTGGTTTTTTCAATTTTTTTAACCTGAGTCTCACGGCAAACCGTTGACCCCTCTGACCCAAGCTCACTGCAGGCACTATTCAGATGCGCCAGAAAAGCGTCTTGCTGTTAAAGAGAGAAAGAGAGACGCCTTTTTTTTTTTTTTTTTTGAAAAAAATACCTTTCAAAAATATTTGTATGGACGATTGGACATATAAAGGATTCGAACCACGCCCAGCAGGAAGAATTGAGGCCCGGCCTTTGTTTATTTGGGCTTGGCGAATTGAGACCCAGCCTGATTACACGGGCTGAATACCTAGGCCTCGGACAGCGAAAATAAAGCTGGGCAGGCCTGGTCAGGCCATCTTGGCCATCTCTTCATAGGTCTAAGCATGTTATCTGAGTTGAGATATTGGGCAGGTGACATTGTCCAATTTTAAACCTAAAAATTACAAGCCGTGCATGGATGCACGCACATTATACACAGCCACATGCAGCCATCCATCATGCACATACATTATGCATGGCTACATGCAGACATCACATGATGGATGGTATGCTGTACATCACATATGCTATACACCATATGATGCAGTGTACAGTAGAGAATCGGTGCTCAAAATTAGAACTCCAGGCCAATGGCAGAAAAAGACGGTTTGATCCTACTTGGGCTATTTGCTAGTGGCTTTGACAAGAAGTGAAAGGAAAGGGAGAGAAAGGGAATTCCTCCTCCTCTTTATTTTTTTTCTTTTTCTTTTTTACTTTTTTTGGTGTGTGATGCAAGGAGATAGGGGAATTATTAAACCAAAGGAAGCTTTTATTTCTTCACAAAAATAAAAAAGAAAGAAAAAACTCTCTCATTTGGGGAAAAGAAAAGAAAAATGCACTACTAATTAATGGATTACGTTCATGTCCAAGTAAATGAAGACTCGATGTAAAACTACACGAAAAGCAGAGACTAAACTATCATCATCAAACCATTCCCGCAATCATATGATACAACTGCTTCTCTTCCTCCCTCCACGAGATGTTCATTGCTCCCTCTATTCGCTCTCATGCCATTCACCCCTTCCTTTCTTTCTGCCTTATACTCCTCCTCATACTGCTTCTTGCACTCTTGTTGCTGACGTCGGTCATACTGTTGGCTCTAGCATTGCTGTTGATATTGCTGAAATTTTTCCTCGAGGTCTTCGTTCGACTCGTTGCCTCTTTCCTTACCTCACTCTCTCCTCTCTTCTTGATATTTCTAGTCGCACCGTCTCTTCTCCTACTCGCTCTGTTGGCTCACCCTGCATTCATGCTTACCTACCACCTTCTTTGCATCCTTTATCCATCTCCTCTCTAGCATACTCTTCGCATGCATGCCGGCAGTCTCGCCTCTCCCTCTCATCAAACTGCTACTGCCGTTGGCATTGCCGCTTGCAGAGCTAGAGCTCTGGGTCTTCTTTCTGAGAAGAAATCACCAAGTTGGTAGAAAGAGAGAAAAGAGAGAGGCAGAGGATAAGATGGAGGGTATATCTCTTTATCCTCATCATGTCTGGTCTTCGAAGTTGTTGAGAAAAACACAAGCAAATTAATTTTTCTTCTTTATGGGATTAAATGGTTTCTATGAAATTATCACAAGCAACCAACAGTAATCAGCATAAATGATATGGACAAATCAAACCACACAAAAGAACACTAAAAATTTTACGTGGAAAATCCAAAAATGAAAAAAAGCACAGGCCGAAGCTAGGAAAAACTTTCACTATAATCAATGCGAGTTCTTCTGAAAATTTTAGAGATCACATAGACCATAAATCTCCAAATCCACAACAAACAATAATGCTGAAAAATCTCATAATATAGAGTCGAATAAAAATCTGGGTTAGAAAATATCCAACAACAATCAGACCGCTAGATATGGAGAACTAAATGCAGAGAATACGCATGCAAAATTTCAGGCTGATCGGGGTTGAATCGTCAATCCGATCGAAGCTAAAAATATTTTAACCAAAGAAAAATAAATTTCTTTCTTTTTCCTAGTGGTGGCGCTTGAGTGCGTGTGTGGAGAGAACAAAAGAATTGGAGAGAGGGGTGGGAGGCAAAAGAGAGAACTCTCTCTTTTAACCCCTAGGTGGCCCACCAGCTATTGGGCCGCCACATAGGCAGAACCTAATAAATCTCTCCCTTCTGATCGATGTGGGGGCTTCACTAAACCTGCCATCTGTCTGCACATCTCCATCTTATCTCTTGGCAATGCTTTTGTCAACATGTCTAATCTATTTCTATCAGTATGGATTTTCTCAAGAGATAACAACTTATTTTCTAAAATATCATGAATCTAATAATAACGAATATCAATATGTTTAGAATGAAAATAAAAAGTTAGACTCTTACTGAGGTGGATGGCACTCTGATTGCCACTGTAAACTGTGAATCCTTCCTGCTTCAATCTCAGTTCCCATAGAAATTTTCTCATCCAGAGTATTTTCTTACAGGCTTCAGTCATAGCTATATATTCTACTTCTATGGTTGATAAAGCAATACATTTCTATAATCTAGATTGTCATGATACAGCTTTCCTGCAAAAATAATCAAGTAGCCTAAAGTGGACTTCCCGAAATCAACATCTTTAGCCCAATCTGCTTCACTATAACCATGCAACATTGGTTCATCAGTCCTAAAACATAAACAAATACCAATTATTCCTTTAAGATACCTGAATATCCACTTCACTGCTTTTCAATATTGTTTACCTAGGTTAGAGAAGAATCTATTAACCATACCAACTGCATGAGCAATATTGACTTCTTTCTTTTTAGTTTCTTGCATTCATTCCTGTAATGCCTTGTTATCCTACAATGAAAGTATTTGATGTTCTTCCTTGTGATCTCCCTCTGCTCTTGTTTCGGTGTTCAGGAGCCTTACTGTTACTCCTTTCTCGCCTCTCAGTAACAAGTGCCTCAGATTGGCTGAAAGTTTCTTGCTTTTTGCGCCTTGTTTCTTCATTATACATGCTATCCTTCACCATATTCAATGTCAAAATATCTTTAGAGATAGAGTTGCTAAGTGATATAACAAGTGTCTTACAACTGTCAGATAAAGAACTCAGTAGAAGCAATGCCAGTACTTCATCATCAAAGGCTATTTTAATATTAATCAATTAATTCATCAAATCAAGAAACTCTTTTAGTCACTGAACGGCCTTTCTTGTACTTCAAGTTGATTAGCTTTTTCATCAAAAATACTTTATTTTATGGACTCTCTCTCATACAACTCTTCTAGTTTCATCCAGAGCAAGTTGGCATTAATTTCTGTGGCAAAATAATGGAATATAATATTATCAATCCACTGCCTGATCAATTCAATAGCTTTTCTATGCATAATCTGCCACTCTCTTTCTGACTTGAATTCTAGTTTCGCGCTATCTCCTTCAATGGGCTCATGTAGATCTCTACAGTATAAATAATCCTCCATCCTTAGCTTCCAGATCGAATAGTTTGATTGGGTTAATTTTAACATAGTGCCTGTACTACTATCCTCCCTCTAATCATACAAGATTACTGTAGTCAAACATTGCTCTGATACCAATTTATTGAGAAAAATACAAGCAAACTAATTTTTATTCTTTATAGGATTAAATGGTTTCTGTTGGGGATAAATTCCGCTCCTACCAAAGTCAAGTTCAATCCCAGCCTGATGTGGTCAATGCGGAAGAACTTCAGTGGACACGTCCTAGCTGAACTACTACATCCGACCGAGCTTCTCAGCGGCTGAGCCTCAGCCGAAGTCTTTCAACTAGTCGAACTATCAAGCGGCCGAACTACTTATTGCCCGAGCCCCTTTGGACTCCGAGCGACCGGGCTTCGGCCGAGACCCCGACGCCCGAGCTTGCTTCAACCCTCTTAGCGGCCGAGCTCCCCGAACTTCTATCCAGCGGCCGAACTCCCCAGCGCCCAGGCTCCGAGCCGAACTCCTTCGGACTCCCAGCGATCGGGCTTCAGCCAGACCCTTGCGGGAGCCGAACTTCCCCAAAACCTCCCCTCGGGCCGAGTTTCTACGGAAGCCAGACTCCCTATAGACTTCTTCAATGGACGAGCTTCTCAATGATCGAACTCCTTATGATGGATTCCTACAGGCAATCTCGCCATGGTTACACAACAGTAATAACGATCGGCATTTATCAGGAATAACGATCGGCATTTATCAGTAATAATGATCGACAATAACGATCGACATTTATCAGCAATAACGATCAATAATAACGACTGACAGGACGGTTACAATAAGCTCCCTCTATAAAAAGGACCCTCCGGATACTTCTACGACAGGTTCTGAAAATCCTTTTCTTCTCCTCCATATTCTGTCGAGCATTCCATTCCAGTTGACAGGAACTAACTTGAGCATCGGAGGGTCTTCCGGAGCCACCCCCACCGGTTCCGAGCGAGACTTTGTTTTGCAGGTCCCCAGCGGCAGCCTCTTCGGTCTCAATTTCGGCGACGATAAGTTTCTGCGTCAACAGATTGGCGTTGGAAGAAGGGCTACCGACGAAGATTCCCTTCTTAAAGGAAGTCGGTGTTCCTTTGTTCTTAAAGGAGTGCTCGAGAGACCTTTCTTCTCTTCTTAAAGATGCCCCCCAGGAGAGCTTCCACTCAAAGATCGGCGGCTTCCGCGGCCCGATCTCGTTCGAGTCCATCCGCTCCAGCTCCAGCCCCAGTGACTCAGGCTCATTCTACAGCCCGACGATCGACGGCCTCCGCACCCGATCCCGTCCGGGTCCGTCCGCTACCATTCCAGTCCCGGCAACCCAGGCCGCGGTAGATGCTGAACAGTTCAACCTGCTTGTCCAGCAGGTTCGTGGCCTCACCGAGGCCGTTCAAGCGGTGCAAGCCATGCGCCAGCAAGCCGCCGTACCAGTCCAATCGGTCCTGGATCTTCTAGAGCCACGTTGTCCAATCCAGAGGCAATCAACATGGACTACCCGACCTCCAATTCTCGAAAAAGGAAAGCAACAGAAGGAGAGCCCTTGTTCGGACCGCAGCTCATCCCAGGGAGAAGCTTTTCATCCGATCAGTAAGAAGACTTTAGAAATAAGAGACCATGAAGATCTCCTGGATAGAAGGCTCTTGGAAATGAGTCGTCGGATCGAAGAACTCCGCCACGCTCCTCCCTCATATGGTAATGAGATCCGAACCGACCCTCCATTCTCATAAAAAATTATGCAAGAACCAGTCCCGCCGAACTTCAAATTCTCACAGTTTGAGAGCTATGATGGGACCACTGACTCGGTTGACCACCTGAAAGTCTTTCGGACGACGATGTTGCTTCATGGCGCGCCAGACGCCATCCTGTGCCAGGCTTTTCTCTCTACTCTTAAAGGAGCCGTCAGAAACTGGTATTCGGCACTCAAGTCGAGTACTATCCTGTCATTCGACCAAATGAGTCAACAATTCGCGACCCACTTCGTCAGTAGTCGGCGTCCACGCCGAAGCTCAGACTCCCTAATGGCCATCAGGCAGAGAGAAGGGAAATCCATTCGGGCTTTCATTACCCGATTTAATACCGCTACGTTAGAAGTCCGAGACCTGGATCAATCGGTCGCCATGGCCGCGCTCAAGAGCGGCCTTCAGAAAAATGACCTATTGTTCTCCCTAGAAAAAAAGTATCCCAGGGACTTTGCCGATATATTGGCTCGGGCCGAAAGTTACGCCCGGGCAGAGGAGGCCTTCGAAGCTAAGGATGGTGAAATCGGTGGTAAACGACTGATCGACAGGCTGGATAGACCCTCCGAAGAAAGAAAGCAAATTGAAGCTCGGCCATGCTCCAGGACTCCCCCTGGTCGCGAGCAAGTTCGGATTCCCTCTCAAGCTTAGAAGCGGGGAAGCTCTGACGGAAGGATGCGTCGAAGTCCTCCTCCGCGCCGAAGTCCTCCTCAGTGCTGAAGTTCTCCTCAACGCCGAAGTTCTCCTTAGCGCCGAAGTTCTCTCCGTCTACGACGGTTTCACAACTACACCCCCCTAAACACCCCGAAGACTCAAGTTCTGATGGAGATCCAGGAATGGCTTCCAAGACCAGAAAGAATGTGCTCTCACCCTTACAAGCGTAATCCCAATAAGTTCTGCCTCTACCATCACGATCACGGTCATGACACGGAGGAGTGCATTCCACTCTAGGACGAGATCGAAGAGCTCGTCAGGCGAGGCAGACTAAGCCGGTTTCTTCGAAGGCAGCCCGAGGGGGTGGAAGATCGGCCGAGAACGCTAACGCTAAGCGGGGAAAACCAATAAGAAGATTGACCACCCGTTGGCATCATCAACACTATCTTAGGGGGATCTCAGCAAAAGGAAACCAGCAGGCTTGAAGGATCGATGAAGAAACGGAAGATTTCGGAGCCTATAGTCTTCACCGAGGAGGATGGCCAGGGAATCCAACTTCCGCATAATGACGCGGTTGTAGTTTCGTTGAATATTGCTGACTACGATGTACGCCGCATCCTCGTAGATAATGGAAGCTCGGCTGATGTATTGTTCTACGGTGCCTTCTTGAAAATGTCCCTACCTGATGATCGATTGAGCTCGGTGAATTCTCCGCTAGTTGGATTTGCTGGCAACACCGTACCAGTCGAAGGTATCATAACTTTGACCGTAACAGCAGGGCAGTACCCAAAGCAGGCCAAAGCTCAGGTCGACTTTCTAGTCGTAAAGACGCCGTCCGTTTATAATGCTATCCTTGGTCGACCTGGTTTAAATGCCCTTCGGGCAGTTGTGTCGACTTATTACTTAAAGATAAAGTTTCTTACGAACTATGGGGTTGGAGAAGTCAGAGGAGACCAGACCCTAGCGAAGTATTGTTACCCAATCGCCTTGTATAAGGGAGATCAACCCGACTCCTATCTGGTTGACGGACTGGATGTCCATAACAACCTCACTGAAGAACGAGCTGAGCCTGCAGAGGACCTCATCTTTATGTCATTAAATGATGGAAAATTAGACCATGTGGTGCAGATCGGCTCCAACCTGGCAACCGAGGTTCGGGAGCAACTCGTCGCTTTTCTCAGAAGAAACGCAGACATCTTCGCTTGGACCCCAGCAGATATGCTAGAAATCGACGCCGAGGTCATGGAACATCGTCTGGCCGTTGATTCAAAACACCAGTCGGTAAGAGAAAAACTACGCCAACATGCCCCGGAGAGGCAGAAAGCGATCGCTGAAGAGATAGATAAACTCCTTAAAGCCAGACTAATCTGGGAAGTTCATTACCCAACTTGGGTTTCGAACGTGGTTCTTGTCAAGAAAGCAAACAACAAGTGGAGGATGTGTGTCGACTTCAAAAAACTAAACAAGGCTTGTCCAAAGGATAGTTACCCCTTGCCAAGGATCGATCAATTGGTAGATGCAACCTCGGATCATGAGCTCCTCAGCTTTATGGACGCCTTTTCTGGTTATAACCAGATACGTATGGCACCTGAAGATGAAGAAAAAACAGCCTTCATCACTAGCCGAGGTCTTTACTGCTATAAGGTCATGCCTTTTGGACTCAAGAATGTGGGAGCAACATATCAACGTTTAGTCAATAAAATTTTCAAGGAGCAGATCGGCCGCAACATGGAGGTGTACGTGGATGATATGCTCGTCAAAAGCCGAGCTTCAACTGACCATCTGGCCGACCTTGAAGAGACCTTCAATGCATTGAGGAAGCATAAGATGAGACTGAACCCTACCAAATGCGCCTTTGGCGTAACCTCTGGAAAATTTCTTGGGTTCATGGTGTCGAGATGTGGAATTGAGGCAAACCCCCTGAAAATCCGAGCTATCCAAGAAATGACCACTCCAAAGATGATTAAAGAAGTTCAGCGCTTGGCCGAAAGGATGGCATCCCTAAATTGCTTCATCTCGAGGTCGGCTGAACGTTGCTTGCCCTTCTTCGAGGTTCTCAGGCGACCAAAGAACTTCAACTGGACGGTAGAGTGTCAACAAGCATTTGAGGAACTCAAAAATTACCTCGGAACGCCCCCTCTGCTGGCAAAACCTGAACCTGGGGAAGAGTTGTTCTTGTATTTAGCTGTCTCCTCGATGGCCCTGGCGGTGGTTCTCGTTAGGGAAGAAGCAAAAACACAATGCCCGATCTATTACGTGAGCCGAGTCCTAAGGGACGCAGAGATCAGATACTCCCGGATAGAAAAATTATCTTACTATCTCGTAATTACCGCCAGGAGGCTCCGACCTTACTTTCAGGAGCACACCATAACGGTCCTCACGGACCAACCAATAAAAGTAGTTCTCCATCGAGCAGATGCTTCCAGAAGAATCGCAAAATGGGCAATGGAGCTCACGAAATTCGACATCAACTATCAGCCCAGGCCATCAATCAAAGCCCAGGTACTGGCGGATTTTATATTAGAATGCACTATTCCGAACGAAGCCGAACTTGAATCAAGCAAGACAAATACAGAGGCGAGATCGAGCCTTGATGAAGTCGAACCATCACAGCCGAACTTCCCAAAGGAAAGGGCCGACCTCTCTGAAGGCTTCTGGATTCTACACGTGGATGGTTCTTCCAACTCCATTGGAGCTGGTGCAGGGCTAGTCTTGGTCAGCCCCGAGGGAGTTGTCGCCGAGTTCGCACTGTGCTTCGAGTTTCTCGCTACCAACAACGAAGCCGAATACGAAGCACTGATTGCGGGATTAAGAATAGCAAAGGAGCTAAAAGTAGATCGGCTTCAAGTCTACAGTGATTCTCGATTAGTGGTCGGTCAGGTTGATGGCAACTTTGAAGCAAGAGAAGAGAGCATGGCGAGATACCTCGGGAAAGTGAAGAGTTTAACCCCGGCCTTTGATAATTTCGTCATTCAACATATCCCAAGGACAGAAAATGCGAGAGCCGATTTCCTCTCCAAACTGGCCACTTCGGCTCCAGCCGAACTACCCAAAGAAGTATTTCAGGAAACTCTGAAGTACCCAACCACGGAAGAACCTCAGGATGTCCTACAGACGAAATTCGAGCCCAGCTGGATTGACCCACTGGTCACCTACCTTAAAGAGGGGGTTCTTCCTCATGACCGAAAAGAAGCTCGAAAACTCAAAAATCAGGCCTCCCGTTACGTCTTATACGAAGGCCAGTTGTACAAAAGGTCGTACTCCCTTCCATTGTTGAGATGCCTTCGACCTTCAGAAGCTAATATTGCACTATGGGATGTGCACGAAGGACTTTGCGGAAGCCATTTAGGAGCAAGGTCTTCGTCGCTAAAGCTACTTCGGCAAGGATATTATTGGCCGACCTTATTTCGTGATTCTGTGGAATACGTAAAGAGGTGCGACCGTTGCCAGAAAAATATAAGTGTGCAGAGACGGCCGACATCCGAACTCACTCCGCTTAATTCACCCTGGCCGTTTGCGCAATGGGGAATGGACATACTCGGCCCCTTTCCGACAGCGTCGGGACAGCGGAAGTTTCTCTTGGTCGCGATTGACTACTTTACCAAGTGGGTCGAAGCTGAATCACTCGCGAAAATTATCGAGGTCAAAGTACAGGACTTTGTTTGAAAGTCACTAGTTTGTCGGTTTGGCCTGCCCCGAACCCTTATACCGACAATGGACGACAATTCGCCAAGGCTAGATTCGCAGAGTTTTGTGAAGGATTAAACATCTCCCAGCGCTTCACTTCTGTGGCTCATCCGCAGACCAATGGGGAAGCTGAGATAACCAACCGGACCTTGCTACAGGAAATCAAAACGAGGCTAGATAAGGCAAAAGGGGCCTGGGTAGACGAACTCTACCATGTCCTCTGAGCGTACCGAACTACTCAGAGGGTGCCGACTGGAGAAACATCCTTCACTTTGGCCTTCGGTACTGAGGCGGTCATCCCGGTTGAACTTAAGCTCCCTTCCGCACGAGTTGTGGGCTTCAATGAACAGCACAACCCCCAAAACCTCAGAGTCAACCTCGACCTTCTGGAAGAAAAGAGGGAGGAAGCTCGCATCCGGATGTCAGCCTATAAACAGAAGGTGGCTCGGTACTACAACTCCAGGGTTAAAAATAAGACGTTCAGAGTAGGAGACTTAGTGCTCCGATGAGCCGCTATAACTCAGTCTCAGAGTCAAGGAAAGCTCGCTCCAAATTGGGAAGGTCCGTACAAGGTAACGGAAGTCATCCGACCCGGAACCTATCGCTTGAAGAAACTCGGAGGGATAATGCTTCCTCGGCCATGGAACTCAGAAAATCTGAGAATGTATCATCAATGAATTTCTTTGTTCTGCGTTTTTGGTTTTTGGCATAAGAATCGTGGGATGGCAAGAGAAAAATGAGTAAACACAGCCCGTTAGGAACAGGAGGAAGACCTCGTCCTAACGCGAGCAAAGTCGAAGACCTCGTTCACCTTAGATGAGATGGGAGGAGAAGCTCGGACGACGGTCCGTATGTGCCCCCACAGTCCGTTAGGAACAGGAGGAAGACCTCGTCCTAACGCGAGCAAAGTCGAAGACCTCGTTCACCTTAGACGAGATGGGGGGAGAAGCTCGGAACGACGGTCCGTATGTGCCCCCACAGCTCGTTAGGAACAGGAGGAAGACCTCGTCCTAACGCGAGCAAAGTCGAAGACCTCGTTCACCTTAGATGAGATGGGGTAGAAGCTCGGACGACGATCCGTATGTGCCCCCACAGTCCGTTAGGAAATAGGAGGACGACCTCGTCCTAACGCGAGCAAAGTCGAAGACCTCGTTCACCTTAGACGAGATGGGGGGAGAAGCTCGGGCGACGGTCCGCATGTGCCCCCACAGCCCATTAGGAACAGGAGGACGACCTCATCCTAATGCGAGCAAAGTCGAAGACCTCGTTCACCTTAGACGAGATGGGGGGAGAAGCTCGGACGATGGTCCGCATGTGCCCCCACAGCACGTTAGGAACAAGAGAAAGACCTCGTCCTAACGCGAGCACTTACATCAACCTCAGCCAAAGGAGATGAGATGTTCTTCGAGCAATCTTATCAACTTCGGCCAAATAAGATCCCCTCAAGCGATTAGGCTGACCTCGGATGAAGAGCGCCGACTTCGACCTCGGCGAGAGATAGGATTTTTGACCAAATCGACCTCGGCTGGAGAGCCTCAACTTCAGTATCCACTTTAGCCAGAAATGAAATCTCCCCTGAACTTCGACATGGACCAATACGAAGCCCGGAAGAAAAACTTTGGCAGTCGCCTTATCCACACTCCCTTCCTTCAAATTTCGAACTCGGGAGTGGGGGGGCTAGTGTTGGGGATAAATCCCGCTCCTGCCAAAGTCAAGTTCAATCCCAGCCTGATGTGGTCAATGCGGAAGAACTTCAGTGGACACGTCCTAGTTGAACTACTACATCCGGCCGAGCTTCTCAGCGGCTGAGCCTCAGTCGAAGTCTTTCAACTAGCCGAACTATCAAGCGGCCGAACTACTTATTGCCCGAGCCCCTTTGGACTCCGAGCGACCGGGCTTCGGCCGAGACCCCGACGCCCGAGCTTGCTTCAACCCTCTTAGCGGCCGAGCTCCCCGAACTTCTGTCCAGCGGCCGAACTCCCCAGCGCCCAGGCTTCGGGCCGAACTCCTTCGGACTCCCAGCGACCGGGCTTCAGCCAGACCCTTGCGGGAGCCGAACTTTCCCAAAATCTCCCATCGGGCCAAGTTTCTACAGAAGCCGGACTCCCTATAGACTTCTTCAATGGACGAGCTTCTCAATGACCGAACTCCTTATGATGGATTCCTGCAGGCAATCTCGCCACGATTACACAACAGTAATAACGATCGGCATTTATCAGGAATAACGATCGGCATTTATCAGTAATAATGATCGATAATAACGATCGGCATTTATCAGTAATAACGATCGACAATAACGATCGGCATTTATCAGCAATAACGATCGACAATAACGACTGGCAGGACGGTTACAATAAGCTCCCTCTATAAAAAGGACCCTCCGGATACTTCTACGACAGGTTCTGAAAATCCTTTTCTTCTCCTCCATATTCTGTCGAGCATTCCATTCCTGTTGACAGGAACTAACTTGAGCGTCGGAGGATCTTCCGGAGCCACCCCCACCGATTCCGAGCGAGACTTTGTTTTGCAGGTCCCCGGCGGCAGCCTCTTCGGCCTCAATTCCGGCGACGATAAGTTTCTGCGTCAACAGTTTCTATGAAATTATCACAAGCAACCAACAGTAATCAGTACAAATGATAGAACAAATCAAACCACACAAAAGAATACTAGAAATTTTATATGAAAAATCCAAAAACAGGAGAAACCATGGACCGAAGCCAGGAAAAAACTTCAACTATAATCAATGGGATACATAGTTCTTTTAAAAATTTCAGAAATCACATGGACCATAAATCTCCAAATCCATGGCAAACAATAATACCAAAAAATCTCATAATCCAGAGTCGAATAAAAATTTAGATTAAAAGATATTTAACAACAATCAGACCGCTAGACGTGGAAAACCAAATGTATTGAAGCCAAAAAAAATTATAAAAAAAAAAAAAATTCCTGGCAGCACTCGCGTTCGTGCTCGGAGAGAACGTAAGAACGGGAGAGAGAGGTTTAACCCTCAGGTGGCCCACCAGCTGTTGGGCCGCCACATGGGCAGAACCCAATAGAAGTGGAGTAGAACAATGGGTAATTACTCTTACCGGAGGCGAGTTGATACGGTTGGTCCTCCATATCCATAGTAGAGAGAGAAAAGGTGGCAACAACATAATTAAACGCTACGTGGCAACCATGCAAGGCTGAAACATTGCCTTCGACGTTTCACGTGTCGTGCTAGCAGGCCACCAGTTTCGTGGGACGTGGCAACTAGGTAGCGTTATAGCATACGTGCGAAGATCTGGAGCCTCAGAAAGATCGCACACGCGTAGGCGCGGGACATCATGCAACATCACACGTGTACGCAACTTTTTCTGCACTTGCTGGAACGAATCGTTCGGGACGTAACAGCCAGAGGCGGCCCACGGAGGCCGCACCTCGGCTTCCGTCCGTCACCGGAACACGTGTCCTTCTCGGCCTAAACGAAGCAAAAAGAGATAACACGCGTACAACTCACCCGAGACGAGAGCTACATGCGCATAAACGTCCATCTTCGACTTAGCCTGGCAAATCGTCGACAATCGCGCGATCAAACGTCCGGACGTGGCGAGGGGTTTTGTCCATCACCGGATCCTTGTCCACGTAGCCATGCAGGCGTGGCCTGGTCGCCACGTTACCACTCCCTCTCAAGACCCATCACCTTTTCTCTTTCTATAAATAGATCCCCAGCCCTTCCACTCCACATCGTCCCAGTTGAGCTTTGGCTTCTTTGAGTGATCAGCGAGTAAGTACTAAGAATAGCCAGCCATGATGGTCAAACCAAGAGCCTACATTCCTTTCCTTCTTCTCCTTTCCATCCTTTTCCTCTCCGCTACTTTGGCTCTCTCCTCCAACGAGCAAGAGGACCCTGAGCTGAAGCAATGCAAGCAGCAGTGCCGGCAGCAACCGTTCTACGACGAAGGCATGCGACGGCGGTGCGAGCGCCACTGCGAGGAGCAGTACCAAAAGAAGGAGGATCCCGAGCAGCGGCTGCGGGAGTGCAAGCGGGAGTGCCGGGAGAGCCGAGAAGGTGAACAGCAACGGCAGCAGTGCGAGCGCCGGTGCGAGCAGCGGTACCAAGAGGAGAGGAGGGGAGGCGAGGAGACGGGACGACATGGTGGTAAAAGAGAGGATCCCGAGCAGCGACTGCAGGAGTGCAAGCGGGAGTGCCGGGAGAGCCGAGAAGGCGAACAGCAACGGCAGCAGTGCGAGCGCCGGTGCGAGCAGCGGTACCAAGAGGAGAGGAGGGAAGGCGAGGAGACGGGCCGACATGGTGGTAAAAGAGAGGATCCCGAGAAGCGACTAGAGGAATGCCGGAGGGAGTGCCGGGAGAAAGAAGAGGGGAGGAGGCAGCAGAGAGAGTGCGAGCAGCGGTGCGAGGAGGAGTACAGAAAGCATCGTGGAGGGAACAAGGAGGAAGAAGAAAGGGAGGAAGAAAAGGAGAAGCAGAGAAGAGAGGGCGATCCTTACTTCTTCGACAAGGAGAGCTTCGTACACCGGCTCAGGACAGAACACGGCAATATTAGGGTCTTCAGGAACTTCTTCGAGAAATCCGAGCTTTTGCTTGGGGTTGCGAACTACCGTGTTGCCATCATCGAGACTAATCCTAATACTTTTGTGCTTCCGAGCCACTTTGACGCAGAGGCCCTTCTCTTCGTAGCCAGAGGTAAAAGGCTAGCATCCACTCGTATCTTTTCATACTTCCCTCCTCCCATTCCCATACATAAAGACTGCTGATATTTATTTATATATGATGATCGATCTGTAGGGAATGGTATCCTGACTCTGATGCGCCAAGATAATGAGGAGGCACACGAGCTTCGCCGGGGAGATATCATGAGGGTGCACGCAGGAGCAATTGCGTCCTTAATGAACAAAGACAGGAACGAGAAGCTCGTTGTAGTCTGCCTCCTCCAGCCTGTAGCCACTCCTGGCATGTTTGAGGTCACTCACATATATACATCTATCGCTCACATCTCTCCAAGTCATCTTCTAAGTTCTTAACGACCTACTTTTGTGCCCATGCAGGCGTTCGTCGGTGCTGGTGGACAAAACCCCGAGTCATTCTACCGGAGCTTTAGCAAGCAAGTCTTAAGAGCTGCCTTTAACGTATATAATATATATCTCTCTTTCTCTCATTCTTTTCTTACATGTATAATTGTTTGCACAACTACACAACTTGTGTTGGTTATGATCATTCGTGTTCTATCTATCAGACACGAGAAGACAAGCTGGAGAGGCTCTTTGAGAAGCAGCAGAAGGGACCTATAATTCAGGCAAGCCAAGAGCAGATCAGGGAGTTGAGCCGCCAAATCTCCGAAGGTTGGAGTCGGCCTTTCGGCGAATCGAGGAGGCCATTCAATCTGCTTGAAAAGCGTCCTTCCCACTCCAACCGTCATGGAGAGCTTAGAGAGGCCGATCGCACTGACTACCCGGAGCTCAGGGACCTCAACATCCAAGTTTCCTTGGCTAATATCAGCAGAGTAATTAATCTTTCCTTCGCTCTCTTTCCTCCCTCTCGTCTCAACCCGGTTATAAGCAAGATTATTATATGGTGTTTGTTTGGCAGGGATCCATGATTGCACCTAACTATAACACAGAGGCAACCAGGATTGAGATTGTGGTAGGAGGCAAAGGCGACGTCCAGATAGTTTGCCCGCATTTGTCTAGACAGCAGGAGGAAGGACGAGGCCGAGAGGAAGAGGAACAACAACGTGGCCGGCACTACGAAAGAGTCCAATCCGAGGTATCAAGCGGCACGGTGTTCATCGTTCCTGCCGGCCACCCATCCGTCGCTGTCTCTTCTCGCGATGAGAATCTTGAGTTGCTGTGCTTCGGAATCAATGCCCAGAACAACCAGAGGACCTGGCTCGCGGGTATCTTTCATAGACTTGTATATGAGCTTGAGCTAGAGAAATGGCTGGTCGCTGGACCATTGCAATTGTTTTTCTTTATTATTTAAGCACGTATACCATTTATCTTTTATATGATTCTCTAAAAGAATCTAACTCTTGAGATGGATTCCAGGGAGGAACAATGTATTGAAGCAGATGGATAGGGTGACTAAGGAGTTGTCCTTTGACCAGCCAGCCAGGGAGGTGGACGAGGTCTTGAATGCCCCAAGGGAGGAGGTTTTCCTGGAGGGCCCAAAGGAACGAGAGCAGGAGAGGGAGAAAGGGGAAGGCCGCGATGGTCCACTTGAACTTTTCGCCTTTTGAGATCATCACACAAAGGAAGAACTAGCGTCAAAGAGACCAGAGCGAGGGAATATGTATGCGGAGTTGGCGAGTGGTAGCGGTACTAGGAGTGATGTAAATCTGTGGAATAAGTGCTTTTATGGTGCCCTGGAATAAAATACTTCGCTTTTAGTTTGGTGTTTATGAACCGCTTTTCTATTCTTAGCTTCACCTTTAATATCGATCTTTTAAGCTCCCTTCCTGGGTCCTTAGGAAAAGTGATCGCATTCATCGTTCTTTTCTATGGAATTTTAGCTTGTGGTCTCACCTGTAAAATGAATTGGGAGAGAGTATGTCTCCATTAAGGATGGGGATGGCTGGAGTTAAAAATTTGAAAGCCTTTAATCTGGTCCTGTTAGCCAAATGGGCCTAGAGAGTTCTTAAGAAGGATGCTAGTCCTTGGACGAAGCAAATCTCTTGGTTTTACTTTAAAAAGATAAACTCTCAGCATCTTGGCTGCCTAGGGAAAAATGCTCTCATATACGAACGGATATCTCTTCTGCATTCCCCGACTTTGGAATAGATCCTCATATCAAGTTAGCAATGACCTTTGTGCTCTATTTTGGAAGGATTGTTGGCTGTCTGATACCCATCTTTGTTTATTGTTTCCTAACATCTATCAAGCTTTCATCCGTAAATCTAGAATAGTGGCTGACTTCTTCAACTCTAAAAAGCTCTCTTGAAATCTTAAATGTAATTCTTATGCAAAATTACTGCTTCTCTTTACCTTTTCTTAAACTCTAGAGGTAATAAATGAGAACCTACGAAATTGGTTTTGGACTCTCAAGGCCCCTCTTAAAATCAAATGCTTCCTCTGGCAAGCTGTGTCTAATAAATTGAATACAAGAGATTGTTTAGAGAAGAATATTAGCAAGCTGTGTCCAATAAATTGAATGCAAGAGATTGTTTAGAGAAGAATATTAGCAGGAGATTTGGTGTGGATGTACCTTTTGTGTCCATCCCTCTAAATCTATGGATCATTTGTTTTGTTCATGTCCTTTCATTTCAGAAATTTGGGAAGCTCTAGCATGCAAATTCAATATGTATTGCTAGCTAGCCCTCAAAACTCTTAGATCTGCTCTTGACTTGGAGATGCAGATATGTTTCAAGCTTTCATTTTATTATGGGTTTTTTCAGTTTCGATGACAAATGTAGTTTAGTTCCTAATCTATGAGTAAATAAGTGTTAATTAAGGGATGCCACTGTGTACGAGGAATTGTTGTTCACCAAAAAAAGGATTGTAGAGAGAGAGAGAGAGAGAGAGAGAGAGAAAGAGAGAGAGAGAGAGATTATTTGCAAAATTGCCCTCAATCAAAGGGCCTGGAATTACTTTGAGCAAAGTTTTTAAAATAACATATCCCTCTTTTGTTCCTCGAATTTATAGGATTTTAATTTTTAGACTCATATATCCTTACCTCTATTAATTTATTGCTCTAAGAAGATCATCGAACTTGATATAGATCATGCTAATCATGATTAGAGCTGAATAGGATCCAAGACACAAGATCTGATGGCTAGGAAGCTCAATCATATGCTAAATTTTTATAGATTCTAACTTGCTTAGTTCAATCATATGCTAAATTTTTATAGATTCTAACTTACTTGTGTAATGCCTGTAGATTGACATGCTTGATATGCATTTTTTTATTTTTCAGAATTGGATAATTTTTCATTCTATATGACATGATAGCTTTCTCAAAATGATGTATTATATTAAGTGATCGGTCTAAGCTCTATAGTTTTGACTTCAAATGGATTGATCGAAGCAAATTTTTTTTTTTAAAAAAGATTTTTAACAAATATCTTCTAATCTAAAGAGAGAGATAAGTGAAGTAGTTGAAGCCAAAGTCGATATAAAAGTCAAAATATACTTTCCACAAGATTTTAGCTTTTTTATGATGATTTTCAGAGTATACATAAAGTTTAAGCTTATCCGTAGGATTTTAGCTTCTTCTTAATGATTTTAAGAGCATATAAAAAGTTTAATATCCAATTTTATTTAAGCTATCTAATTTTATTTAGACTGTCTAATTTTTGACTATTTGATGCATATGCTAGAAATCTTCAAATCATATGATATTTTGTATGTAAGTAGTTTTAAGATAATAGATCATATTCAATAGTTTAAATTATTGATGTATGATTTATATTATAGAGTTGTGACATGAACGAATCTAATTTAAAATCTGACATATATTTGTGTATGTATATATATAAGACTTATATTATAGAGGCTTGATTTGATTTGACTTTAAATTCAATCGATCTAATTTTAGTCTTGACTCTGTATATGTGTATAAATGGATGTATGTATGATAATTTGGAGTAACACCGGCTAAAATAGGAAATCAAATTGGCCATCCATAGCCAAGAGGATATAAGAAGTCTCGTTAGGTTGATCCGCTAGACCACCGGATCCCTGTGTTTGTAGGTCCTGTGTGCGTGTAAATGGATGCATGTACGATAATTTGGAGTAAACACCGGCTCCCATAGGAAAACAAACTGGCCCATAGCCGATAGGGTATAAGAAGTCTCGTTAAGTTGATCTGCTAGACCACCGGATCCCTACTGGCTCTTTTGCTTGTTCCTCAAGTCCCAGGGTCCCAATCCTCCTGATTTCTTCTATACAAATCTCTCCACGCACCGTTCGGCTCGGTGTCGTCTTTCTCGCTCTTTTTCCTCCTTTCATCTCGAGAGAAATCCTCCGTCGACGGCGATGGAGTGCGTGTTCGGGCTTGTCGGCGACGGCTTTGCCTTGATCGCGGCGGACACATCCGCCGTCCATTCGATCCTGGTCCACAAATCCAACGAGGACAAGGTCATGATCCTGGACTCCCACAAGCTTCTCGGCGCCTCCGGCGAGGGCGGCGATCGGTTCGTTCCTGCCTTTATCCTTTCTTTCTTAAATGAACATCCCTCCTTGAGTCTCGATCTTGTTCGTCGATTCCTCATTTGATGGCTCTGATGGTGGATGGCAGGGTGCAGTTCACGGAATTCATCCAGAAGAACGTTCACCTGTACCAGTTCCGGAACGGCATCCCCCTTACCACCGCCGCTGCAGCCAACTTCACCCGCGGCGAGCTCGCCATCGCCCTCCGGAAGGTAGGCGGATATCTCTCCGGTTCCACCCTTGTTTTTTGGGGTTTCTTTGTTTGTGGTCTGCCAAAAAGTTGGGGTTTTGTTCTTTCTTGTTATAGGAATCAGTTATATGTGGTTGATCTTCAATTATAGGGTTTGGTTTTGGTGCTTAGTACCGGTATTAGTTAATATTGCTATCACTGTGAAGGAAGAGCCAACAAAGTTATGATTTTTAGCTTACTTCACTATTATGCAGTCAAATTGTTGAAAAATGAATATTTTGGGAAGCAATTATGTGGCTTATTTGAGATTAAAACGGTTAAAGCCCAATGATAATTGAACATTGCCATGCTTAATTTCATGTTTTTTATGATTGAAAAGAAGGTATCGATTATATTAGATGATCAAATGGTCCCCCGCCCCCCCCCTCTTATTTTTGCTGTAACGTGCATTTAGGATCTCTAGGTTCGAAATACATAATTGGTTTTTTAAAACTATTGTATGCTAGCTGACTAAAAAGTATTAAAGATAAACTCCGGTGCCCTCTTAATGAGATGAAGCAGAGCCATGAAAATGGAAACAATGCTTTTCTAGTTCTTCTGTTGATGGATACCAGTAATTGAAAAGAATTTGCTATGAACAAATTGTTATATTTACTCTCAACTGAATGGTTTACCTCTTTTTGTCCCCTTCAATTTACATAATTTTTGGTCTGCGCATATGTTGGTGCATGTGTACATTTATATTTATCTACACATTTTCTTATGGTTTTAAATTTAATATAAGATGCCTCATGAATTTATATAACAGTTATTCAGCTTGAACTAGAATTGATTGCTGAGTGCTTTTATATCTTGGAGTTAAATGAAACATTTGCCCTCCCACTTATAATCATCCTTGTAGTGGTAAACTTTAAGTCAATAATTCCATTTCAGGGTTTATATCAGCAAAATAAGGGTAAGCACTAACAATCCACCCAATTTAATTTCTGGAGCTGAAAGATCAGTATCTTGAATGACCTTGTAGACTATTTTCATTATTTTATATGTTTTCACAATATTTGTTAATTTTCAAGCCTGAATTGCCAGTGAACTCTATTTCCCTTTTCTTCAGGTCTGCTATGAGATCCGAATGTTTTGATTAAAGGATCTGGCGTAGAAAACACCATAGTTCATGTTTTGCTGCTTAACAATTGGATTAGGAAGTATTTTGTTTAAAGTTTATCCCAACATTTTTATGGTTAAATAAAAAACTTTGATCATTTTTGATTCTATGGCATGATGTTGTGGGATGTAACAAAGGGTAATCATTTTGATATATAATTATCAGGTCCAGTTTGTTACAAGTGATAAGATTTTGCAATAACCTATAGATTGGAGATTTTGGATTGCCTCACTACCTACGCCCTAAATTTCTTAGGTATTCCTTTTTGATCCTGATGTGGTGTCATTAAATTGTTGAATTGATGGTTTGGATCAAGGTTTAGATCCCATGAGATGAGGGTATTCCGATTTCTCCATGGAGCAGGGATGGCCCATTGCCCCCCCCCCCTTCCAGTATTAGTCTTGGTCATGCATCTAGTAGATATCTTCCGTCTATCTCCCCTTCTTCTTTCTTTCCTTTTTTTCTTTTTTTTTCTTTTTTCCTTCTTATATTTCTTCTTTTCCTTTTTATTCTTCTTTCTCTTGCCTTTTTTCTTTCTTATCTTTTTCTTTCCTTTCACTTTTTTTTTTTCCTCCACCTTTCTTTTTTTTCTTTCTTTCCTCTTTCTTCTCTACCTGCATGCATGGGTTTCAGAGTCCCGGCCTTATCCCAGTCCCGTTTTTTCATAGGAAAGGGATGGGATGGACAGGATAGCCGGGACGCCTCTTGTCCCATTGGGACTTAAAATTTTGGTTTGGATGGGAGTCTAGGCTCCTTAGTTCTAAGAGAGTTTTGATGTTTGTGACACTAATTCTGCATTTGTGATGATCAAACTCTTTGGTTCTTGTTCTTCTTCGTTTTTTTTTTTTTTTGGGGGGGGGATAGGATTTCAAAATCTTGCTTTAGTGAATTTTCAGATGTAGTGGTATATGTAAGGATGTAGACAAGCCAAATACAAGAAAGCTGAAGCTAGTTTGAGCTTATATCCAAAATAAATATGTTTAGCTCAAGCTTGGCATAAGCTTGAGTAAAGAAGTCAAGGCTCTGGCTAGGCTCTTTTAGTAATTAGATGACTCGTGCTTTTCTTACTTAGGCTCAATTGTAAGCTTTGTTTAGAATGGTTTCATCATGAGATTCCAATGCCTTGGGGTTTCAGATAGGATGAAGGAGAATTGAATGGAGGAAAATAGATTGAGGGGGTTCTGGATGTAGTAAGCTCTCGGGAGAGGAAGATAAGGAGAGAGAGGAGAATAAAAAAGGGATCATGGTAACTGTAAACTCTTTTAAGGGAGGCTACTGGGTGTGATCATTGCTGGTTATCGAATATGAGAGGGCATACACATAGAGGGGGATTGGGACTACTACTGGAGAGTCGGAGGTATTGCTGCTACTGCTTTCTTACCTTTCTTCCATCCCATTCCACCCTCTCCCGTTGGTCATCTCTTGAAGAGCATAATGTTAACTAGTGAATAAACCTTCAAACAATTGGATCACAGATCTAATGGGTGAGTTGCATCTTATTTTAAGAGAGGAAACTTGCGAGTGTTCTTATGTTCTCGAAGTGCTTTGACAGTTTTGCGCCCAAACTATTTTCTTCAGGTCTGCCTTATGAAATTTATGCAGCATCTAATTTTTTGATTGCTTTCCTGTTAGTGTTAACATTATTGTACACTTGCTTATGGAAATGCTCAGACCTGTATGTTTGCAAACACTTGTACTCTTATCACCTTTCTCTCCCTTGTGCTCTTCTTGTACCATGAACTCCTTCACCTCCATACTAGAGACTGCTTCTTCTGCTATCACTACTACATGTTATGTCTCTAACACTTATGGTATATGCACATATCTGCATCTATGAATGTAATCTGTGTGCCTATGGTTCAATTATGTTGTAAGTATGTAAGTTGCTTGAACTTGTTTTCCGTCAAACAGTTATTACACTAATTACATTCACTCCTAATACTTATTCATCAAGTCTCAGTTGTAACCATTAATGGAAAATAACTATTGCAATGCTGAGTAAAGAAGGTAGTATCAATTGCTGGTCTATTGACTTTCTAAACAAGGAAGTGTTTTGGGTTGCCATATGTTGCAATTGCAATAACTGCTTCCTCCTCGCATGAAGGGACAATTGTCTAGCTTTCTGATTGGGAAGAAAATTGGTTTCTAAAATGGATAACTCTGGTCCAATCTAAATGGGATTCTATACCAGCATAGGAGCTTCTCTTAAACACTTAATTCCTTGAGTTGTTCTTTTCATCTTCTCTTAATTATTCTCTGTTTTCCTCGACTTAAAACTAGAAGGAGTGAAAAAAAAGGTCATACAAAGTCTATACTTCACCTACTAGAAAGCTAAAGGGAGCTAAACTCATGATCTATGAAGTTCCAAGCACACCTCGAACATAGACAAAGAGCAAACTTATAAAAAATCCTTACAGGCAAAGTTTGTGGCTATGTTGGGAGATCATATATAGAAAAGCGGTCTTTCTGAATTCAAAGATGTATTCCTTGTCTATTCAAGATTAGTGAATTCAGATTCAAAATATCTGATTGGGGTTAACTTCAAAGATGAAGTCCTTGACAAAGAGGTTAGGAGTTTAGACTTGAAGTTGATGCAAGTCATGCAACCACAAATCTCAGAAGGAACAATCATGTTGCAGTGCTGCTTCTCTTTTTCTTTCTCTCAAGCACCTCCTTTTCCCAGGAATAAGCTGAGGCGGTGCTGACATGGAATAAGATGATGAAGCAAGTGGGTTCTAGGTGGGCGTAGGTAAAGAAAATATTTAACGGGCGGCATTGGAGATGCAAAGACAGTGTGACGGAGTGGGTGGGGTCAAGGCGGTCATGCCAGTGGTGCTGAAGAGAGGCTGAGGAAGAGGAGGATTGGGAAGGGAAGATGGAAAGGACAAATAAACAGGGGAAGAAGAGTTTAGAATAGATCCTTCGGGTTGATTCAAAAGGATCATTCTTTAGAATAGGGAGAACCTGATTCCAGTTTGACCGGACCAATTGGTTTGAGACCCTCAACTTTTCTCCTTATGTGGAAGCAGAATGGCCAATAGGGGAAAGCGGTTATTGTGATCGCAATAAGTTGTGACAGAAACTGCTTTGAGTGCTTTCCTTAGGCAAAGAGAGAGAATAAATATTTATTGGATGAAATGGAAATAAAATACCATTGACAAGAAAGTTGAGGAGTTATCATGCGGTTTTGCTGGATGTTGGTCTTCAATGGCAGGCAACGGAAAATGGCATTTAAGAAGATGATATTTGTAGAGTTTCTTGTCTACTACCAGAGAATGCAGATTCCCCATGTCTGTATCATTGGACTAAAACTGAGATATTTTGCAAAAAAAGCCAAAGGGAAATTAAATTTTATCTCTGAACTTAAAATTAAGACTTATATGAAGGATGCTATTTTAGATGGATGGCTTGGGAGAGTCCAATATGGAGGATATGAAACAAATTCTTGTTGTTGTGGTTCTTTAGCTAGTTAAAATTACTGTGAGAGCATATTTCAATATTCAATGTTCATACCCAAAAAAAAAGGGTGAGCATGAATGATGCACTTACAGTTCAATTTGGAACACCAACATGTTGAATGGAGTAGTAGATTCTTTTTATTTATTATGTCAAATGTATTCATAATAAAGTTGTAGCTTTTAAAGTTTGAATTGCTGATAAACTCTTTTTGTTTTTTTTTCTCATAAGACCCACCATTGATGCAACAACAATCTGGATTGTTTGATCGAAGGATTGCTTGTGGATACTGCTTGTTCAAATGTTGCAACTTAACAATTCAATTGAAAAGTAATTTCAAGTTCATCATGAAACCTTTACACGTAAGGTGAAACTGGTTTGTCTTTAGTCTTGTGATAGTATTATAACTTTGATGTAAATATTAGGTTGGAAGTTAGTGGAACATGATAAAATCTTGGAAGAATCTATAGATCGAAGGTTTTGGGCCTTTAGTTTTCTTGTCTTGTAAGTAGCCAGGTGAACATCCACATGGTGGATAGGATGATGTTGGAGTATTGGGGAAGGGGCTTAGCATTATAGAGTAAGTGGTCAACCATTAGTTCAGAGATCTTCCTTTCCTCCCATGCCGAGCTACCTGGGCTTCTGGTCCTTTTGTTCTCAATGCAGTTGCAACGACATACTGACTCGGTGGGTTATAGATCCCTTGCATATGTTTTGGGGGACCACTCGCCTATTAATCAAGGTATCCCAAAATCAGAACATTAAATTGTGCCATTAGAACTATAAATTTCGGAGACTTGATGCATAACCGAGGAGCCTTGATAACATATGATACTCTTAGTTCTTGTAGATCATATCCAGTGGTTTAAATTTTTGTATCATAACCTTGACCGTTGAATTTTGGCCATGGTGTAAAGTCATCTCTTTCACTCCATGTGCATTATCACCATACCCCATATATAAATGATGCCATTCTGGGTATTACAGATGATAAACTAGATGAAGGTTCACCATATTAGTTGCATCACCATCTTTGTGAATTTTCTGCTCTTCTATGGAATGGAAAATCCATGTAGCTTAACCCACACAGATTAAGGCTTGCATCTTGCCTCATTATGAGAAAGTGCTTGCAAACTGCGTATGAAGAATTATGTTCCTACCACAGTTTTATGAACTCTTCTCTTTCTCATTCATATGTTTTGTGGTCGAACTCATATAACTTAAATTATTTGTGGCTGTCTCAAATAATATTTACCACAAAGACAATTATTTATCATCCTCATCATGTAATATAATTAACAAATGGGATTGTTTCTCTCCTTAGTATGTCAAGATCATGAAAAGCAAAAAAAAAAAAAAAAATGGTTTTGAGGTCAGATGCTGCTGTTTAAGCACAAAAAAACTCACAATCAACAAAAAATTATTCCATCAGTTTTTGTTGGCTTCTGTAATCAGTCTTCAATATCTATTTCTATGGTTGTCTGCTACCCATGTGAGCCTAGGCTTTTATAAGTTCTTTCCATCCAATTCATTTTAAGTCTTTAATTTCCTTTCCTTTGTGGTGTAGAGCATACTTCTTTTCTAATAATACTTGTACCATTTTTGTTGGAATTGACAAAAAAGATGCATGACAATATCTTTGCACATTGACTAATTTCAGCATATGCATCGTATGGTTTTGTAGGGAAAAGGGCCTGATCAGGGTTTTATTATCTAGTCATTCTTAAAGTTTCATTTTCTTTCCCCAGTGGCATGAACTGCAAGCATCTTGGTTATTTGGACCATTAACCAATTTAAATGGAGCAGGTTTGATTAGTGTAATTCTTTTGCTTCATTAAGTTCATAATACACATCAAGCAGTGGAGCCTCCATATTGGTTGTATCGGTTTATACAGATGGAATGAAATTTGTGATGAAAAAATAGTTCCAAGCTCTGTCTCTCTCTCTCTCTCTCTCAACTCATACGCTCACATGCACACTGGCTTGAAATACTTTGCACATGTAGGTCTATATTTATGACATCAGCAGAGTATTGGTAGTGGGAAGGAAGTTTTCCAGGGCCTTTATGATATGCCTGTCACATGCATAATGATGTGTGCCAAAGAATATCCCCTAACACAGGAGAGGACTGTGTGTGAGCCTAAACTCAAAGTATAGCATGAAAACTAGAATATAATTTTGGACGAGCTCAAAATCTCTCTGAGTTCAATGCTTGGTTTGGCATCTCGTTTACAATTTTCAGTTTTATTGAACTTGTATGCATTCTCGTTCCAGATTTTCCTGGTTGGGAAAACCTGTTTCATGTGAGCTATTCTCCTGAAGCTGAATATCTGCTCTAAGGTTTGATATAAGGATCTGCTCTGAACATCTGTAATTGAGTGAAGAGCAGCGAAATAACCTAATCTTTCTTTTGATGAAAATATGATAACAGAAGGCTGCTTGGTACTATTTTTGAGTTTGAGCATCATGTCATGCTGTAAAAAAATTGCTGAAAAGAAGAGGTCCGATAGTCCATCAGCAAAAAAAAAGAGTTCCGATATATTTGCTGGTGTTAAAGGAATCAGCCTTCATATGCTAAAGTAGTTCTAGTGCTGGGTTTTATTTGTCTTGAGAATTAGCTATAGTTTAAGAAGTTGGATGCAAGTTTTTATTTTTGCATTATAAATTATAAATATATGAATACAAGCCATAACCATCAAGCCTTCTCCCAGCCATCTGGGTCAAGGAGTAAAAGCATAAGCAAGAAAAAATGTGTAAAATTCAATGGTATCTTGCCAATCATAGATACATATGAAAATTCAAAACGATATTAGACACGAAAGAATTTGAAAGTTCCTATAAGATGGAAACTGCCATCTGAGATACAGGCAAAGAAATTCCTGTGGGTTCTGAATCTGTTTCTTACGTAGCTTATGTGAGTCTATCCTATCCATTAATTTATGATGTTGTGTTATTTGAATGAAACAAAAGAAGGGTTTCATATGCATAAATTGGCCAGCATAAAGATAATAACATACTTTGTCTAATCTCTGCATCTGGACCAAATATTTTCTCCTGCAATCACAGTCAAGCTAGGGCAATGACTTGTGACGGTTATTTAATTTCTAACTCTTAAGCTATTATATGAGCATGCTAATGTAGTAAACCTTTTGGATTTTTGGTTTCCCAGAATCCAAATTTTGTGAATATTCTACTGGCTGGTTACGACAAGGATATTGGTCCATCGCTCTACTACATTGACTACATTGCAACTCTGCACAAAATTGAAAAGGGTGCATTTGGTTATGGATCCTACTTCGCCTTATCAATGATGGACCGGCACTATCACAGCGGGATGTCATTAGAAGAAGCAATTGATTTGGTGGACAAGTGCATAATGGAAATCCGATCTAGACTGGTTGTTGCCCCACCAAACTTTGTGATCAAGATTGTTGACAAGGATGGAGCAAGGGAGTATGCCTGGCGTGAATCAGTTAAAGATGCTGGAGTTGCTGCAGCTTAAGATGATTGTTTCTTTTTCCTCTTGAATGAGCCTTATGGATTGATTCTGTGTGAACCAAAGAGTGCTGTTTAGATGCAATTTATTGCGACGGTATGTAACTTCATCAGTGATCTTTCACTTTGCTTTAACGAATTTCATTTGTCAAACAATTTCCTCATTTTGAATTATGTTTGTCTTGAAAGAAGCAATTAGTGACTCATTTACGATCAAACATATTTAACCTGAAACATCTTTAAGGTTCTGTTGCCGGAGTTACCCTGATATCGAGCCATAAAACCTGTTTTTGCTTCAGTGAAGCTGAGCTAGGCATGAATTCCCTAAAATCTTCTCTGATGTGCAACCTGGAAGACGTGATAGTTCCTAGTATCATAGATTTAAGTTAATGGGCATGGTTGATACGCATCACCCAGTATTAACTATTACAACAGTTAGATATGAACATTATCAGATCACAAATTATTTCTGTAAACCTTGCTATTAAATTTGCAAAAGGAACCGGTCTGCTACGTTACAGGTCGATCTGTCATTAGCGCCTGGCATTGCACACTTTCTATTTATGTCGGTTTCATCGATCATGCTAAAGTCTATTCTTTTCTATGTAGAAGTTAAATTATCTGACTGGTTTTAAAATATCTTTGCTTGTTAATTGCTGCCTTGCCTTGGATCTTGGATTATCATCTTGTATTGGTTTTACGTTTTTAAGTTTTATTTTCATGCAAGAGTTGTAACCGAGTGGAGGACACGGAGAAAACCTTCTTGCCAGATAATTGAAAGATGGTTAATTCGTTGCACTTCAGCCGTATATGGCATCCATGGACAGCATGTATTTGTTTGATTGTCTTGGTGATCCAAGTCTTCTGAAAATGCTCCGCTTAACTAAGTAGAAGAGATTACATGTGACATTGGTTGACGAATTTAGGTAAATAATATGTGCCAAGTAGATGGTGAAAGATGGACTCCAGGTGTTATGCAAGCTATGCATACCTTTTAGATGTACTTTTATGTCAATAACAAGATCTGCGGTGCTGTAAGGTTCGTGATGATGGATGATACAGGCCAAGCACACAGAATTTCTGCATGATGATATTAAGAAATGGAACGTATTCGTAGCAGCAGAAAACAAAGTGATGGAGAATTTCAGCAATATTTTGAGCAAGTGTGTTAGAGATCCAAAGAAGTATCTTGGAAAAAAGGAATTTACGTATTCATCTTAGGATCGAGAGAAAAGTGGCTGGGGCCTACATCAACATCGATCCAAGGTGGGCTTATCGGCTAAGATTATTGTCATGGCCAGGTGAAACTTTGTACAGGACATTAATGGATGCTGGTCATCAAAAATCTCGTTACATATATATATATATCCTTGGCTCCTTGGCAGAGTCATCTACTTATTTATGGAGGTTAGGCCATTAGAAATTAGGAGGGTGTTTGGTTGGGGGAGTTGGGGTATGGAATCAGAATGGAAATAGGTGACTTTCATGCTAACTATTTAGTCGGAAGAAATTTTATTTCAATTTTAATTTCGGGATGGAATAAGAATGGTTCAATCCATCTACAACTCAATCTCTACTCTTTCTTTTGAGGATTTAAATTTCTATTCCGATTTCGATTCCAATCACAAATCAAATGCTTTGAAGGATTTGATCGTTCCGATTTCAATTTTAATTTCAATCCATTTTGATTGCGAATCAAATATGCTCCAACCCTATACGATGGCAGAAGCTGTACGTTCATTTACCTTAATCCCCTTCTGTCATGTTTCTTTTAACATGAAAGAGACGGTGGACAGAGAAATTTCTCTGTATTATGTGGTACATGCTCAAATGGCCTCAAAAGGGGCACATATCACTCACAAAAACAGAACCAAAGAATAGCGTCGACCATGCATGGTACGCAACTAATGCTTATAATCCGCGTGACAAGAGCTTCCCACCAGTCTGGAGAGTCACAGAACGTACCTAGGAAGTGACTTGGGTTGTCGAAAAATAGGCCACAACAAACACCAGGGAGAAAACAATCGATCGAAACTGGGATTTCGACGGTAGCCCCATCTGAAAAATCCGTGCCTTTGATCCAGCACCTGCATCCATTTAGAACTCTCAAACAGAACCTAAACTGCACAATAGCTTGGTGATGGAAGTACTACAGTACCAACCACCCATCACTTGAACCAGTAATATAGAGGATGTTTGATATATTTCTATTTAATTTGATTATGGAATGTCTGCATGTTTGATATGAATTTTGGACAATCTTCAGGAATGCTCGGCACCGACGGCGTAGTCGGGGAGCCAACCGGCCTGCCATTAGCTGCCATCACAATGTTTCAACACAAAAATATATAGTTAGTAGCATCCTTGAAGAATTGCAAATATTGAGTAGGTGCATTCATGTAAATGGCATGTGAGTACTAAGCATTGCACCGGCTAACCCGTGGGGTTTGGACATTGCAAGCACCAGGAAGGGCTAGAGCCTGGGTCTGGTTGATGGTGATCCCAAGCGACGAAGCCCCACCATTGAGGACCGTACACAGGCACCGTGGCTCCGACTGGACGACGGTAGCGAGCTGAGAGCAACAAGAGCTTCATGGGGTTGAATCATTGCCTGTGATGTAGTTCGGGCAGGGAGATAGGTTTACAAGGGTTGTTGTTGTGAGTCACCCATCCATTGCATGGTCATGAGGACCGCTGCAAGAGCGACGCAGAACCCTCTTGTTGCCATTTGATCCTAGCTTTTATCTCAGGAAGAGAGTTGCTGTGTGTTTTGAGTCGAAGGAAGAAGCATGGAGGGGTTTATATATATATAGGAAATGTAGAGGAATAGGTGGCCGGTTTCTCCTCCTTCCTAACAAACTACCCCAACACTAGTGCAGTGAAGTCCAACTTGGGTCCAATTATAAAGAGTGGTGGCCACCCACGAAAACAATATGTTTAGTTGCATTACCTACCACTATGACATGCCATGACTAATCCTAACATTACATACTACTCGCAGGTCTCCTTCCTGACCATGGGATGGTCCACAAGGAGCCGTTAGCAGGACCAAGTTAGGCCACCCAATCGGACAACACAACTGCACCTTGGCTCTTCTTCTGAAACCACATCATAAAACCCAGCACATCCCCAACACACTCCCACCACCTCTTTCTCAACTTTTGAGACATCGCTGGTGATCGCCGAACACCACTGTCGACACCCTCGATGGCCGGGAGAGTAATTGAGATCAGCCCGACCCAATCAGGCTGCACGATGGTGATCGTGAACCTTCCGCCTTACCTGAACTACATCACCGGCAACTCCTCGACCCCATCCTCAACATGTTGCTCACAGCTTGCCAGTGTCGTGCAGTCTCAGCCACGGTGCCTCTGTACACCGTCGATCAGGATCACGGTCAATCAGACTCGGGCCTTGGCACGAGACTCATAACCAATCTAGTTTGATAATTTGTGATCTGGCTAATACTATTGGACAGGAGTAACATTCATTTGTAGCTAAAACTAAAAGAATTAGCCCGTAGAGACCTTAAAAATAGGATCAAATATCCTTTAGATGAATGAATTAAGCACTTGCATCAAAGGAGCATTATATGGTGAATATCTGCTTGTTAACAATTTTGTCCTCTCGATCATACAGAAAGTGGTTCGAAGACCGTCCCATCGACCACCAGTGCATACTCGGATGGAACTTCCAATCAGTCAAGCCGTTCTCTGATGATTTCCATCCTCTTCCTTGCCGCATGCGTCCCACTTACCAGCTTCTAGATCTCTCCTGCCTTATGTTTGTTCTGTATACAAATTTGGGATATTTGTAAAATTCTTGAATGTTTTAAACGAATGCATTTTGGTTTTGATTCCAAATGTGCATTCGTTTGTGGTTGGTCGATCCGATGGCCATGCAATACTCACTGATGCTCGAAAAAGTGCACTAAGGATGAAAATAAACACCATGGTAGAGATTCCTCGACCGAACCCAGAGCCATGCAGACATGCAATTGGATCAGGTTAGAAGTCAAACTAGACATCAACAGTGAAATAAAGAACGGAGAATATTCACATGCACGAATAGACATCCACAACCAGTTCCCCGAACATTTTTGCAAGTTACAACAGCCAAGGTCGTGCTTATCTATTCTATAAGATTAAATAAGGAAATCTACAGAGAATGCTCACTTCTTTGCTAATTCTTTTTGCTTTTCGCCAAGGACTGCCCTTCGTTATGCGGGGCCTGTCATTTTTTATGTAGCCTGCTATAAGTAACATGGGGCTAAAAGTAGGAATTAACCAAAGCAGAAAAAAAGAATCTCATTTGGTCGAACATTAAGCATCAAGGGAACAGATAAATACTTCAGAATCCACCAAGTTCCATTTTCCAGGCAAGCAGCCAGATGCAACAAAAATATATCTGTAAGCAGGCATACAGTGCACTACAAAATCCACTACATTACCATCCAATTTTTCTCAACTCAAACGAGATGCCTCATACCAGTGCAGATGCCTGGCCAGGGTCTCTCTCATAGCCTTGCCATCAGGATCCACTTGCTGACAGTTTTGCTCTTTGTAACCAGCATCATGATGATCCGATAGGGCAACGTTGGCATGCAGTTCGTCCCCATTATCAATAATTATGTTGTGAAGTAGACAGCAGACGAGGATGATGCTTGGCAGCTTGTGTTTATCTGGTCTCCACATGACTTTGTGTAGGATCCTCCAGACACCCTTCAGTTGTGACAAGGCCCTCCTTGCTAGCAACCTTGCATCATTGTGTTTTGCATTGAAGGCAGCCATTGAAGCTGACATGCCTTTGCCCTCATATGGAGTCATAAGCCATGAAAGAAGAGGATAGGCTGAATCCCCCACTATGAATTCTCTGATCTCTGCTTTTTCTGCAGACATTCTAGCTGGCCCATTCAAACGCTTCCCGCTCTCACAGAGTTTGAAAAAGCCCGAACACTTCAGGAGGCGGGAAACAGTCATGCCTCCAGGCCAACCGGTCACTATGTCAATGAACCTCATTTCATTGTCTACCATACCTTGTAAGAACATGCTATAGTTTCTCTCATGGTCACACCAATCATCCGATGATTCCACCGCTGGCAGTGTCATGATGATATGGGTTGCATCGATGGCTCCACAGCAATTAGGTAAACCATAGGTTGTCTCAAACTTGGTTTTGATTTGCTCCATTCTGTCTGGGTCAGGCCATTTGATATGGTGCCGTGCTCGTTCTTCCATTGACTCGATAAATCTCCAGGTCACCTGAGAAACTGTTGATTGCCCAACACCAAATGCAGCCCCAACTGATACTTGGGACTCGCCAGATGCTAACCTTCTCAAGGCAATGGCAACTTGCTTCTCAACACTGAGAAGCCTGCCTTCGATGTTTATGAGACCAGAAGGAGGCCTTGACACGAGGTCTTGCCTCACTAGTGAACAGATGTACTCAAAGGTCTTTTTTGACACCCTGAAAAAATATTTGAATGCTTCATCTTCATCAGATGGAACAGCTGGCCCTGCATGTCAGATGATCAGTTTCTTCTGGATCCATTACATCAAAACAAAGGAAGCTATTCATAGCAAATAACCTAAGTTTTCCCGTAAGATATTCAACTTCAACTTTCTATTAAAGAATCAAATTCAAGAAGAGCGGTAATTATCTACATTACATATAAAACAGTGAATTAAAAGAATGCCCCTTTCTGTTAGCATGGACAGGACTTGTAGTCATTAAAAATGATATTAGGTTAAAAACAACACCATGAAGTTTGGTTTCAACAAAAATGTTCATTTTATTTTTGATCTTCAGTTTTTATTTTCTTTACACATACGAGATAAAAAAAGTTATACATTCGATACAGAAGTTCCAAAGTGTAAGGAGCCATTTTTCATATCTCCTCCATCCTTTTGCAACATCTGGGCTAGCAAGTCGTATCTAGCACAAGGCCCGATCTGCCTTTTTAACTAACACAGCAATCTGGACAATGAACACCGTCTATCTTCTAATGACACAAGTAGTTTAGCAGAAACTCCTGCAGTTATTCTAATTCCTTAAGCATTTTTAGTATTTCTGCCAACTGCTTCACTTGGACATTTGTTTGAAGATATAAACTCCTTAATTGCCTGGTTTTCATAGGCAGAACAATAATGCTTGAGTTGAATTGGTTGGAAATATTTCAGCAACCATTTATTTCACATGATCATTGTGGAAGATCCAAGGTAACTTGATAATTTTGTATTGGTGCTAGAAGGAGATCTCCTGGAGATGACTATGTTTAGTTGCCTTGACTCGAGCTTGTGTATTTAGATTGGTCTTCATCTTCTTATGAGAGTTTTCATTTGCCACTGACTTTTGTACGGGTTTCTTTCTCTCTACCAGTTATTTTGGATTGATTGATATGTCATTTCCGTTTCTATCTGCTTCCTCTCCCTCTCAGTTTGATCTTTGCAGGTTTTTAAACCTCGTCATTCCTTTTTCATATTTTGTATACCTGCATTTTGTTCTCTTACAGAAGCTCTTTCTACCAAGTAAAAGATCAAAAGAAAGCAACTGGTGATGTGATGATCTAGAAAAATGTGTAGTAACTTGTTAACTAACCAACGCATAAAGAAACCACCCCTATCTACAGCATATTTTGTCCATCTCTGATGAAATTTAACTTTTTCAATACAAGAGCAGCTTGTGGAAACATCGATCCAAGAACATATGGAATAATCTACAACATGGATAAAAATAGGATCACCCAATTTGATTTGATACACTATATATAAATCATAAATGCAGAGAAAAAAAAATTCAAACTATGCTCCTTACATCCTCCTTGCAGCTCCAAATTAGGTAACATAAGGGTTCTATTAGTCCATAAAATTATCTAAGTCTCCATGAGGATTTGTCATTCATACACCATGAGATAATGTCAGAAAGTGCCAAAGAGAAAGCTACAAGATATTTTCCGCAATGTTTTATATTGTTGTCAAGGTTGTCAAAAGAAACTACTAAGGAGGGTAGGTAGCATCCAATTCCAGACTGAGACTCTGATCAAGTAGAATGTCATAACACATTCTATGAGGACTCAAGTTTTCACACTAATCTCAAAGCCAAAAAAAAAAAAAAAATCAAACTCAACGGAAGAGGACTCCCGATAGAGTTCGTTTTCCTCTCTTTGAATCTGAGTAAGATTGGGATTCTAGAGTTTGCCGGAGCTCTAGATCCGCGCTATATATATTTTCCTCCCTCTCCTAAGCAATCCATGAAGAGCACCAACCTTCCTCCCTCTTCTTTCTTTCCTTTTTCTTCCATTAAAGTCGCGGCATACCTTCATCGTGCCCACCTAAAACCCTCGTCGGAGGAGTCACTGGAGCCGCGGTAAGCTCGGCCCTTCTTCCTCTCCTTCCTCATCTTCTCTAGGATTATTGCCATTGATTAGGGCCAACGAATCATTGGATTTGGGCTAGAACAGGGTTCCCCTATTCCGAGTGTTTTATTTTCCTCTATTGTACCAGCCACCGGTGGCCATGGCCGCTGCCATGGTTGGGACTCGATTGGCACTAGGTGCCGCCGTTGGCCGCTAATGGTCGTCGGCCATGCTTTCATGGCAATGACCGGACAGAGATGGGAGGGGAAGGGGGCGATTCGTGCCCTTTTTTAAAGAAGAAGAAGAAGAAGGGAGAGAGCCTCTCTTCTCTCTCTTGCTCATTTCTTCTCTCATTAATTAGGATGAAGAAATCCTATTTTTTTTAAAAAAAAGAGAGAAAAAAAGAGAAAATTAAAGAGAGAGAGAGAGAGATGGTTTTATTTCGATGAACCGAGCCTTTTTGATTGAACCCAATTTAATCATGTCTAGATCAACCCGAGTCTCATGGAGTTGATTTAGAAATTGATTCAAATTTAAACCTAAATCTTAGACCTAGGCCGGATTAGATTAAAAGTCTTTCTATTTATCTTAATTTCTCCAGAATTAAGGATTAATAAAATTTATTTGAAGTGATTGAGCCTTCAATACTGGAAGAACAGTGGATATAAAGATCGGTTTGAGAGAATCATAGGATTTTGGATCCGATCAATAGGTAAGTTTCTTCTTATCTCTGGATTTATATATATATACACACGTGTTTAAAAATTAGATTCTTATATATAAAATATTTAAAAATTATTAAATTTTAAAATTATGATTTTATTTATGAAAAGTGATTGAGAAAAATTGGATCAAGTATGATATCATAATTGCATTATACAATTTTGGAAAATAAATGATTTTCTTGCATTATATTGCATGATCTCTTAAATGAAATTTATATATTTTCATCAATGCATGAAATCTCAAATAAGAGTTAATTTTTATTACTCTTTTGAATTATATGAGCAATTAAGTTGATACTGTTATCAAAATAATATTTATGAAAAAATGATTATGACAAAAGTATAAAAAAAATTCTCTAATTAGACTATAATTTGGGTCTAGCTAACGAGACTGATCGTTGGCCAAATGTCAGAAATATATTTTTTTTAGATCTAGCAAGTTAGGATCGATCGCTGGCAGAATTAGTCTTTTTGGGCCAAGCCAGTAGGACTGATCATTGGTAGTACGCCGATGGATCAGATGTTCTTCGTTCAAAACTAATCTCTTTGTCTTGTCACGGGATGAATCATAACCGTGTGAACTAGAGCTAGTTTTCTTTTTAGGCCTAGCCAATGAGGCTGATCATTGATAACACACCAATGGATCGGATGTTCTTCATTCATGACTAGTTTTTTCTGGGTCTTGTCACGGAGCTGATCGTGGCCATAGTCAAAGAAGATTGAGGGAGAATTTTATTTTTCAGCGTTTATTGATGTGCATGGCATATTTTGAAATAAAATTATCTTGATACATGTTAAATTGTTATACTTTGAAAGATAATTATGCTTGATCTCTCAGAGATATTGGTAATTTAGTAAGCTCGTAAAACTCACACCCTATTTTCTATTTTTTTCAGATCCAGAAGAGCGTATTGGGCTGGGACTGAGCAGTAAAAAGATCTTGAATACCTTTTAGGATCTCATTTTAAGGAGTGTGTGGCCATCATGTGCTCGATCTGGATGCTGGATTTCGGAATGTAACACATTCGGTATCAAAAATCTTGTGCCTTGTTTGGGAGATTGGGGAAGAAAGAGAAAGAAAAGAAAATATTAGTAAAGAGAGAAAAGAAAAGAAAAGAAAGAAGGTGTATTTCTCTCCTCTTGTTTGGGAGTTTAAAGAAAGAAAAGAAAATAATTTTTTTTCTGCTTGCTTGGAAGCAAGAAAGAAAGAAAAAGAAAGTAATGTTATAATTTTTTTTTATTCTTATATCCTTGAACATAACTATAACAATAAATTTAAAGAAAAAATAATCTATAGGAAAATGTCTTACCTTTAAATCTTTTTTCATTTTTTTTTTGATTTTTCTTGAATTTTTCTTCATTTTCTTCTTCTTTTTTCCCTCTTATTTCATTCTCAGGAATCTGAATCGATGGAAGGCTTGGAGCAGCTAAATAAGAAAGCTTTCCTATTCTAAAATGAATGTAAAATAAACTCTAGGATTCAAATGTAATATTAACTTGATTCTTCGTTATTAGAAGAGTAAGATGGGAATTATAAAAGATTCACTTACTCTCTTTTCTTTTCTCTCTAAATCCAGTCGATTTGGAGGAGAAAAAGATTATAGATTTTAGGGGATTTGTTTTCTCTCCATTTCTTCCTTTTTCTTTCCTAAAAAAAAACTTCCAAACAACAGAAAGTATTTACTTTCCCCTCTATTCTTTTCTTTTCTCTTCTATTCCCCTCTCCCAAACAAGGTGTTGGTGCAGAAAAAAGCCATTGGAAATGGAGATCAAGAAAGCAATATCAAGAAAATTAAGAGCATTTTAGGTTATTTGATCGGGAAGCAAATCTTTTACTTAAGACAGAAAAGAATAGGGGGGAAAGAAAAATAAACATGCTTCTGGTCCAAAAAAAACTCTACTGAGAAGCTATCAAGAATTCCTTTTTGAGTTTCCTAAAAAGAAAATATCATACTAAAATCCAATAACAAGCACACGTTTAGCACGAATTAGGCGAAACCACAAACAACACTAGCTGAAATCGATTTCCAATTAGCATTTTTAAGCTTAAAATAGATAAAACAAGGAATGATGGATTAGATCGACTACCAGAATTGCAGTTCTTCTGCCAGAAGCTGTACCACCAATCGATTTCCAACGCCTTGGTTTCTGCCGGTTTGGGATCGGTGTTGCTTTTGTCGCCGAATTTTGGTTTCCGTTTGGTTTTCTTCGATTTCTTCGGTGGAGCCATCGAGCAGACGGACTTCCCCTTAGTCCCACTCTCCGCTCTCTGGCCGACGATTTTTCGGGCCCTTTTCTCTTTTTCCCCTTCACTAATTATTCGTTGCCTGGTTTGGAGGCTCCCTTCGGCGGAGTAATAGAAGAAACCGGCGCCTTAGAAGTTGCAGATCATCTGAGTTGTTCATCGGCAGCACAGGCTTGGCTCAACGGCAGCTTGGCTCGTGCTTGGCTTAGTTAAGAAAGGACAAATTTTACTTGGCTTATAAATGAGCCGAGCTTGAAACACTTAAGTCAGATACAGCGAGAAAACTTTGCTCGGTTCGACTAAAGCTCGGCGTAAAGCCGAGCCATGTTGAGCCTGAGTAGGTTCTTGAGTAGCTTGATTAGGTAATGAGCTGAGCCCAGGTGACATGGTATGGGGCTCGGGTCGGCTCATCTACTTAATGGTGGGAGGCTAAGGGTGTAAGCTAGGTTTTAGTAATGGAATCAATTTATGGGTTGAAAGATATTGGATTCTCCAACGCTAGAACATAGGGAGGATCCTATGATCATAAAAAATAAAACAAGTGGGGCCTAAATTTGAATGGTGAATTAATGCAATATATTGCAGTCATTTGATTTATTAAGTGATAGAGTAATTGCTACCAATCCTAGACACTACTGACACTTTCTAATCCAAATTAATCATTTATAGAGATTGTTGCTCCTGAATCTCCTGGCTTGAAGTCGGTCGACGAGGTTAGAGGAGTTCGGCCATCGAGAAATATGAGGTCGAAGATGAATTTTTGCTGGAGTTTCGTCTGTTTACCTGTAATAAAGTTCATACCGGAGTGTTCTCCGATGAAGACCCTTCGATGCTCAAGTTAGAAGATTGGAGAATAATGAGGAGAGAAAGCGTCGAATTGAATGGCATATCTGAAGGATCCCGGAGCCTCTTTATTTATAGGAGAGGAGTTGGAGTCGTATCCATTTCGGACTCTAACGGCTTTTCGAGTTTGTCTTCCTGGATTGATTCGAAAGATTTCTTTTCTTCTTGGAAGACGGGATTATGAAAGATTCTTTCTTTATCTGAGTTTTTCGATTCGAGGAGGACGCAATTTCAGTAGGGATGGTTGTAGGTCGGTCGTTGATGAGTTATGAGCCTATTCATGTAGCTCGACGGCCGATCTGAACCCAACGAGGATGAGGTATGAAGGCCTTTCTTGTTTTGCCAAGAGGTAATCTTCAGTAGGTCAGCCGAAAGCCAATCTACAACTAACCGTGGGCAAAGTATCGTATCGTTCCGCTCAGATGATCCATCGGGGTAGGTCGGCGGCCGATCCTAAATAGGTCGAGGTCACACCAGCCCCATTCCATAATAGTTTGCCCTCCCCCACTTACGAGGTCGATCTACCTCTGAGTGGTCGATGTAAGTATCCTATCGAAGCCGAGGCCGATCTTCAAATCGTGTCCGCATTACAGCATTGGAGATCGGTAGCATAATAAAATTGGAAGAAGTCTATCGATCATGAAATCTAACCGTCCGTTGCTTTGATCCGGATCTGTCCGTCCCGGCCAATTGGTATCTAACACCTGATGAAGATCTAGAAGGATAGATGAAACGAGAGTAGATCGAAGTTGTCCATGCCTCTTATAAATAGGGTCAACGTTACTCCTTTTTTACTGCTATTGTTGCTTAAAGGATGAACTCCAGTACTTTACATGAGGAACAACTTGGACTCAGCCGAGCCACCATTGACCCCACCCTAACTCTCCTCGTTGCTCGACCTCCTCGTCCTTTAGGTCAGTCTCCTTCGCACTCATGAGTCAATCTAGTTTGTCTCGATCTTTTTGGAGCTCGGATAGCCCTTCTAGCAAGGATCATGGTTCCGAGATAATAGGTTCTCCAGGCTAATCTAAAGAACGTGAAGTTTCGGACTATGGTCCTTTCAGAATAGATTCCGTCCTTACCTCGAAGGATCTGAAAGTTATTAGGATAAAATACCATGTCCCCGACGATTTTAAGTTAGAGGTCACCGGTCCCGGAGAGCGTATAGCTCTTTCTCAACCTGGATAGATCGGTGTTTATGAGGAATCGCTAAAGTTCGACCTCAGATTGCCTTTTTATTTTTTAATTGTCGAGTTTCTAAACCTGTATAGAATTAGCTTTTGTTGTTTGACGCCGAACTCTTGACAATCGATTTTAGGCTTCTTCACCCACTGCCTCTTTTTCGGGATCGAGCCTACCTCCCATCTTCTCCAAGCTTACTTCACTTTAAAAGAACATCCGATGAAGGTCGGGTGGTGGTATGCTTCTCCTCGGAGAGGATGCCGCCTTTTTCGAGGCACTCCTTCCTTGGTACATAACTGGAAGGAGCACTTCTTTTTTATTTCGGTCGAGCAACCATGGGGTTTCAGCACATCATGGGGGCGACCTCATAGGTCGACTGTCAGACCTCCAATGCTGTCCGACGTCGAGAAGGAGGTGTTAAGTCAAATCTTTAGTTTTGATCCTCTCTCGCTGTCCAGATTTTTTACCGAGGAGAACTTATTTAAGGTCGAACTGATTTCAATTGATTCGAGGCGTAAGTGTTCTCATGCGATTTCGTTTAGGTCGTCTTTTCTTTCCTCGTCATTATCATTGACCGAGTCTTGTATTTTCTATCCAGCGATGAATTCATCCGACCTTGAAACTCTTCATCAGATGGCGAAGAAGGAAAAGACAAGCACGACTGCGGCACCCAAACACGCTCGGACCGAGGCTGTCCTGGCGCAGCCCACGGTGGAAGGTTCCTCGAGAGCGGCCAACACCCCGAGGAAGGGGAAGTTGGCACCGACGAGGGCTGTGACATCGGTTCGGTCTACTGCTCCAGCGGAGTCCGTCCCTCGACCTTCTGCATCTTCCTCCAAAAGAAGCTCGGGTGGGCTAAAGATCGCCATCCAGATGTTCGACCGCGGATCCGATGTTTTGGAGAGTGTTTCTCTAGTAGAAGTTTCCTTGGATATCGAGGATAAAAGAAAAAGCATCGGTGACTACTGTGTCGCTCGTTCCTTACTGAAGTCGGTCATCTTACTGGCCGACGTCCAGTCCTTCGAGGAGGTCGGGGGTGCCTTCCGCATCTAGGACTCCTACGATTCTCTCCTTCAGATAAGTGTCGGCTTTTTTACCGACCTTCGTTTTAGTTCTTTTGTTCATTCCTCGGCTCAGCTTTCTTTTTTTTTTTCTCTTCTTCTTCTTTCTTTTTTTTTTAGCTCATCCATCGTGGACCATTTTGCCAAAGTAATTAGAGAGGTTCGAGGCCTCTCTAAGGAAGCTAAGGAGAAAGCCGCCCAGGCCAACCGAAGGGTAGACGATGCTCAGTTATCTCGACTGAAGGCTGAGGATGAGACCAGGTCCCTCAGGGAGAGGGTGAAGTAGTTGGAATCCGAGCTGGCTAAGGCTGAAGCTCGAGTGCTGGAGGAGAGGGAGGTTGGAAAGGTACGGGTGAAGGCTGCTAGGGTAGAAGCAATCAAGGCCTTCCATGCTTCAGAAGAATTCTGCAACATCATGGCAGTTTTGCATTACTCTTCTACCTACAAGGGGGTATAGACCTGAAAGAAAAGGTCCGAAGGATCCTCCCCGATCTAAACTTGGACCTCTTGAAGTCAGACGATGAGGAGGCTGAGGAAGTTAAGGGTTGAAAAATTCAAATGGAAGATGTCTTCAGCCTCGCACGTGATGACCTGGTTGTCGAGGATGCAGCATCGGTACCACCCCCAGCCATCATCACCCTGCCAAACCAAGTGGAGGTCGGCGAATCTAGAGTTCTGGATGGAGCTTAATGTACCACTTTGATCGGACATGTCCGATCTTTTCTAGATCGGCCTTTTTTATTTTCTCCCGATTTTTGTCGAGGTATCTTTGTATGGGCCGACCATCACTTGTAAATACTTAACTTTAATACAAAGGCTTCTTTTGCTAAGTTGTTGAGTTCGTATGTTCTTCGTCAGATTTTTCTTTTTTAAGACATAGATTAGCATAAATCTTAGACGGTGTGATTAAGAAATGGTACATTAAGCTCCTCGATCGTGGTCGAGGTGCGTGGATTGATGAAATTCGATGGAGATGCATTTCGCTCCTCGACCGTGGAGCGCGCATTGGCGAGATCCGTTGAAGATGCGTTCTGCTCCTCGATCGTGGATGAGGAGCACGCATTGATAAAATCCATTGAAGATGCATTCCGCTCCTTGATCGTGACCGAGGAGTGCGCGTTGATGAAAATAAAACCTACGAGAAGTTATTATTCATTATCGAATAAAAATTTAAGATGAAAATTATATTTTAAGAATAATATCTTCAAAGATTATCGATGTTCTAGGTCCTTAGGATCGAAGTTCCATCCAGTCGATAGAGACGGTAAGTTCCAGGCCGGACTACTTCAGCCACGCGATAAGAACCTTCCTAGTTCGACGATAATTTTGATCATTTGGATGGATGAAAAATCTCAACTCGACGAAGAACTAATTATTCTATTAGAAAAAATTTACTTTTTACTCGAGAATTGTAGTACCGGATAACTTTCTATTGATAGTTGGCCATTCGAACTCAAGCTCGTTCTCGGATTTCTTCCAACAGATCCAGATTCACTCTCATCCTGAAGAAATTGCTATCTTCATCGAACTCTTCTACTCGGAGCGTGGGTAACCCCATCTCTATGGGTATCACAGCTTTCGTACCGAAGGCCAACATGAAAGGTATCTCTCCAGTTGGGATACGTTGTATCGTGCGATACGCTCAAAGGACGTTGTACAACTATTCGACCCATGATCCTTTTGTCTGACTTATGCGAGCTTTCAACTCCTGCAATAATGTCTTGTTTGTCACCTCGACCTTACCATTAGTCTGTGGATGACCTACTGACGTCAATCTGTGAGAAATTTCATAGTCATTATAGAATCCTATAAATCTCGAGTTATTGAATTATCGTTCATTATCGGTTATGATGGCGTAGGATAAACCATATCGACATATGATAGATTTTCAGACAAAATTTTAAACTTTGACTTCGATAATCATAGCTACTGCCTCTGCTTCCATCCATTTAGTAAAATAGTCAATCGCGATAATCAAAAACTTCTTCTATGCCACGGTGATAGAAAATGATCCGAGGATATCCATTCCCCATTGAGCAAAGGGCCAAGGGATCTGATCGGGGCCAATGGGGTCAATGGTCGGTGCTGAATGTTTGAGGTCCTTTGGCATTGATCACACTTGCTCATCAGATCGACCACATCTCTTTACATGGTTGGCCAAAAATATCCCTACCATAATATTTTATGGGACAAAGCCTTGCCCTTCAGGTGATTACCATAGATTCCTTCATGAACTTTCTGTAGGGCATAGTTGGCTTCTGAAGGACGGAGGCATCTGAGCAAAGGTAGAGTGAAGAACCTCTTATATAACTTTTCTTCATAGACGATGTATTGTAGAGCGAGGCGTCTCAATCTTTTTGCTTCATCTCGATCCATAGGCAAAATTTCATCTCGCAAATAATGAAGAATAGGATCTATCCAGCTCGATTCTGGATCAGCTTGCATTATCGAAACCTCCTCAATACTCGACTTCTCCAGGACTTCCATATATGAGCTTCTTTTTAGTTCGGCTGTCCCATAGGTTGCTAGCTTAGAAAGAAGATCAGCTCATATATTCTCCGTCCTTGGTATCTGCTGAACATCCATTGTTAAAAAGCTAGAAGCCAAGTCTCTGACCTTCTGTAGATACTTAACCATATTCGACTTTCGAGCTTTATATTCTTCTTGAACCTGATCAGTCACCAACTGCTAATCACTATGGATTCTGAGATGCCGAACTCCCATTTTTTTTGCTATTCTAAGTTCCGCTACTAATGCCTCATACTCAACTTCATTGTTGGAAGCTGGAAAGTCGAAGCATAGGGCATATTTTACTACTACTCCTTTCGGGCTGGTTAAGATCAACCTGGCTCCAAAGCCCATGGCATTCGAAGATCCATCAACATGTAGGGTCCAATATTCATCGATTGAAGGGGCTTCAGCATGACTGGATTTTTTATCTAAAATTGTACATTTCAGGATGAAGTCTGCCAATGCTTGAGCTTTAATGGATGGTCTCAATAAATATTTGATATTGAATTTGCCTAGCTCGATAGCCCATTTAGCCAGCCGCACCGAAGTATCTAATCGGTATAATACCAATCTAATGAGTTGGTCTATAAAGACTGCGATGGTGTGCGCTTGAAAATATGGGCGTAACTTTTTTGCAGATATTAAGAGAGCATAGATGATTTTTTTCAGTCTCGTATATCTGATCTCAGTATCGTGAAGTATCCGACTTATGTAATAAATCGGCTTATGCATCTTGGCCTCCTATCGGACCAGAACAGAGCTAATTACTGAAGAAGAAATAGCTAGATACAAGTACAATGCCTTCTCGGGCTCTGGCTTGCTTAACAGGAGGGAGTCAAGGTATTTCTTTAGCTCGTCGAAGGCTGTCTGGCATTCATCTGTCCATTGAAAGTTCTTCGATTGCTTAAGGACTTTAAAAAATGGAAGGCTCTTTTTCGCCGATCTTGATAGAAATCTATTTAAGGCTGCAATCCTTCCTATGAGTCACTGTACTTTTTTGATCATCTTCAGAGGCTTCATCTCTTGAAGAGCTTGAATCTTCTTTGGATTAGTCTCGATCCCATGTTGTGACACCATGAATTCAAAAAATTTTTTAGAAGTGACACCGAAGGCGCATTTGTTCGGGTTGAGCTTCATTTAAAAATGCCATAGTATAGAGAAGGCTTCTTCTAGATTGATAATATGATATTCGATAGTCCCACTTTTGACGAGCATGTCGTTCACGTATACTTCCATATTTTTTCTAATTTGCTCTTTGAAAAGCTTGTTCACAAATCTTTGATAGGTCGCTCTAACATTCTTCAAGCCAAATGGCATGACCCTGTAGCAAAAAAGGCCTTGGTCAGTTATAAAAAAAAAAATTTCTTCATCCTCGGTGCCATTCGGATCTGGTTGTATCCCGAGAAAGTATCCATGAATGATAGAAGCTGATATTCCGAGGTTATGTCCATCAGTTGGTCTATGCGCGGTAGAGGATAGCTATCCTTTGGGCATGCTCCATTGAGATCCACATAATCAATGCACGTGCGCTATTTTTCACTGGCCTTTTTGACGAGAACGACGTTAGCCAACCACTCTGGATAATAAACTTCTCGGATGAAGCTAGCCTTCAAGAGCTTATCAACTTCTTCTCGTATTGCCTTCTAACGTTCAGGGGCAAAGGTTCATTTTTTCTGTCTGATCGAACAATGATTCAGGTCTACATTGAGTCAGTGTACCATAACTTATGAATCGATGTCGAGCATATCCGAAGCTGACCAAGCAAACACGTCAGCGTTATCTAGTAGAAATGTGATAAGGTGCTGTCGATCCTCTTCACATAAGCTTGAGCCGACCTTCATAACCTTATTCGGATCATCTTTGATCGGTACAGAGATCAGTTTTTCTGTCGGAAAGCCTCTTTATTCAATTTGTTTATCCCAGACGTCTAACTCATTTATGGGTTGCTCTTCAGCCACCACTCTTCGCAAAGTAGCCATGTAACATTCCCTTACGATCGACTGATTTTTCCTGAGCTCGTCGATTCCATGTGGAGTCATGAATTTGACCTTCAGATGATAGGTCGATACTATGGCCCGGAGGATATTTAGGCTTGGCCGACTAAGATGACATTATAGACAGAGGGGCTATTCATGATGAAATAAGTTATGTCGACAATCGCCTGCTTTAGAGCTCATCCAGCTTTTGTCGTTAGTAAGATAGTTTCTTCCACTAGAATCATAGCGCCAGAAAATTTGACTAGAGGTATATTCTTCTTCGTCAGTAGTTCAGAGTTTAAGTTCATCCGAACAAAGGCATCATAAAATAGAATATCTACCGAGCTTCCATTATCAACAAAAATTTGATGTACATCATAATTAGCAATATTCAAAGAAATGACTATAGGATCGTCATGGGGCTAACTTATTTCTTCCAGATCTCCATCGGTGAAAGTAATTTCATCATCTGCTTTCCTCTTCCTCGATCCTTCTTCTGGTCGGTTCCGATCCAAAGTATTTCCATCGAGATTTCCTCCAGTAATTATTTTGATCTCTTTCGCAGTCGGCTATTCTCCGCACGGTTCATCCTATCGAGATTGGTCATGACCTGGATTCATCTAGATTCATCGTTCATCCATATAGTGCCGAAGTCATCCCTGCCTGATTAGTGCCTCTATTTTCTTTTTGAGTTGCCAGCACTCCTCGGTATCATACCCATGGTCACGATGATATCGGCAATACTTCCTCGGGTTTCTTACTCGAGCAGGAGTTTTTATTTTTCTGGGTCGAGGTATATCTCCTCGTCGCTCGATCTCCATCAGAATCTGAGCTCGGAATGTGTTGAGAGGGGTGTGGTAATTGAACCTCCGAGGTGGAGTTCTAGATCAACCTCATGGCTTTGGATATGTTGGTCGGCTACCCTGAGGTGGGGTGTGTGATTAATGAAATTATGGGTCCTTTTGATGATGCTGTATCCATCTATGATCTTTTTTCTTCTCCTATTTTTAGAATGGATCCGACCTACCATCTCAGCTACTTTCCTGCTGGTCCTAAGCTTCTTCAGCCTGGGCATACTTCTTCGCTCGTTCTAGCATCTCAGCAAAATCCTTCGGATAATCCAAGTTGAGGGAGAACAAAAGATCATTTTGGAGGAGGCTGGTCTTGAATGCCGTCATGACTACAGACGGATCTAAATTTTGGACCTCCAAGGTGGCTCTATTGAAGCGATTGATATACTCTCGAAGGGGCTCATTCTTCTGTTGCTTGATGCTCACGAGGAAGTCAGAGTTACGATGTTGCTGATGACTACTTACGAAGTGGGTAACGAACAAACGGCTCAACTGATAAAAGAAATTCATGGAGTCGGATTTTAAATTCGAATATCAATGTCGAGCCATCTTTTTCAAAGTTGAAGAAAAAGCTCGACATAGTATCGCATCGGTAGCCCCTTACAGATGCATAAGAATTCGAAAACTGTCCAGATGATCTACGGGATCGACCATTCCATCGTAAAGCTTCGTTTGAGGAATCTTGAACCGACGTGGCAAGGATTCATCCATAATCTTCTCAGTGAATGGGGGATCGGCATTAAACCCCAAATTCTTTCCTTATTACCCCGGCTCCCGCAATGCATCCAGCTGCCATTGCATCTCTTTGAGCTTTTTCTTCATGTCATCCTCACGAGTGGCTTAGTATTGAGGAGTCTCATGGCCCGGGATGGAGCCTCTTCTAAAAATTGGTGTTGGCAAGCGTTCAGGTCTTCGACGGAAAGGACCAGTAGGTCGATTGTGACGATTGGCTTCCGCCCTAGGACTTCGGGGGCATCGTTCCTCCAACCTTATCCAAATCAGACCTAAATTTTCTTCGACTAGATGGCGCTCGTCGGTCTGTTATATTCCTCTTACGGTGGCTGATAGTGTTTGCACCTGATGAAGCAGGATGTCATACTATTTCTGTGAGACCATCAACGTCGTTGGTGGGTTTTTCTGGATTGGTGGTGGAGATGCGTTAACCTGTTAAGCATTGTAGGTCCTCCGACCACTAGAATGCTGGGACGTATTTGATGTTCTCCTTCGAGTTCTCATGATATCTGGTGTCATGCTTTCTTTCCTCAAAATTAAACCTAAGAATCAACCGAGGGCCTTCCTTCTAGCGCCAACTATTGCTCCTGGATCTTTCAGCTTGAGGTCGGCCGACGAGGTTAGAGGAGTTCGGCTACCGAAGAATATGAGGTCGAGGATAAACTTTCGCTGGAGCTGCGTTCGTTCACCTGCAATAAAGTCCGCATCGAAGTGTTCTCCGGTGAAGATCCTCCGATGCTCAAGTTAGAAGATTGGAGAACAATGAGGAGAAAAAGCATCGAATTGAATGGCATACTTCGAGGATCCCGGAGCTCCTTTATTTATAGGGGAGGAGTTGGAGTCATACCCATTTCGGACTCTAATGGCTTTCTGAGTTTATCGTCCTAAATTGATTCGAAAGATTTCTTTCCTTCTTGAGAGAAGAGATTGCGAAAGATTCTTCCTTTATCCGAGGTTTTCGATTCGGGGAGGACGTAGTTTCAGTAAGGACGATTGTAGGTCGGTTATTAATGAGCTATGAGTCTATTCATATAGCTCAGTGGCCGACTTAAATTCGATGAGGACGAGATATGAAGGCCTTCTTTGTTTTTCCAGGAGGTGGTCTTCAGTAGGTCGGTCGAAATTGTAGATCGACTTAAGCCGACCTACAGCTAACCGCAGGCGAAGTGTCGCATCGTTCCGCTCAGACAATCCATCAGGGTAGATCGATGGTCGACCCTAAACAAGCCAAGGCCATACCAGCCCCATTCCACAATAGAGATGTACCTTGATATATAGAAATCAAAATGGGCATTCTTAATTTAAAACTTATGCCAATCTAACAATTATGGATTTTGATGGTGCTTTTTTTATTGTCATGAAACTTGTCATCGAGCAAAATCAGCCTAGCTCGCCCAACTTAGCTCGACATGGCCCGATTTTTGTAGGGCATGGACTGAGGTCTCTGACCAATTCTTCAAGAAATATAAGCCCCAATTAAGATCAAGATTAGCTTGGGTTTTAAAGGAGCAATACTTAGAAATCCCTTATTTAGCTTTGGATGTGTTGGTTACTTCCTAAAAAAGCTTTGGATGTATTGGTAGGGTCACGCTTGATGTTCCAACTTGGCCAAATCCAATCAATAGCCTGACACTCGGCGGTTTTCAAATATGATTGAGAGATCAAGCATGATTTTTGGTAGGATTAACAATCTCGAAAAGTTTAGAGAGATCTGGCAAGTTCAAACGTATTTAGAGAGACCAAGCATGATGTTCATGATGGATGGAACTCAATAAGCAATCCTTAGAATCACGTTTATGTCCTAGAATCAAAGTGGACTCATTTTATCAAACTATTCAGCCTAAAGTCAAAGATATGTTAACGGTAAATACCTAAAACATTAATATCATGATGATCTCTTATTTTTTCTCATTATTGTTTATGTTGTTGTTCTTATTATTAAAACTAGATATTATCATCATCATCATTACTATTGATGTTGCTATTATTAGTATTTAGTTTAATAACTTTGGATCTTGGAACAAAAAAGAACCTAAGAATGCATTTCATTATATTTTTTGATTTTTAATTTTTAAAAATATATATTTTTATTTTTATTATTAAATAAAAATAAAAAAGTAAAAAGCATGTTTGGTAACTACATTGCTATAAAGCAAAAAGTAATTATATGCAAAGCAAAAAGCAAAAAATAAATTTTTTTACTTTGCATATAAAATAATTATTTTAATTTTTTTATTTTAATTTTTTACTTTTTATTGTGTTACCAAATGTTATTTTTTGATTTTTATTTTTTAAAAATTAAAATATAAAAAAATATTTTTTTAATGACTAACCAAATGCACCCTAACTTATTCACTATGACCATTTTCAATTAACTATTTTTTAATATGTTATTTGAGGGGCCCTTGGAGCAAATAATGTTAGTAATCAATACAAGTGTAAAAAAGAAATTATCCAACGATGAGAGCCAATATTGGACTAGGTTTGGTAGCATAATATTTTATGTCAAGTAATAATGGTAGAGAAGTTGGATAGTTATTATGTAATTGGTTCAACTACTTTAGCCAATAAAGTTTAATTATATTTTCTAATCTCCAAATTGCTTTGGTCTTATTTTTGGATCTTGTTGTGCTTGACTGGCCCCAACTTGCCACATGTCTTGGCTCATGCATGATTAATTATGTTGTATCCATGGGTCAAAATCATCGACTCTCTAATAAGTCAATAATCCATTTTATAATCTATAGTTAATTAATCATAACTTCTGAGCTAGGTCATATTAGATCTTATCGGATGTTGGGCTGAGTTTTGGGAAGATCTAATTTAGTTGTTGCTAAAACATAATTCTATCTTTTTTGGCTGATTTTGAGCCTATCCATAGCATTCTAGTCCAACATATTTATTACAGATAAATTATCAAATGTTGCTAAATTCATACATGAGATGATTACATGAATCAAATGGTCTAATGGTGGATAGTGCAACTTCACCAACCAAGTAGGTATATTAAAAAGTTTAATTTAAGATCTGGCTAGAAATATACTATTTGTAAACCTACGAACAGTTCTTTCATCTATATAGAAAGATATATAAAAGATTATTTGATGATTATTGATATTTGGATGCTATAAAGATGCAAGGATGGTATAATTAATTATAGGTCCTAGTATGAACCATATTTTGCAGCCTCAATATAGATAATGAAGTGTGGACCAAAATATAATCGAAGGAACTTGGATGGACTTGTCGTTAGTTCTTCATTTTTAATATAATTTGAATAGTTACACTGTCATTATATGAATAGATAAGCTATAATTTCATCTATCTCTACTACCAAAAGCAGTATGCTTTAAGATGCATCTCAATCTTTAGTGTTATTCCATGATAAAACTTTATCATCTATGATGATCCAATTTTGTTCCCGCCAAATTCTGACCAATCAAACTGAATGCATCATGACTAGCTTAGACTAGTCTGCTCGGATGAGCAGATCTACTTTAAATTATAAGGATGCGTAAAAAATAGGTCGAACCGCAAACCCAATCCAAATTTATTTTTTTGGATTGATTTATATCATATTTCTTTTAAAATTCAGTTTGCTTTTGATTTGAAAAAATCTTGAATTAAAAAGTTTTGGTTTTAATTTGACTTTTCAGATTATCGATTTTTACCAATCTGATCCAATTTAACCCGGCTCATGTGTGTATATACAAATATATGTGTTCAAACTGATCCAACTTGGCCCATATATATATATATATATATATATATATATATCAATTCGATAAATTTAATTGAATCGAATTCAATTTTTGGGATCAGTTTTAAGCAATTTTTGTAGATGTTCGGTTCAGTTTTGGTTTGAGGAACTGGTTTAAATTGGTTTGCTTTCGGGTTCAGCTGCAAACTGACCTTGATCTGTCTGCACCCTTAGTTGCGAGTCTGATATGAAAACGGAAGAGAAAATACGAAGGTTGTCGGACTTTATTTGACGTAAGTCAGGCAAATAGGAAATAATGGAGGCTTGAGAAAAGGTAAGAGAGCATCAGGGTGCACACCGTTGAAGGTCTTCCAGGTGTTGTTTATAGGATGAGGGTCGGTGTATGTTTACAAGAAAAGCAAACGTGTGCTTTAATTGCTTAGCAACCGCCGATATGTTATGTATATTATTAGGCTTAACCATGCGAGACGTGCGTTCATGGCTGAGCTATAATGGCCGTCCACCGGATGAGGTTTAATGACCTTTATGGAGTTTTTAATGAAGGCTATACGATGAGCTTCCATTGGTCAGTTAGATTCCATCTGGAAAGGTCAATTTCACCATATTTTTTCTTTCCACATATATATATATATACAAAAAAAAAAAAAAAAAAAACTTCGATTATAGAAGGAAAATCGCCATGTAAACTCGCATTAAATTCTTTAAGACATCTTTCTCTGGATTGAAATTTTCAGAAGAAAAAAAAAGCTAGTCTGACTTATATATATATATAAATCCGTCTCATATTTGACCTAGTGGTTCCACTCCACCTTAAGCTAGCTCTATTTTGATTTTAGTTTAAATTCTGGCAAAACTTGACATAAATCATAATTAGTTTTAGGTCAACCGATCTATTCACATCCCATGCTTCCATAAAAAAGAGAAATCTCCTGCCAACAAAAAGAATTGTTTTGAGAAACCTCATTATTAAATGGATTGGCTACATGAGCAAATTATGATATATTTAGCCATACTATATTTAGTGTAATTTTATTTAAATTTTTAAGAAAGTGAAGGAGGCGCACATGCACATAATTACCGGGGTTTAAATTTTTAGACATGCACCATTTATGATTTGAACTTACAATCTTAGTTATTAAATAATAAAATATAATCACAAACACAAGCCTCAGTTAACAATACAATTTTTTCTGGCTTAGAAAAGATTATCCTTGCTTGTTTTGCAGCTCTCTATTGATCATATCATGCCAAAGATTATAAGCTTACAAAACTATACAATTATTTTAAGGAAGAAATTACCTTTTAACATACTTGAAATCTTTGCTTGGATCAACATGTCAAGATGCAAGCACCCTAACAATTATTTTAATAACCACAAAAGGAATACTAATCAAATTATACCAAATGTAAGCAATCTCCCCATTCAATTGGATAAATGAGTGCACACAACAACTGTGACCTCAATTATGAAAATATCTCAAAGGTCTGTTCTAGTAATCATGTGATTGATCCGGCTGAACATATACTTAATAATTTAAACTAAATCAATTCCCATAAATTTCTATACGTGTGGTGGACTCACACAACCGATAGCAAGTCCCTTTCCCAATCGGTCTATCAAATGTGCTAGAACCACCATCCTTTAAAAAAGAGAAACAAAAAGGGCAGCTCTCAAAACCGGCTTGGCAAAACCATCCATAGTTAAAAGAACCTTCTTGGCTCCCGATATATTTACTCGGATTATTCTACATCATGCCCCTAACATAATCTCAACCGTTCATCATTGCAGATTTATACACATAGAACGGTCGAGATCATCAGCGGCGTAAATATAACAAGATCCGGGAAAAAGATTATCCATAGCATGTTGATAACCGAGGAGGAAGCAGAGTCCGGCTAGGCTACGCGCTCTTTTTTTTTTTTTTTGGGCTTTCCTTCCTTTTTCCGCTTTCTTTCATCGGCGATGCATCCGAAGGGTTTAAGGAGTTTCGATTCGAGAAAATCTTGGGATTTTATCCACCTCGATTGTGCTTATCAACGGGTATTCTTCGATTCCTCGCCGTTTCCTACTAGTTGAGGTACCTTTCTTCTCTCCCTTGGCTCTGTGACTCGAGGATCGGAAGAGGTGAAGTGGGTTTTTAGTTTGAGGTTCTGTGTCGAAGTTTCTGATTTGCTTTCGAGATTTGGAAGGGATTTTTGATTATTTTGTTGGGGATTTACGTTTGAAAGATTCCTTTTTTTTTTGGAAAAATAGAGTCTGACCTACTGTCTTTGGCCGATAGGAAGCATAGCAAGAGATGACTAGGAGGAAAGAATTAATTGTATTTAGATTTTGATTTGTTCTCCTACCAATTTTCGGTTTTTTTTTTTTTTTTTTTTTTAAATTTATTTATTTATTTTATGGGGTGGTTGATGAATTGCCATCATCGAAGCTCTTTGTTCTGTTTTTTGAAGTTTGTGGGAGGGCCTTTTTTTTTTTAAAAAAAAATTTCAATTTTACCTGCTCCTTTTTTTTTTTTTTTCCTTCCAATGTTAGCACTTTAATACTTGTATTGTTAATTTTTTTTTTAAAAAAAATTATGGTCTCAAAGATAACCTTTTTTTTTTTTTTTGGTTAATTTTGGGTAGTTTTCAAGTTATTGTCAGCTTGATTGTAGAATTATGTCCGTTTTAGATAAATTTTTGATGCGTTCGTGCATACGGGGCTTGAAGAATGTGGTCTTTTGCCATGGTTTGCTTTTATTTTTGAATTTATGTAAACCTCTTCTTTGTCGGGTATTGATGAATGTGGTGATTTCTTTTCTTGCAGAAAGTGAGTGCAAGGAGAGGAGGTTCAGGCTCAAATCTGTGAGCGGAGCTCCTCTCTCGTAACAAGTTTGATTCTGCTTTATTACTGTGGAAACAAGTAGCTTTCATTTTTGGGATTGCAAGTTGTGCCTTCTAGTTTTTACTCCAGAGAACTACTACCAGTGGTTAATCTGAAACAAGAAAGGAAACTGTGGTTATGGGTTCTGTCTTTTGCTGTTTGCGCGCTGATGATTATGAAGAAAATGAAAATCCCAATACTCCTGTCTGCAGCAGCTGCTTTCCTCAGCAGATTATTAATGTGGTTTGTTCCAGATTTTAGTTTGTGATGTACTTTAGTTTTGTTCTAATGACCACCATGTTGGGATTATGAATTTCTTTCATCCAAGTTACTATCTTTGTCTTGCCCATGCCCTGTGAAGATCCTACACCTTTTAGCTTCATTCAAGATTCTTCCCCTTTTCTCATAAGTATGATATCTGGTAAGATGATTGATCAGGATGACTAGATGCAACTTTAAGATATTTAATAAAGGTAGAATACATCATCTCTACAAGATGACAGCTCCATCATTTAATTCAAGTTATATGACAGTCACACTATACTATTTTTTTAGTTTTGATTTTGTATTGCCATCTAAAAATCTGGGAGCACATTAAGTAGCAAAAGCCAAAGAGAGAGGAATGCTAAAGTATTTTGATATTACATTGCACCTCAACAGATCAAGTCGGAGACTTGCATACTAGTTAACCTTTTTGACATTTCATTATCGTAACATTTAATACAAATTCTAGTATGCATGACAAACAAGGAAGCGAACCATGCTCCATGTAGCATATCCTGAAAAAATGAAGGTTTCCCAACTGTTCTAGGGTTTAAAGTTTGCAATATTTGCATCCTTTTCTTTCCTTTTAATTTTGGTCAGATAGGTGAGTGGTTACCACAAACGAGAGGCAGTAGCATGTGATCCATAATTTCCTATGTGCATGATAAATATGACACTATGGAGTCGGCATCCATGTGATCTCGTCATTGAAGTTAATATATTTGTTTACACTTAATTGAGATATAGATAGGGACATAATGTCTCATTTGAGACCAGTGTCGGGAAATTGTTTGAGATTGTCTGGTCATATGCACCAAAGACAATGAAGATGTTGAGGGTTGGTGTCCTGAATGCTTGTTGAATGATTGGAGACGATCAAGAAAGACTAGATAATACTTCAATGGAGGTCATGAGAAAAAATTGTAAACTTTTCCAATTAACCTTGCTCTGCACTTATACAATGTATTAATTGTCTACCTGACCCCCAATTGATGAAATGTGTCTGACTGGTTAAATTTATGCAAGTTGAAAAGTGAAAAAGCTCGTATATGTTCATTTCAAAGAGGCTTTAGCTACCTGTATTGTCCCCACTGAAATTTCACCTGACCAAGATGCTAGCATGATGATTTTCCACCAAATCTATTCTAGACCAAGAAAAATATCTGAAGCTTTGACCTGATAAAGCTCTCTCTCTCTCTCTCTCTATATATATATATATATATATATGCACACCTATGTTGGCATAGTAACTTTGGCGAGTTTGGTGTTGTTGAAGATAATAATCTTATGGATTTTAAAGGGAAAAAAGGGATCATTTTGGTAATGCCTAATCAAAAGTATTTCTCATACAAGCAAAGTCAGAAAAAAAAGTAGCTTGCTGGAGAAGCTAAAAAAAATAAGTGTCTAACCTATGTTTATTGCAAGCTACTACTTTTATAAGATATGGGCTTTGCATCATTTCACAGCAAACTCATTGGAGATGCAGGTGGATTTGGCCAAACCAGAATAATTTAATGTATCATGGATCTGACATGAACCCCAAATCTAAATTGGCATATCAAGTCCAAGTCATTGAGTTTTAAATCTAGATTCTGTGCCTTATCCAAGTGACAATAAGGGATTGTTTGGTTGTCCGTGAGTTTTAGAAAAAACAGATAATCAGAAAACATGATTCTTTGTAAATGATGTTCTGGGAAAAATAAGGAAGAACCTGGTTTTCATAAAACTCATTTTTCAGATTTTATGACCTGCCAAAATTGGTAAAACAGATTTTACAGAAAACAACCAATCAACCATTTTTGTAAAACTCCTTCACTTTGAGTCTTTTGTCTACCTATTTTGGTAGAACTTTTCAACTAACCGGCCTTCAAGTCTTGCAGAATTGGATTCAATCCATTATAATCAAATAGATCTGAATCAGAATTGCTGAACCGTAAATTAGACCATCAAATGTGGCTTTAGTTGGACTTGACTCAACCCCTGTGGGTTGATTCCAGCTCTAAATCCTAGATCCTTAACCAATTCATGCTAGATTTGTTTCATGGAGGAATTGAACTACATTAGGCTTGTATGCAGCTATATTTCTACCTTCACCTTTTTTTTTTTTTTGTCTGCATGACCCTCTTTCTTTCAAGTTGCTTTTTTAAAAATCATTTTTGTGCTATGCATTTACCAAATATCAAACATGTGAACAGTTGTTGCCCTCTAAAGCAATTCAAAGAAATGCTCTTGTGAAGCCCTTTTGGGAAACCAAAAACCATGCTAAGCCCCAGTTGCCACAATCTGGTGTGGGTGCAGGGAAGTGGAATTTTAAGATATGCTTGTAGAAAGGAGGCACTTAGGGGTGCAGGTTGGAGATTCCAGGAAGATTCCGAAATCGGTGCATTACCCTAGGTAGAAGCTTACAACGGCTAACTGCTAAACATACTATATGCTTTTGCCGCTGTTAGTTGGTATTTGCAAGCTTACTTTTAGAATAACTTATTTAGGCAGTTCACATTTATCTGTCAGTAAAGCAGTCTAATTAAATGCATACCTATAACCCTTCAGAAGGCTTGTTAAAAGCTGAACTAGAGTGAAACTAACACCTTGTGAGTCCCAGTAGTTGAGGTTTTGGCCATGACTAATATTTCATCTGTCTTTGAAATTTGCATGCTTATCACAGGTATATCAGTGCCACATATAATGTTTAAACATTTCTGTACACAGCTTGCTAACTACTGCTTGTTTGCCATGGTGTTGTAGATCCAGTGACCTGGGGGTACTTTGTTGTTTTTCCTTGGTTGAGCCTGGATATACTTCAGATTTATATCATTCACTTCCTTCAGGTTTTAAACCTTGCATGGTTGCTAGCGGTCTTAATTTGTTCTATCTTAATTTATTCTGTCAGGTTTTTCAACCATGCATGTCATAAGGATTCAGGTTGCAGCAGAACTTCACTTCTTCTAAACTATACTGTTGTAATACAAGAGTCCATGCTTCTATATGTCATGGAAGCAGTATGTTTTAGCATATTGTATGCACTTATTTTCATGTGAAATTGTGAATAATTGTGATCTTCTACTTTTCCATGGAGATCGTTTGAGGGTCACTATTTACTCGTACAGACCCATGATTCTTTTGTTTCATCTCTCCTGACTTCTTTATTCTTGAAATCTAGGTAATTAGAAATCATTTCTTTAGTATGGAGAAGCAGTATATGTTTGAATCACTTTTGACTGATAATATTACCATGTTGTCATCATTATTGTCTGGAGGTAATCTATGAGGGCCTCGGTATTTGGCTAAATTTTGTTTCCAAAAAGCAAAAAGTTTTGAATCTTTTGATGCATGGTGGCTACTACTGAAGTGAGAGAATATTTAGAGAATCAGTTTTATTTGAGCATTACGTGTGAATAACAAGCCTTATTTCTGTTTTTTTATATTATCTGCAGTACGTTGGATTATTTCAAAGAGAACAAGTACGTGTTTCCCCTTCATCTGAGCAGGGAGCAGCTCCTTTAGCCTCTCCATCTCTCATTGAAGAAAATTCCATAGTTGATACTTACCATCCTCCTCCAAGGCCTTTACCTTTTGACGATCCTAGATGTTCCCAGTTACAGCATCGGCATGCGCTTGGGTCAAGGTGCAATAAGGGATCGGCTCATTTCCATGAGGTTTCTCAACCACTCAGACGCAACAATGATACTGACAAAGAATCAACAGGTACAACAAAATTGTGGGGTAGATCTGACTATGAAGGGGGATCCAAGATATGCTGCCCTGAGTCTTCACTGGATCAGCTGTCAACAGAAGTGGCAAGTGAGGTTACATATGTTTATTCTTCATCTGAAGATGAAGATGTGTGTCCAACTTGCCTTGAAGGTGCATTTCAAGAAGCCAGTTCTATATACTCTTCATTCTAGATACCATACATGACTAGTTCGTTCCCATTGAATGAGATGAACTTGTTGATTTCTTAATGTACGAGACCTTTAGAGTGTAAGGTAAGGTATAGCAAAACGTGCCAAATTGTTAAGAAGAAAAGAATATGTAAAAGCTAACTACTTGGAGTTCATAATGCTAGGGGAAGATCTTGCCACACATCTTTAATCCTTAGGAATAATCTTAACTTGCAAAACAAAAACATTTCCAATTCTGGCAGGATTATTGTCTTGTATATATCTTCATTTTCGTTATCTCTGGCTATAGTAAATATTTCCATTATTGCTTGAACATGGATATGAGAATAAGATATGGACATATATCCAAGTGTCTGGCTTAGCAAAAGGTAAAAAGAGAGATACAGTAATCTATAGGTTTGCATATAAATTTAACTTATATATATAGACACACACACACACACACACATATATATATTATACATATATACAACACACACACACACACACACACACACATATACATACATATACATACACACTCACATATATATATACATATATATACACATATACATACATACATACATACATACACATACGTATACATACATACATACGTACGTACACATACATACATAGACATACGTACATACACACACATACATATACATACATACATACACATACATATACATACATACATAATATACATACATTATATATATATATATATATATATAATTTTTTTCAAATATTAAAAAGAAAGTGCTAAAAAGATACTTTTTTGACAAATCTTGAAAATCTTGAAGACGAACAATTACTCACTCCTAATATCCAATTAGAGGAACCAACCTATTGTTGGAAGAGTTCAACTCTTCCGATCTTTGAAAGTCACTACCAAAGAACTTTATGGACTCATTTGGTTCATGGGAAAACTTTTCTTTCCTGCAATGTTATTCCTGGAAAGTTGATTTCTAGGAATATGATGCCTAGAAAATTATTTTGGCATATTTGGTTGACCATGGAAAATGGGCTTATTTTAGAGTGGCTTATTTTAGGTTGAGCATCCACTTTCTTTAAAAAATTATATAAAATACCTATCATATCCTTAATAGATATAAGACTATACCTTTTTGCTTCCAAACTTTATATAAATATTAATATAATATTTATATTACTATAAGTATAATATTAATTTAATGTAAATATTTTAATATAATATTTATTAATATAGATATTAATATATTATTAACATAGATATTATATTAATATTAATACTAATATGTTAATATATTAATGCATATATTAATATAATATTAAAGGATGGTATTAAAAGGGTATTTCAAGAAAAAAAGGGCCTCCAATTCCCATCCCATGGGAATTCCAAAAATCCACCTTCCTTATGGATTTTTCCTTCCCATGAAACATCGGAACTGTATTCGCATGGGAGGATTTTTTTTTTCCATCTCTCTCTCTCTCTTTTGAAAATTCTAACCAAATAAGAGGGATTGTTTCTACTACCCAGGAAACATACTTTTCCCTCTCTAATTCCCATGAGCTAAATGAGTCCTATAAGTATCCAAGTATCTCATATATATCTGATATGGATTTTGGGTGCTAGATGCAAGTATCCAGGTAACACCGAATATTCCACTTATGGAATGAACAAATTGCTTCATTTAGCATATATCAAGTTAGCTGTGAAGCAGGTTATGTGGGATACTGGTTATGCTACCTGCTTGTGCCTTCTCTGATTAGGAGTGGCATTGATAGTTGAGAATTAAGAAGCCTTTTCCAAGAAATTCAAAGATATTTATGCTGTGATGGTAAAATTTGCTACATGCTGTTAGAGAATGTTTGCTGGTGCTTCTGATATATTCTAATATCATGCACATTGCTATGGCTAATTTCTGGATGAAACAAACTTTGATAAACGACTGTCTAAATGTGGTTTTACATTATGCTGAAGTTTCCTATCTGTCTTGTTCTGAATCTTCCTGGAAGGTAGATATAGCAAGCAAATATCTCTTTACACAGTATGCTTATTTAATGCAGACTTCGGCAAGCTTGTAGCATTCAATCTAAGTGTTTCTTTTTTCTCTCCTGATTTTGTGTGCAGAGTACACATCTGAGAACCCAAGGATCATACTGCAGTGCACTCATCATTTCCACCTCAGTTGTATATACGAGTGGATGGAGAGAAGTGAAGCCTGTCCAGTCTGTGGCAAGGTGATTCCCCTATTTGGTGCTTCAATCCGTTTAGTCTTCACAGCCGTAAAGCTATTCATTTACTGCTTTTGGATTACCTATATAAATTTTAAATCAATTTTCAGGTTCAAAATATAGCCATGAGAAGTTTTATATAGGGCACTGGTGGTGCAAATCTAATTTAGTGAGAAATAGATAAAATTTGACCTTCAATTGTGGGTTCCTTCATGATTTTTTTTGTTCGTAACATTTTTTGTCAACCAATTATTGGTCTTATCCTGATAGCGTTTTTGGTCTACTTTTAAGTGTGGAATCTTCTTCAGGATAGCAAGAAGATTTATTACATGGCTAATCTTCAAGAAACTAATTATTTACATTGGGCGATCTACAAGCTATAGCCTTTTTTTTTTTCAAAAAAAAGAAAAAGTCCTTCTAAAGGATGTACAAGCTTGTGAAGGGTAATAATACCTTTTGTCCTTTTAATATTAACTTACATGGCATCATTAAATAGCTTGTTAATTAATCCTGGAATATGCCAAGTTGTGTGTGACTTGGGTCTTTCCCGTTTACATGGATTGTAGAGATCCACTTATATAAGCCTGTCCTGAAGCTTGAAAATATCATTTATGAATAGTGCAAAGAAATCATTGGTAGTTAGGATCGAGATAATGAAGCATATTAACACATTTGAGGGGTATATTTTCAGAAGAATGAGGTTCTGCAAAAAAATTAGCATAGCTCGATTTTAGTCTGAAATAAAGAATTGATGTTGTAGGTTTTTTTGTACAAAGAAAGAAAAAAAGGTTTTGGTAAATCTTTTCATGACAAAATTAAGATGATTTTGCATGTGCTGTACCGGTAAAAACTGAACAAAACACTGAGTAGGTGGAGGTATAAGGAAGATGGTGATTGCCAAAATTTTCTATCTTGTACCATGTGTCTCTGCCAAGATCGTTTATTTATTGCCGCTAGCATTTTTCTCCTGTCATTTTCTGGTTCTCCTTCCTTAAAAATCACAGTTGCCATGGATGGAGTATGCATATGTGCCCATGTTTTTCATGCACAATACACACACCATATCATTGTGCTGCCACTAAAAAATACATGACTAGGCACATTTCCTTTTTTTTTTTTTTTTTTTTTTACCGGCAAATGTTGTTAATTGCTTTCTACTGGCAAATAGACTTGCTTTCGATTTTTTCAGCAAATGTTGTTAATTGCTTTCTACTGGCAAATAGACTTGCTTTCAACTTTTCATATATGCTACTTGACAAACTAGACCAATCTGCTATCATTAAACATATTGCGGAAGCATTGCTAGTCGTTACCAATGGCCATTAAACATGCACCCTGGTTACGAAAAGAAGCCAAAATATTGTAACATAGATTAATATCGTATTAAATCAAACAGATGGCCACAGTGAAAAGCTAAAAAAGAAAAAGATTTGGAGAGATTTTGGACATTGGAAAAAAAAAAAAAATGATGGTCATGAATTATTCAACTTTGGATATTTGTAGTCTAGTCATATATGGACCTGTATCAGCCTATACTTCAGTGACATCTGCGGCACAGAATTGCTACTGATAGAGATTGTCGGCATACCAATACAAACTGAAAATGCTATGCACTTCCTGTATCATGTTTGGTTTGTGTTTGAGTTTAGCACGAAGCTGTATCCGGTGCTATGATCGGAATTCTTCATTGTATGATGCAATCTGAGGTTTTTATAACATCATAAAGCTCTTCTTGGAGTACTGGCTGTTCATCTTATCTTTCTGTCAAGACATGTTGCCTTGCAATCTTTTTGAGGAAAAAGGGTGTACAGGAGGGGGGCCATGCAATCTCTCTTTTGCTTTTCATCATATATTGCCATGCTTCGAATCTGTTTTCCTCCTTTTAGTGACTGGGACTTTGTTGTTCTTGACAGGTGATGATCTTCAATGAAACAACATGATCTCTTGTAGATCGCAATGGCTTGGCTTGGAGGTTAACTTTATAAAGTGTAAATTTCTTGTGAATATGCGGGTGAAGCCATCAAGTATAGGCCAAAGGTTGCCTTAGTTCATGCCATACGTTTATTTTCACATTACATTTGTTATTGGTATGATTTTTTTTTTTTGTTTTTTCGATGTTGATTTATTGAAGAAGAGCGTGACCTTCTGGTGGAACGGTCACATTGGTACGCTGACATTTGGACTTGGGTTTTCTTTCTTTTCTTTTCTTTTTTTCCCTAATAAACCGGATGGATCATACATCTCTAATATGTTCACATCCCACGAAATCAAGAAAATAAAAAGCGGAAGTCTAAAGATAAATTAGAAGAATCCATCCAAACTCCAAAGTGTTCTGCCAGAGTGATCTGCAATGTTCTTTCCTTTTCTTTTCATCTCTTCCCAATTTCGAAACTATGCAGCAGACTTGAGCAGCGACAACCAACAAGCAAAATGTTGTCGTGGCATTAAGAAATTATAAGGTTGCATTTTAGAATAATATCAAGTTTCCCTCTCGTTGTGGCTCGTTGGTGGCAGCTCTTCATGGACGTTGTTGGTTGTCCATCGCAGAGTTTCTGTCTGTTTGGGCGAAACCTTGCGCGGTTAGGCTTTTCGAAGTCCAGCAGTAAAAAAATTGGTGATAAAAACCTTTGCACGTGTGAGAATGGTCGTGCGGCGTTAAACGTGGAAGAGGGGCACAAATCTTCTTTCTCGATAAAACAAGCCTGCGGTTTAACATCTGTTCCTCCGTCATATTAGAAAAGACCTTAATCGGAAACTTCGCAGATCGCGTCACCTCAAATGCCAAAACATGAACTTGGAAGCTGCAACGAGAAAACCACCCTACAAGCCAGCGTCTCATGTTTGTTATAGGGTAGCCAAGGAGGAGGTGTGCTCGAGATTAAAGTGCTGGTACGGCTACCATATCTGGTACAGATTGTGGAGCAGCCAGTTGTTAATGTGATCTACCCTCTCTGAGGATCACAGCATCATATGACGTGGACTGTTGATCGAATAGCTCATTTTTAGCTCATCATAGGAACGCTTCCTATACCTTTTCAACGTTTGCATATAGTTAAACCTAGGGTGCATTTGGTTTGCAATCAATATGGATTAGAATGAGAATCGTAATAGTTGATGATTATAATTAAAATTGAAAGAAGAATGTAATTAGATTTTGAGAGATTAAAATATTTTTATTATTTTTTAAAATTAAAATAAGAATAAAATTCTACGATCAAATGATCAGATCAGAAAATATTTTTATTTTTATTTCAATATCCAACTCTTTTTATTTATTTTTATTTTTATTTTTAAAGTCAAACTCTTTCGAACCAAAGATGCCTATGGTGTTGCAGCTATAGTTAAATCAATTGGTTTGTTGTTTTCCATACTTTTTTAAGCCTTATAATATAAATGACAACATTTTTGACGAAAAGGATTATAAATGCCTTGAGTGCATGTTGGACCATCTAATAATAGGTCAATACATCATCTATTAATCAAAAAAGCTATATTATTATCTAAACTTAATTAAAAATTTAAATAAAAACAATCTCATATTTAATTATAATTAATTAATTTTTAATTTTTAGTGTTTTGAATTTATTTTTTTGAATGATATGTTGATCTATCCTTGGATGATCCAAAATATATGTGATAGAATTGTTCTGTTTAATAATTTCTGTATGATCCTGGATTGTCAAGAAACAAGAGTGGTAAGTTTCACTAAAGATCCATTTGGTTAGGATATGTCAAATTATGAAATAATCTACTAATTTTTAAAAATTATTTATCAAAAAAAATGATTGTAGAAAAAAATAATTTTTATTATATTTGATTGATGAAAAATTTATTTTAAAAAAATTATCACATTTGATTGAAGATAATCCTATATAAAAATATGATAAAAATTATAAATATATCTTTCAATATAAAATAATTTTTAAATATTAAGATAGTATTGCCATCTTAAATTAATTTTATATGATGACTATAATCACATAATCTTTTGCATAATGTCATCTTCATCATAATTTTTTTATAAATTTTTTTTATTAAATAAATTTTAAAAAATATTAAAAAAAATAATAATTATATATACAGTTTTATTAGAAATATTTTTATCAAGTATTATCATTATTTAAAAATTTATCAAATATTAATTTTTTATGATATTAATTTTATTTTTATTTCTTTAAAAAATAAGCATAGGATTCATTAAATTTTTTATTATTTTTTAAAATTTTTTTATATTAAATATAATAATCTAACATAAAAATTATTTTTGATTACCCGGACCCAAGCGGATCCTAATTTTATTGAACGGTCGTGGCGGGATTCCGGAATCTTCGTGGGAACACCCGATGGTTTGGGGAGGGACGGACGGTGAGAGGGGGAGATCCCCCTCTCCAACTACGTCCGCATTGCTCTTCTGATCTCCAGCCGCTTCTCTAATTCGTTCCTCGCTGGCTTAATTCTTGGTAGGATTTTAATGCATCAACTCATTTTTCCTTGTGGATCTCCTCTTGTATCAGATCGAGAACTCGTAATTTTTTGATCTGGAGCTTTAATTTAGTCGGCACTCTTTCTTTTAGCCGCCATTTCGTTCTTCGGGGTCGTTTTCTTAGCTTCTGGTAGATTGGTTGATCCTATTGATGGTGCTGTTTGTTTTCAGATGGTTCCTTGGAAAAGAAACCTTTTCTACATAGCGTTTTGTTTTCTTATCCTTTTAATTGAACTCTACTGTTATCTCAGTATAAATTCTATGATCTATTTCTTCGTTTCGTGAATTCTAAGCTAAATTGATCGATGGTTAATAATGGACATGTTGCACGTTATTGACCTGTTTTGCCAGTCTCCTATTAATGTCATACCTAGCTGTGTTTTTGAGTCTTCAGGTAGTTTAATGAACTACAATGGTTGGTATTTTCTGGGTTTTATGAAATGACTGGTCTTTTATTTCTTTGTTCTCACATCCCTGTTGTCACATTGGTTGACTAAAGTTTGACAGAAGGAAAGTCTCACATTGGTTATGAGTCAATCTTGATTGGGGGCTATATTATAGTGTAGAAAGAAGAAAATTATTAGTCCTATATTGGTTGTGAGTCGAGAAAGACTTTGGCTTATATGAAGATGGATCATCTTTTTCATGTGAGATGCTTTTTGGATCAAAATCCAGTGAGGTAAAATCGTGAAGCCCATAGAACAATACCTCACATGCCAAGCCATGAGCCCTTAGCTGCAGCAGTACCTATTTGAAGCTAATTTGGCATGTCAATCTTCTCCTAGTCTTTGGTAATTATTGTTAATAAATTTCTAACTTTGATGATATTGTTTTCATTCAAGCTATATGCTTTCATTAGTAAATTTTTGGTTGCTCTTCTATCTTCAGAAATTTAGGTGATCGTCATAGAAAAATAGGAGATTGATGAAGTTTGATGTGATGTTTGAGTCATAAACCTCCCCGCAAAGAGTACAATATATGTTTGGGGTTACAACCAAAGTGGGCAGACAGCAAGGAAGGGTAAGGATTGCCATTTGAGGATTCCAAAGGGTCTTCCATCCAAACTTTTCAAGGGTTCAGGAGGGGGGAACTTGCGATGGTTGGATATTGCATGCGAGAACGTACTGCAGCAGTAGGCTCTGATGGGTCACTATTCACATGGGGTCGGTCTAATTTCTTGTGCAAACATATGCTTGAAGTTTGAGTTTAGTGTTACCGTGGTGATTTTTTTATACGGTGTGACACCTGAGCTTGTCGATGATTAAAAGTCATGAAATTTTTTATAGCTTGCAAAAGCCACTAATCATTGAGAACTAAAGGGAAATCAATGATGTGAAAATCAGAAAATTTATATCAGAAATATAAAGAAACATAAAAATCTCAGCTATATCTGAAAATATTCAAAACCTTGGCTCCAAAATAGTTTTTCTTTGTACCTTTTTTCAATGCATCTGTCTCCAAAGAGAAGCTCTGGTAATTAGGATAAAGCTGGTTCATTTGGTGCCCTTCCTTTGAATTTGCAAAATTACATCATAACAATCCAATTGGAACTTGTTTGGCTGAAGATGGCTGGCTAATTTTATTAGCTCTTTCTAAATAAGCTCAAATGAATTTGGTCAGTTAGGTGATGGAACTGAGGAGGTTAGAAAGCACCCCAAAAAGGTCAAGTTATTGCAGCCTGAGTTTGTGAAATCTGTATCCTGTGGAGCTCATTGTACATCTGCAATTGCAGGACCGAGGGAGAATGATGGCACAAGTTCTACACGTAGGCTTTGGGTTTGGGGACGAAATCAGGTGCCCGACTTTTACTTTTCTTTTGTAGGATTGTATCTAGTTTATGTAACCTTGCCATGAACTCTGTGGATTATTAACAACTTTATATTTCTTTCCTATTAGGGGTCAGACCATCCACACCCATATTGGGGAACCTTACTTCAAACGCTGTAACTGACGTCTTTGTGCACACCTTTTGGATTCGAAATAAGTAGACATTTAATATCCATGGGCATATCAGACTGCAGAAATTCAATGCTTCACATACGTATGGAATTCACCTGAAATCAATGCTTTCTTATATGGTAATTGTGTTTCTGTGGTTCTGTCATTTTAAACAGAATGCTGGCTGCTAAGTTTACAATTAATGTTTCCCATATTTTGGTCCGTGTTTCTTTTTACATCCTTTATGAAATTGCAAAAATATTGTTATTTTCAACATGATATGCGTCCTTTATCATTTCATATTCTTACCTCCTTTTCATCGATCTTTTAATGCAGTTTTTATGTTATCTCTGATTGTAACCGGAATGATTTCCTTTTTCTATAAAAAATTGTCTTCTATTCCTAATTTGCATATCTTTTGCGAGTACTTGCTTCAGCATGTTAGGTGGCGAGTTCGTTTTAGGCTGGGCAATCATGATTGCTAAATTGATCCGGTGAGAAGAATGAATTGCTTGATCCTTACCCTCTGTATTTCCCTGGAAACTTTGTGCACAGCCCACAAAATTTGAGTCTCCCATGTTTCTTTGCATTAAATTTTTTCTCCGAGTCTGCTGAATGGTAATTGATTATTAACCACATGTACTGAGATTTTGTCCTTCATGATTAGTTATTATCTTCCTTCCGCATGCAGATTATACGTCAAGTTTCTTGTGGGTCACTTCATGTAGTGGCTTTGTCTGAGGATGGTCTGCTGCAAGCATGGGGTAATTGATGGGGATGCTGATAGGATTTTGTGTTTAACTTATCATGGCATTTGGACTTCATTGCTTCGAGAAAATATTACTTCTTCATTGATTATCATTCTATTGATGCTAGAGCATAATGCTGTTGTCAAAAGACTGCTTTGTAGCTAAAGATCGCATCCATGGATGCCTGCATGTTGCAGAAGTATGCAAGCATATTTGCTTTTCTTTTTGTATTTTTCAAAGCCAATCTTGGGAAAAGCACTTGACATCCTTCCTATAATTTAGCTTTAGTTATTAACTAGATCCGTGCTCTTGTTATGACGAAGCAGGCTACAATGAGTCTGGTCAGCTCGGCAGAGGTTATACTTGTGAAGGACTACAAGGAGCTCTTGTATTGAATGCTTATGTGAGGTTCCTAGATGAAGCCCCTGAGCTTGTGAAGATCACACAAGTGTCATGCAGGGAGCACCGCACAGCAGCAATATCAGAAAATGCAAGTCATCCGAAAGGATGCTGGTTTTTGGAGTTATCACTACCTTCAGAGATGAGATCATGTGGTTTTCTGAAAGATCTCTAACTGGAAATCCAATCAAGTTAGTAGATGAGACAACACATGGGAAAGGAGTATATTTGACTGGCCCGTCCCGTGTTCACTTAGATGCATGTTCGCTTACTAATTTTGGTAGAGGCACAGCAAAGTTTTAAAATGCAGTTGTGAGGGTGGTGGAGGCACTGCATGGTGCGCATGCAGTATGCAGGTGCATATATACAGTTGTTATTTTAGAAGTATTCAAAAATAAATAGAATTCATAATGGTAGATAAAAATTAGTTACAAGTCAAAAATAAATAAGAAATTTCAGGGGACAGAGAAATTCATGCATACACTTGCACACTTGTTTGAGAGCCTATTTTAGCACAAAGTGACATGCTAACCTAAAAAGGATGACAGTATTTCTTATGAGCTGTGCTCCAATTTCAGGTATGCTAATGCTATGAACAAATTTACTAATTATCAAACAATGAACCAAAAAGCAACAAGGGTGCATGAGCTTGTAACTCGGTCTAAAGTACATAGCTAGTATACAAAGACATATAGATTCTCAAAAATACCTAAAAAGTCAATCTAGGAAATGACCTATCATTCATTGTATGTAGATGTGACTCACTATATACCTGACCCAATTCAGTGCAATCATTAGGTTTTGTGAGGCTTGGCTCATCGGCCAGGCCAGGTCATTGATTGGCTTGGAGCAAGGCTCTCAGTTTCGGTACTGATGGCTGTTCCAATCGGCCAGCGGCACAGGCCATATTTTTTTTAAAGAAAAGTTGAATCCATGCTTTAGCATACAAACAAACACCTTGTTTGCTTGGATACTTCAGTGGTTAGAAAATTATAATGTTTAGAATGAAGTTTTGATTACAATAACGATAACGATACCTGCGTACTAAGGGGACAATCATGCTAGAGTCACCTCAATTTATTGAAATTCTGATGAGTTGATCGTACATCTGGGTATATTTAATTTTGGCATCCAAAAAGAAGTTAACGATATCCCATTTTATGAAGTTGGTTTAAGGTATCAAACAAACAATGACGTCTTGATTCTTTCTGGATCAAGATCAAGGTGAGTGTACATAAGAAGTTGCTCGATCATTATTTATGCAGATGTTTCATTTATTACTATTTTCCCCAAGGCAATTGTCAAGTAGCTCAAGTGTTTTTTTAATCCCATACAGCATTTCCTGTTCTTAATTCGAGATGGTGACCAAGATATGGCATAAGAAATCATGGCTTTTTTTTGGCACCAACATTAGTTACGGACTGCATTGAAATAGAACAACAGGATAGAGCTTTGTTTCCCCTTGAAGCAATTGGTGATTCTTTGATTTTACATATGCAATTCACGATAGGTAGCAATTATTTAATTTTTACCTAATATGTGGGAACATAAACTTTCTAAAGTTTCCATTCTTTGATTTGATGGAAAATGGAATAAGTTGATGCCATGCTCGAGGGATATCGAACCTTTTGCTTTCTGGTGCCTTTTCCAGGAAAAAAATGAAGTTAAATTGTCCAGCAAATATGGAGCATGAAATTTTTCTGCAAAACAAACAACTAGAAAAAGCTTTTGCTAGGGAAACTAGTTTTAACACCTTTCCACTTGAAACCAAACAGACCTTTAGGATTTTTGAAAGCAGCATTGTCAAGTCTGTTAGATTTGAAGTAGAGTATGACGAATGACCCTCTGCATCTGACCGAGCACATCAGTCCAAGATTGTCCAGGCAAGGAGTGCTGCCGAGTTTTTCTTAACTTTCGTTACATCTACTCTTCCTATTCTATTAAAATCCTAATCACCTGATGTGATTAGAATTTTTCTAGTAAGTTATTGAAGTTCACTTTTTCCCTCCGACGGGGTTCTGCCATTTTAATTGATGAATTTTTTCAGGTATGCTTCGGGGCTGGGAAGCATGGGATAACTTGGTCATTGTTCTTGTTGCTCCTCAATCTTTCCGTCTGAGGTCGGCCGATGAGAAATCTGTGGCCGAAAAAAAGTTATTGTCGAAGCTTCATCCAATCTCCTACAATGAAGTCCTCATCGGGGTGTTCTCCGGTGAAGATCCTCCGACTCTCAAGTTAGGAGGCAGGAGAATAAAGAGAGGAGAAAGCGTCGAATTGAGTGCGTACCTGCAGGATTTCGGAGCCCTTTTATTTATAGGGAAGGAATTGGAGTCGTATTCGTTTCGAACTCTAATGATCTTCCGAGTTTGTCGCTCTAGATTGATTCGAAAGATTTCCTTCCTTCTTTAGAAGACTGAATCACGAAGGACTCCTTCTTTATCCGGACTTTCCAGGTTGGAAGGGCATGAATCTGGCAAAGATAACAGTAGCTCGATCAAAGTGTTGGTCGGCCGGACATTGCTCGACCAAATTCGATCAATCAATGTAAGTCGGTAACAGACAGCTTCTTTCAGACCATGGAGAAGATCCTTTCGGAGGTAGGTTGGCCGTGGATGGTTCATTGTTGGTCGACTATCTGCTGACGAACAATGAACTTGTAGGTGGATGGTAATCACGACCATATCACCATAGATCAAAAATAGACGAGGAACTTTAGGTCGAGGATGAGCTATAGCTAATACACAACAGTTGCCTCCCACTCACGAGGTCGAGCTATTATTGCTTGGCAGATGTGAGTCTCTTTTTGAAGCTGAGGTCGATCTATACAAAATGCTCGGACTGCTACGTGTCAACAATCGGCTTTACGAAGAGACCCATGGAAGACCAACAATCTTAGAATCAGACCGTTCATCAGTTTTGATCCATAGCTATCTGTCCCGACAAATCAACGTCTGCCATCTGGTAAAAATCTGAAAAGTTTAGTAAATTTATGATAGATCATGACCGTCCAAGTCTCCTATAAATAAGGGCCATTGTTATTCCTCCCTCTTTCTCACTATTGCTGCTGCTAAAGGGAGGAGCTACGGTACTTGCGCCATGAAAGGATTGCTCGATCGGGAACACCATACTTCCTCATCCTCGATTTTTGTTGCTCGGCCACAACCATTCCTATAAGTTAGTTCTCTTTTTTCCCATAATGAGCGGATCGAGTTCGTCCCCATTCATCTGAAGATTGAATAATGATTCGAGGGATGAGGATCGCGGATCCAAGGTTCTTGATTCCTCGGGCAGATCCGAAGAATAAGGGGTCCCAGATTACGGCCCCTTCAGAGTCAATTCGATCCTCTCCTACGAGGATCTAAACTTCATTAAGCTAAGGTATCAAATTCCAAACATCTTCAAGCTAGAGGTTGCCAGTCCCGGAGAGCGGATAGCTCTTGCTCATCTCGGCCGAATAGGTATTTACGAGGAGTCTTTGAAGGTCGGTCTTAGGTTCCTCCACTTTTTGATCGTCGAGTTCTTGAATCTCTTCAAAATTAGTTTGTGTGGTTGAGCACCAAACTCTTGACGACAGATCTTAGGTTTCTTCACCTATTATCTTCTTCTCGGGGTTTAACCTACCCCATGACTTTTTTGGGATTGCTTTATACTGAAAGATCATCCTAGGAAGGTTGGATGGTGGTACGCCTCTCCTCAGAAGAGATGTCGTCTCTTTCGAGGCACTCCTTCAGTGCATAACTGGAAGGAACGCTTCTTTTTCATCTTCGCCAAGCAATCTTGGGGCTTCAACACTCTTTGGGGCCGACCCCATAGATCGGCGATTAGGGCCCTAACATTATCCGACGTCGAGGAAGAGACTATAGCTCGGCTTCTTAATACTGTCCCCCCACCATTGTCCAAACTCCTTGTCGAGGAGAATCTATTCAAGGTTGGATTAATTCTGGTAGAGCCAAAGAGTAAGTTTGGTCTTTGTTCGGCTTGATTTTTTTTTTCTCATTTTTCTTGTCATTCTCATTGTTCAACCCATTTCCTTGCAGCAATGAACCGGGCCGATCTTGAAGCTCTTAAGAGATCCGTGAAGAAGAGAAAGGCGAGCATGGGGCCTGCCCCTAAACGTAGCCAATCAGATGCCATCCTTGCCCAACCCACTATCGGGCGATCCTCGTCTCCTAGCCATGAGCCGAGGAAAGAATCTTTGGCTCCTGCAAAGGTGGTGGAGCCGCTTCGATCAATGCTTCCGGGGGATCCGATCCCTCAAACATTTGCATCCTCATCGCGCCATCCTCATCGCGCCAAGGTTCAGGGAGGCCTCGGATTTTGATCCGAATGTCATCGCGGGTGGCCGATGCATCGCCCGAAGCCTCCACCCTAGTGGAGGTGCCGCTCGGAGCCGAGTCTTGGGACAACAGGAGTGGCCTTAGTGACTACCGGGTTGCTCGGTCCCTAATTTAGTCCATTCTCCTGTTCGCTAACATGGAGACCATGGATAGCGAAGGTGGTGCCTTCCGGGTTCGGGATTCATATGATTTTCTTCTTCGGGTGAGATTTGATCTATAATTCTTAGACTTTTCTAGATGATGTTTCGATACTAATCCTCCTCATCCCTCTTTTTTTTTTTTGATCACAGCTCACCCACCATCTGGATCATTTCTCCGACGCGATCCGAGAAGCTTAGCACATTTTGAAGAAGGCCGAGGAAAAGACCAATCAGGCCAATAGGAGAGCCGACGACGTCGAGCTCTCCAAGCTTGTTGCCCAGCAAGACAACCCAAGAGGGAGGGGGATGAATTGAATATTTCAAAACTTAAAGCTAGTTGGGTGCTATTTTTAAAAACAAGTAATGTGATGGTGTATGCTTTAATTCTAAATATGTAGAAATGTAAATAGAATGAAGTAAATAAGGCAATCACAAATACTAGAAAATTTATAGTGGTTCGGTGCCCCTTGCACCTACGTCCACTCCCCAAGGCTTACTTGAAAATTTTACTATAATCTTTTCAAAATTACTGTCGGATAATTTTTTAAGACTCACTATCCAAAATTTAGTTGATTTTTATACCGGCTCACCAACCACAATCAAATCCTGAGCCAATCCTTGACTTACAATCCAATTTTTAGGCTTAGATAAGCCTTCTCCTTAGCTTCAAAATCTTATTAAAGCTAAGTTACAAGAAAAAGAAAAGTTGAATAACAAAAATAAACAAAAAATTTCTTTGATGAGCAAGTAAGTCGATGAAGCTTTTTGAAATCTTCTTTGTTGAAGGCTTTTGAGTTTTTGAGCTTGTCTTCTTACTGAATGGAATCTCTTGATTTGATTTTTCTTGAAGATGGAAGTTGAATGCTCTCTATTCAATGCTTTTTGGACTCTTTTCTTTGACTTTTTATTTCTCTCAATGAATGAATAGTCATATCTCTTCATCCAGGTATTTTGTAGATGATTTTTTACGTTTAGTAGGCTGGAGAACCTTATTTGACCATTGGAGAAGCAAAAATGATCGTTTGAATCCAATATGCATAATTTTGGACAGTCTGTAGAAACTAGCCGTTGGAGCTCGAGTCGAATCTCGAGTCGACTCGAGCCTCAGCTTGAGGCTTTTTGTTCCGCTCGTTTCTCTGCTCGAGATTTTTTACTCTACTCGATCATCAACTCGTGGACCTCGAGTCGACTCGAGCCTCCGCTCAAGATTGTGCCGGACTTTGCTTCAAAATTGTTATCTTCTATATTTCTTCTGAGACTTCGACTCGAGTCTCGAGAACCTCGAGTTGACTCGAGTCTCTGCTTGAGATCTTGCTCCAAAATCATCATTCTCTGAATTTTCACTGAGATTTCGACTCGAAAACCTTGAGTCGACTTGAGCCTCTGCTCGAGATTATTCTTTATGAAACTTTTGCGTGCCGGTCTACGTATCAGCTCGAGCTGAACAACGAGTCGAACCATGAGTCGACTCGTGGGCTTCTTATGCTGAAAAATTTTAGTTTGCCTAAAAGTTTTTCTCTTGAATTCTGATTTTGGGATATCTTTTTCAAGCCTTATTTCAGATATGATTTATGCTCCAAATGCCTCAAACTCTTCTCTATTAATTTTCAAATGTACTTATATAGATTTTTTATTTGATACTTTAAAATACATCTTGAACTCATCAATTTCATTAGTTCAAATATATACTTAAATATTTTATTACTCATCAAAATCAGTCTTTGGGATCAACAATCTCTTCCTTTTTTATGATGACAAAATTTTGAGTATATGAGCGAGAAATGTACAATAATAATGCATTAAGGATATTTTCAATAGATTAATGATTTAATTTTTTTTGTATTTTCATATTTATCTCTCCTTCAATTTATGCTTGCATTTTTAATATATCTTTTCAATTCAAGTTTAAGTTTTCTGCTTGTACTTATTAGAATGATAAATTGCCAGCATATATCTATATGTGTGTGCCAAGCATTAGTATTAAACAATTATATAAAGTATATGTATCATGGCACAAACTTCAAACTTATAATGCACATCATATATGCTAAAAATTTTAATTCTTAACATATTCATGCTTAACACATTCAAGCTGAAAATTTTTACCTTAACACATTTATGCTGAAAATTTTAAATTTAACACATTCAAAGTGAATGAATAGTGGATGAATTTTAACATATTCAAAATGAATTAATTCATGCTCATATACATATTATTTTTCTTTTTGTTATCAATAAAAAATATAAAGTTAAGGCAAATGTTCAGAACGAGTGTAAGAGTAAGTGATCATGAGTTTCATTGCATTAACAAAATGAGTGTGTTAAGCCACTAAAATATACTATGATATAATGAAACATCATGTTCAAAGTAAGATCAGGTTAAGCAAGTTTACATCTATAAGTGTCAAGTACATAGAGTCAAATACAAGCATAGAGTCAAATACAATCATATACTCCTAATAAATAGATCTAATTACAAGAAGTGGACAGACACTAGAGCCTATGAAGCTACTCATCATCAGATGGAATCTCTAATGCCTGAGATGAGGTTCGTGAGGTAGAAGGTCCGACTCTCCTGCTTCTAATCCTAGTAGAAGGTCCGACTACCTACAAGGGAGGAGGCCTTCCACGAGTGTAGACTCTGAGTGGTGGTCTATTCTCACTCATGGATACCTGGATGGTCTGACCAGGTGACATAGGTGGAGGAGGTGGAGGTCGTGGCATGGCTGTCCTAGCCGCGGCATCTGCTGTTGCCACTGATATCGCACCTAGAGCGAGTCTCTCTATATTTTCGATCAAACTATCAATGGCTCCAAGTACTGAAATGATGTTCTGCTGCTGTGCCTGACCTAGGCTACTGATAGCTGCCATCATCTCAGTGCCTCCAGACTTAACTCTCCCCCTGAGCCGAGCAAGCTCCTCAGTACTATTGGAGTGATCAGTGGGTGTGTCATGTACGTGCTTCCTCTGCTTCAGAGTAGTAAGCCTATGAGAGATAGTCCTCATCTCAGTCTGTACAATCTCTACTCTCTCAAATAATCCTCGAATCTCTTCACTGACTCTGGTAGATATTATATATGTTAGTCTCTCCATAGATGCAGAGTCAGTAGCTGGTGTCTATGGAAACCTCTCCATGGATGGAGCTCGAGGTGTCATAGGTGTACCGAATTCAGTGTTAGGTGCATCTCGGACTGCGACTAAAGTAGAGATCTCTCCTGCCTCTACAACTCTGGGCGCTCTCCTCTCTTGATCAGAAATATTCTTGACCCATCTTCCATCCTCTACGTGATACTGCATTTTGGTCAAAGCTCTCATATCATATACATCATAGTGAGACCATTTTTTACTTGCTTCATTTTCTAGTGACACTCCAGCAGTCTCAAATATCCTGATCGGGACTATGCCATAGGGCAAATACACATTATTTCTAGATGCTGCCTCTCTCATTTGATACATCATAATACCGAATAAATTTATCTACATCCCTTGAACCATCAAATATATCATACACAACTCTCTTTCAGACACAAAGTCATGTCTACCTAATTTCGAAAAAAAATCTCACTAATGATACGATGAAGAACTCTCATTTTCACTGATAGTGTGGGTGCCAGTACATCTCCAATGATATCATTCCTACCCATAATTAATCTCAAACCCCTCTTTTTGTCTGATATTTATCGGATACAAAATCTTTTTTTGTGATTCCAAAGGTCTGAGCCAAACTCTCCTCTGTCACCTCAATTTGAACACCTTTGACTGTAGTTGTAATTTCAGGAAATCCTCTTTTAAGATTTTCATAGAACTCTCTAACCAACTTAGGGTACCTGAAAATATTCATTTGACAAAAGTCTTTCCATCCTATTCTCTCAATCCATGATCCAATAGAAAAATTATATTTCTCAAAAAATTCAAAATCAATTCTTCTTTCCATTGCTATGGCTTTAATGGCCATTCTACCGATAGGTGAAGATGGTGGAGGAGAGTTCGATATACCTTGATCTGATTGAGTTTCTTTCTAAATGGATTCCTCCTGAATGGGTTCTTCGGAAGGTTGAGAAATCTCAGATGGTTGGGATGTCGCCCATTTCATTCGGGCTTTCTTTCTCCTCTCTCATTCTTCGACTCCATGGATACTACAAACTTTCTGCACTCCACGCCTTTCTCTAACCATTTTATCCAAATTCGGTCCTTAACCTTACGAATTGAAGGGAAGAGATGGTAGGAAGGTAAGTGGACAGTGTTAGATTGAGTTTGTGGGGACAAGAGGCCCTCTGCTCATCGAGATGAAGAATCTCTAGGGCATCGTGAATAGTCACGGGTCCATTTTAATCATCTGTGACTCCGACCCTTGAGTCGACTCATGATTTTGAACTAGTTTGCTTGAGTCAACTCGAGCAATAGTTCTGAAACTTTTAAAATTTCTGAGGAGTTTTGATATTCAGATAATGTTTAGTTATTTTCTAAATATTGATTATTAATTTTATGTTTAATTTTAATTCTTTTAATTCTTTTATGTTTAATTTGATTTACTTGGAGATTTGGAGAATGAAATTTAATCAGATTGGTAGTATAGTCCTAAGTCTCTTCTAATAATACTAAATTTTTTTTCACTTAGGAATTTTATGAATATGTCAGCTAATTATTTATCAGTATTAACAAATTCAAGTATCACATCATTATTTTGTACATGATCTCTTATGAAGTAATATCTTATCTCAATATGTTTAGATCTTAAGTGTTAAATTGGATTCTTGGTTAAATTGATTGCACTTATATTGTCACATCTTATGGGTATCTTATTAAGTTTGAATTCAAAATTTTTTAATTATTATTTAATCTAAATAATTTATGCATAATAACTAGCAGCAGCTATATATTCGACCTCGACCATTGAGAGTGCTACTGAGTTTTGTTTCTCACTAAATCAAGAAATTAAATTTATTTCTATGAATTGATACATGCCACTAGTACTTTTTCTATCAAGTTTGCACCCAACAAAATCAGCCAATTAATTCAAATTGAGATGCTCTATCATACCATAGTCCTACATTAAGTGTCTCAGATAAGTATCTAAAGATTCTTTTGATAGCAAGTAAATATGATTCTCTAGGATCTGATTGATACCTAGCACACATGCAAACACTAAATACTATATCTAGTCTACTTGCAGTAAGATAAAGAAGTGGATCTATCATATCTCTATATAATTTTAAGTCTATTTTCTTATTTTTCTCATCTTTGTCAAGTTTGCAGAATGTATTCATTGGTGTGCCAATTGATCTTGAACTCTCCATCCCAAACTTTTTGAGTATTTTCTTTGTATATTTTATTTAGTCGATGAAGATTCTCTCTTCATTTTACTTGATTTAGAATTCGAGAAAGAAGTTTAACTCTTCCATCATGCTTATTTCGAACTCATCCTGCATTAGCTTAGTAAATTCTTGACAAAGAATTTCATTAGTGACACCAAAAATAATATCATCCACATAGATTTGTACAACTAATAGATTCTCATCTTTTTTTTAAGAACAAGATTTTATTAACATTTTTTCTAGTAAATTTATTATCTAGTAAGAATTTACTTAATCTTTCATACCAAACACGTGGGGGCTTGTTTTAGATCATACAGGATTTTATGTAATTTGAATACATAATTTGAAAGTGCATAAATTTTAAATCCAGATGGTTGTTCAACATATACTTCTTCTGCTATATAACCATTAAGAAATATACTTTTTACATCCATTTGGTATAATTTAAAATTTATGAAACATGCAAAAGCAAACAATAGTCTAATGACCTCTAATCTAGCTATAGGAGCAAATATTTCATCAAAATCAATGTCTTCTTCTTGATTATATTCTTTTGCTACTAATCTAGTCTTATTTCTTATAATGGTTCCATGTTCATTCAATTTATTTCTATATATCCATTTAGTTTCAATTATTAGATGGTCATTTGGTCTATCGACTAGGATCCATACTTTATTTTTTTTAAATTAATTTAATTCTTCTTGCATGACATCTATCCAATATGGATCATTTTCAGCTTCTTCTATTGATTTAGGTTCAATTTATGAAACAAAAGCTATGTAATTATTTAAATTTCTAAGATAAGATCGTGTTCTTATCCCTTGTGATAGATCATCGATTATAAGATTTTTAGGATGTCCATGTGTATACCTCCATTCTTTTGGTAGCTCCTCTCTTAGACTGTGAGAGGACTCTTCATTCTTTTCTTCTTCATTATTTTAAGGTGGAGCATCCTTGAGTGTTAAATTGTCCATCTTGTCATGAAGATTTTCTGCATCCTCATTTAAAATATCTTCTTTTCTAATAGATTCATCATTATATTCATCAAAAATAACATGAATTGATTCTTCAATAATGAGAGTTCTTTTGTTGAAGACTCTATATGCCTTGCTTGATAAAGAGTATCCTAAGAAGATACCCTCATCGAACTTGGTATCAAATTTTTTCAAGTTATCTTTTCTATTATTAAGTATGAAGTATTTGCAACCAAACATAAGAAAATAGTTGATATTTGGTTTTCTATCTTTCCAAAGTTCATATGATATTTTTTTTAAAATAGGTCTTATTAGAACATGATTTAATGTGTAACATGCAGTATTTATTGCTTCAGCTCAAAAATATCTAGATAAATTACTTTCACACAATATAGTTTGTGCTGTTTCTTCTAGTATTTGATTTTTTCTTTCTACTACTATATTTTATTATGGGGTTCTAGGTGCTGAAAAATTATGATTAATTTTTTTTCATCACAAAAGTTCTCAAAGTGCTGGTTTTCGAATTCTGTACCATGATCATTACGTATGCAAACTATTGATGCATTCTTTTCATTCAAAATCTTTCGATAAAATTTAGAAAATGCATTGAAGGCTTCATCTTTTTGTGCTAAAAATATTATCTAAGTGAATCTTGAAAAATCATCTATAATTACAAGACCATACTTTTTACCTCCTAGACTAGTGGTCTTTGTAGGTCCAAACAAATCCATGTGTAGCAATTTTAAAGGTCTAGAGGTTGAAATCATTTTTTTTGGTTTGAAGAAATTTCTAGTTTGCTTTCGAAATTGACATGCATCACAAATTTGATTTTTTTCAAAATTTAGTTTTGGTAATCTTCTTACAAGATCTTTCTTAATTAATTTTGAGAGTAAGTCAATACTAATATGACCTAATCTACAATGCCACAACCAACTAATTTCATTGATCTTGGCATCCATTGCCACTAGACATTGAGTATTCTTCATGTGTAGATCATTAAGATCTACCATGTAGATATTGTTATGTCTATGTCCCATGAACATGATACCATTATCATTTGGATTAGAAACAATACATAATAAAGATTCAAAAGTTACTTTGAATTCCCTATCATAAAATTGACTAATGCTAAGCAAATTATATTTCAACTCATCAACTAGCAATACATTTTGAATAGAAGTAGGAATGATACGAATGTTACTGATGCCAATGATACACCCCTTTTCATTATCACCAAATGTAACTACTCCTCATTCTTTAGGCTCAAAAATGATAAATTGAGATTTGTCATCCGTCATGTGCCTTAAACAACCATTATCTAGATACCAAAATCTTTTCTTATCCCGGGCTGCAAGACACTCCTACACAAGAAAATCAAATTGAGTTTTTAGGTATCCAAGTCATCTTGGATCCTTTGGGGTTAGTGCTCATTGTTTCTTTTGGAACCCAAACCATTTTAACTATTTTTTTATTTAATTTTTTAAAATCACATGTATAAGACCTATAACCAATTTTGCCATAATAAAATATGAGATATTTGAAGTAGAGTTTAATGAAGCTTTAACAAATAGATTTTTGAATAGTTTTTTATTTCTTATGAGATTTAAATTCTAATTCGGCCTTATTAAAAATAGTTCTTTGCTCATTTAGTAGCATATTTAGTTTTTCGAAACTATACGTAAATCTTTCTATAAATGATTTGATTTTTGCTAGTTCATCATTCAATTTCTAATTTTCATTAGTAAGCAAATTTAGCATTTTAGAAAATATTTTTTTTCATAAGTAAGTTCTAAATTTAACTTTCTCAAATCTTTATTTTTCAAAGTTACTTTTATATATTCAGTCATAAGTTCAGAAAAAGCTTCTTGTAACTCATCAAAAGTAAAATCTAAGGAGTTTTCAGTATTTACCTCCTCATAATGTGCCATCGGGCAAAAGTTGGCTTCTTCTTGTGATTCTTTCTTGGAGCTAGAGTCCTCACTATCACTCCAAGTGGCCATCATCGCCTTCTTCTTGAGCTTTTTGGATGATTTCTTGAGAAGAAATAGTCCATCCTAAAGTGGTCGGGTTTCTTATACTTGAAGCAAATTGGTAGCTCCTTCTTTTTCTCCTTACTTGGTTCATCTTTGAAGGTCTTCTTCTTGAATCCTTCTTCTTTTTCATAAACCTCTTAAACTTTCTTGCAATCATGGCCAAGTCTTCTTCTTCCTCCTCTTCATCGGATTCCTCACTCTCATATTCTTGGGAGTGGTTGTCTTAAGAGCTATGGTCTTTTTCTTCTTGATTTTCTCCTCCATGTTTTACTTTATATTCAATTCACGAGTCATTAAGAACCCAAGAAGCTCTTCCAATGATAGCTTGTTGAGATCTTTAGCTTCTTGGATGGTGGTGACCTTTGCTTTCTATGCATTCGGAAGTGATCTAAGAATTTTATGAACAAGCTCACTATTAGTGTAAGATTTATCCAAGCTTTTCAAATCATTGATAATATCAATAAATCTAGTAAATATTTCATAAATAGACTCATTTGACTTTATTTTAAATAATTCATATCGATAGACGAGCATATTTATTTTAGACTCCTTTATTTGATTGTTATCCTCATGGGTAACCTCTAGCTTATCCCAAATCTTCTTGACCGAAGCACAAGTAAAAATTTTATTGAATTTATTGAGGTCTAATGCACAATACAGGACATTCATGGTCTTAGCATTTAATTCTATCATTTTCATATCATGCTCATCCCAATCTTCTTTCAGTTTGGAAACATCATTATCCTCTATTTTGATTGTAGGAGTGTGTAGGCCTTTGATTATCACTCTCCAAAGTTGATAATCAAGTACTTGAATATAAATGCATATGCGTGCTTTTCAATAAGTGTAATTTATTTCATTGAACAAGGATGGACGGTTGGTCGATTGCCCTTCGATAAGAGATGCACTCATATGGATTGCCATTTGATCTTAACTCTTGATTGTTAAATCAAATAAAGTGAGTACCAAGCTCTGATACCACTTGTTGCCTAACAAGACAATCCAAGAGAGGGGTGAATTAGATTTTTCAAAACTTAAAGCTAGTTGGGTGCTGTTTTTAAAAACAAGTGATGTGATGGTGTATGCTTTAGTTCTAAATATATAGAAATGCATAAATATAAATGGAATGAAGTAAATAAGACAATCATAAATATTAGAAAATTTATAGTGGTTCGGTGCTCCTTCCACCTATGTCCACTCTCCAAGGCCTACTTGAAAATTTTACTATAATCTTTTTAAGATTACAGTCGGATAGTTTTTTAAGACTCACTATCTAAAATCTAGTTGATTTTTACATCGGTCCACCAACCATAACCAAATTCTAAGCCAACCCTTAGCTTACAATTCAATTTTCACACTTGGATAAGTCTTATTCTTAGCTTCAAAAACCTATTGAAGCTAAGTTATAAGAAAGAGAAAAGTTGAATAACAAAAATGAATAAAAAGCTCCTTTGATGAGCAAGTAAGTCGATGAAGCTTTTTGGAATCTACTTTGTTGAAGGCTTTTGAGCTTGTTTTCTTGTTGAATAGAATCTCTTGATTTAATTTTTCTTGAAGATGGAAGTTGAATGCTCTCTATTCAATGCTTTTTGGATTCTTTTCTTTGACTTTCTATTTCTCTCAATGAATAAATAGTTATATCTCTTCCTCTAGGTATTTTGTAGGTGATTTTCCATGTTTGGTAGGCTGGAGAATCTTATTTGATCATTGGAGAAGCAAAAATGACTATTTGAATCCAATCTACATAGTTCTGGACAGTCCGTAGAAACTAACCGTTGGAGCTCGAGTCGAGGTTTGAGGCCTTTTGCTCTACTCATTTCTCTGCTTGAGACTTTTTACTATGCTCGATCCTCAGCTTGTGGACCTCGAGTCAACTTGAGCCTCCGCTCAAGACTGTGCCGAACTTTGCTTCTAAATTATCATCTTTTGTATTTCTCCTGAGACTTTGACTTAAGAATCTCGAGTCGACTCGAGTCTCTACTCGAGACCTTGCTCCAAAATCATCATTCTCTAGATTTTCATTAAGACTTCTACTCGAGAACCTTGAGTTGACTCGAGCCTCCGCTCGAGATTATTTCTTCTGAAACTTCTGCATGCCAGTCTGCGTATCAACTCGAGCTGAACAATGAGTCGAATCTTGAGTCGACTCGTGGGCTTCTTATGCTGAAAAATTTTAGTTTGCCCAAAAGTTTTTCTCTTGAATTATGATTTTGGGATATCTTTTTCAAGTCTTATTTCAGATATGATTTATACTCCAAATGCCTCCAACTCTTCTCTATCAATTTTCAAATGCACTTATATAGATGTTTTATTTGATACTTTAAAATACATTCTGAAACATGATCTCATCAGCTTCGTTAGTTCAAATATATACTCAAATATTTTGTTACTCATCAAAATCAATTCTTGGGGTTAATAAAGCTAAAGGCCGAGGAGGAGTTGAAGAGGGAGACGAGGAGGCTTGAGTCCAAACTTTCAAAAGTTTGGTCCAATTTTGAAACTTGGCTGGAGGCCAAAAAAAAGAAGTATGAGGGCAAGCTGGAAGCCTCTAAGGTCGCTGCTGTCGAAGCCTTCAAATCTTCCATCGAGCTTCGAGTCATCAAGATGGATTTTGCTTCGCTTTCGTACATTCAGATGGAGATCGATCTAAAGGAGAAGCTAAAGAAGATCCTTTCGGACTTCAATCTAGAACTGCTGGAATTGGACAACGAGGAGGAGGCTGATGAAGGCGGGGATGAGGAAATTCGGATGGAGGACCTCTTTAACCAGGCTATTGAAGATCAAATAGCCAAGCAAAGAGCATCCGTCCAGCCTCCAGCCATAATCACCTTGTCTGACCATGTTGAGGTCGACGAATCCTGGGCACCAAACGAAGCTTAATGTAATCTTTGCTCGACCATGGCCGAGCTTTTTTTTTTCCTTTTTACTAGGCGGCACGTTTTGTCACACCTCAAAATATTTCGAGGTATTTTGTCTATCGTCGATCAAACTGTAAACATTTTTCATTTCAATGAATACATACTTTTTGAAGTTGTTGAGGTCGTCTGTGTCAAACTTCACCATATCTTCGCATTGTCACACCTCACGGACTCGACTTATTATTCAGCTTTAGCCGAGAAAAATAAGATTGTTTAATTATGTTCTCTGGCCTAAGTCGAGGAACACATGTTGGCTAATTTTTTGGAGACATGTTTCATTTCTTGGCTGTGTCCGAGGAATGCGGTTGGCGAACTTCGTTGGAGACATTGCATTTTTCGACTGTGGTCGAGGAACACATGGCAATTTTTTGTAGGGGATGCATTCCGTTCCTCAGCCATGGTCGAGGAACACGCGATGACGAACTTTCAGAGATGCGACCCGTTCCTCAATCGTGGTCGAGGAACACGCATTGGCAAATGTTGCTAGAGACGCATTTCGTTCCTCAACCGTGGCCAAGAAAAGCACATTGACGAAATTCGCTGGAGATGCATTCCGTTCCTCAATCGTGGTCGAGGAGCATGCGTTGGCAAAATTTACTCGAGATACATTCCATTTCTCGACCGTGGCCGAGGAACGCACGTTGATAAAATTTGTCGGAGACTCATTCCATTCTTTGGTCGTGGTCGAGGAGCGTGCGTTGGCAAAATTTGCTGAAAATGCATTCCGTTCCTCGACCATGGATGAGGAGCATGCATTGGTGAAATTCGCTGGAGATGCATTCTGTTTCTCGACCGTGGCCGAGGAGCGTGCGTTGACAAAATTCGCTGGAGATGCATTCCATTTTTCGACCATGGTCGAGAAGCGCGCGTTGGCAAAATTTGTTGAAGACGCATTCCATTCCTCGATCGTGGTCGAGGAGCACGCTTTGGCGAATTATCGAAGATCAAATTTACAAAAAATTATTATTTATTATTAAGAAAGATAAGAATTATTGCTTATGGATAAAATCTATGGAGATTGTCGATATTTCATGTCCTCGAAATTGGAGTTCTATCCAATCGACAAAGATGATAAACTCCTGGCCGAACTATCTCAGCTACTCTATATGTTCCTTCCCAGTTGGGTGATAGCTTCAACCATTCGATTGGTCGAGAGACCTCCACTTGGTGAAGTACCAATTTTCGGCCAGGAACGACTTTTCTTTAACTCGAAAATTGTAATACCGAGCTATCCTTTATTGATAATTGGCCATTCGGATCCTAGATCGTTCTCGAGTTTCTTCCAATAGATCTAAGTTTGCCCTCATTCCAAATGAGTTGCCGTCCTCGTCGAATTCCTCGACTCGAAGTGTGGGCAGACTAATTTTTAATGGTATGACAGCTTCCATTCCGAACGCCAACATGAAAGATGTTTCTCCAGTCGAGACTCGTTGGATCGTTCGATAGGCCCAAAGGACATGATATAGCTCTTCGACCCACCGTCCCTTAGCCTGACTAAGATGAGGTTTTAAACCTTGCAACAAGGTTCTGTTCGTACTTTGGCTTCACCGTTCCTCTGTGGGTGACCTACTGACGTCAACCTGTGCAAAATTCTGAAGTCGTTGCAGAATCTAGTGAACCTCGGATTATCAAACTATCATCTATTATTAGTTATAATAACTCTTGATAGTCCAAATCAGCAGATAATTAATTTTCAGATGAAATCTTGAACCTTGGCTTCAAAAATGATTGCCAGAGCCTCGACCTCCACCCATTTGGTAAAATAGTTGATGGCGACGAGTAAGAACTTCTATGTATGGCGATAGAAAATGGTCCAAGGATATCTATTCTTTATTATGCAAAAGGCCAAGACGTTGTGATTGGTGCTAGCGGGGTGGAAGGTCGGCACTGAATATTGAAAGTTCTTTGACATTGATCACATCTATTTATCAGGTCGGTAGCATCTTTTTGCATGGTCGGCCAGAAGTATCCTTGCCTCAATATCTTATGAGCAAGGACCTTACCCTCCAGATGATCGCCGTAGATTTCTTTGTGCACTTCTCATAAAGCATAGTCGGCTTCCGAAGGACGAAGGCGTCTGAGTAGAGATAAGGTAAAAGACCTTTTATATAGTTTTTTCTCATAGATGAGGTACTGAGGAGCAAGGCATCTCAACTTTTTAGCTTCATCTCTATCAGTTGGTAGAATGTCATCTTGTAAGTAGCGTAGGATGGGATCTATCCAACTTGGCTCTAGATCAGCTTGCATTATAGGAGCCTCTTCGATGCTTGGCTTCTCCAGAACTTTCATATATGAGCTTCTTTTTAAGTCTGTAGCACCAAGGGTTGCAAGCTTAGATAAAAGATCGGCTCGTATATTTTCTGCCCTTGGTATTTGCTGAACATCCATTGCCGAGAAGCCAAAAGCTAAGTTCCTAATCTTCTACAGATATTTGATCATGTTCGATTCTCGAGCTTCACATTCTCCTTGAATCTGATCGATGATTAGCTATGAGTCGCTATGAACTCTGAGATGCCGAACTCCCTTTTTTTTTGCCATCCTGAGATCTGTTATCAATGCTTCATACTCGGCTTCATTATTGGATGTCGAAAAATCAAAACGTAGAGCATACTCTGCAACTACTCCCTTCGGGCTAGTTAAAATCAATCCGGCCCCTGCACCTTTATCATTCGAAGATCCATCAACATGTAAGACCCAACATTCGTCGGTTGTATGAGCTATTTTATTGCTTAATTCTTCATCTGGAATCGTGCACTCCAAAATGAATTTGGCTAACGCCTGAGCCTTGATGGACGACCTTGGTAGATATTTGATATCGAATTCTCCTAACTCAATAGCCCATTTGGCTAACCACCCCAAAGTGTTAGGTCAATATAATACTGACCTGATAGGTTGGTCGGTAAGAACAATGATGGTATGTACTTGAAAATACGAATGCAGCTTTTTTGCAGATATCGAGAGAGCGTAGATGACTTTTTCTAACTTCACATATCTGATCTCGGCATCATGAAGTACCCGGCTTATATAATAGATCGATTTCTACACCCTGACTTTCTGTCGGATGAGGATCGAACTAATCGTCGAAGGAGAAACAATCAAATACAAGTACAATACTTCTTCAGGCTCTGACTTGCTTAAAAGAAAAGGAAAGCCGAGATATTTCTTTAGCTCATCGAAGGCTACCTAGCATTCATTCGACCATTGAAAATTCTTCGGCTGCATAAGAGTTTTAAAAAATGGAAGGCTCTTTTCTGTTGATCTTGACAGGAATATATTTGGGATTGCAATCCTCTCAGTGAGTCGCTGTACTTTTTTGATCATCCTCGGAGGTTTCATCTCTTAAAAAGACTGAATCTTCTCTGAGTTAGCCTCGATCCCATATTGTGACACCATAAAATCAAGGAATTTTCTAGAGATGACTCCGAAAGCACATTTATCTGCGTTGAGCTTCATCCGGAACCACCGTAGTATAGAAAAGGTTTCTTCTAAGTTGGTAATATGATGTTTGGTGGTCCTGCTTTTGATGAGCATGTCATCTATATATACTTTCATGTTTCTTCCAATTTGCTTCTTGAAAAGCTTGTTCACAAGTCTTTGGTAGGTCGTCCCTGCATTTTTCAGGCCAAACGACATAATCCTATAACAAAAAAGATCTTGGTCAGTTTTAAAAGAAATTTTTTCCTCATTCTCGGATGCCATTTGGATCTGGTTATATCCTAAAAAAGCATCCATGAATGATAGAAGTTGATGCTCCAAAGTTGCATCCACTAATTAATCTATGCGGGGCAGAGGGTAGCTGTCCTTCAGACATGCCTTGTTGAGGTCGGAATAATCGATGCATGCACACCATTTTTCACTCGCCAGCTTGACGAGGATGACATTAGCCAGCCATTCTGGGTAATACACTTCTCGAACAAATCTAGCCTTTAGAAGTTTATCAAGCTCTTTCTGTATCATGTTTTGTCGCTCAGGGGTGAAATTTTGCTTCTTCTGCCTGACTGGACGATGGTTCGGATCCACATTAAGCTGGTGGACCATAACTTTTGGATCAATACCATGCATATCCAAGGCCGACCAAGCGAATACATCAGCATTAGCTCATAGAAATGAGATGAGGTGCTATCGATCTTTTTCACACAAAGTTGAGCCAATCTTCACTATTTTGCTCAGATTATCTCTGATTGGCACTGAGATCAACTCTTATGTTGGGTGACCCCTCTATTCCGTCAACTCATTCCTTACATCCAGCTCATTCATGAGTTGTTCTTCAGATGCCACTCCATGCAAGGTAGCTATATAGCATTCTTTTATGATTGACTGGTTTCCTCGGAGTTCACTTATTCCTCCAAGAGTCATGAATTTCACCTTCAAATGATAAGTTGAGACTATAGCTTTGAGGGCATTTAAACTTGGCCAATCCAAAATGACATTATAAGCTGACGGGCTATCAACCACGAAGTAAGTTATTTTGAGTATGGCCTGCCTTGGAACCTGCCCAATTTTCATTATTAATGAGATAGTTCCTTCTGCTGGGACCGTGTTATCAGAAAATCTGACCAGAGGTACATTCTTCTTCATCAGCCATTTAGGATCCAAGTTTATTCGAATAAGAACATCATAAAATAAGACATCTACCAAATTTTCATTATCAATAAGAACTCGATGTACATCATAATTTAAAATATTTATAGAGACAACTACAAGATCATCATGCGGATGATTTATTCCTTGTAGGTCGTCAGCAGTAAATGTGATTTCATCATCGATCTTTCTTTTCTTCAATCCTTCCTCTATAGGTCGGTCTTGCTCCAAGGTATTTTCAGTGAGATGCCCCCCAGTGATTATTCTGATCTCACCCGCTATCTGTTATTCTGTATGAGGATCCTCCTGCCTAGGCTATTCATGGCGTGGGTTGGGTGGAATTCTTTGCTCATCAACATAGCATTGGAGCCATCCTCTTCTAATCAATGCTTCTATTTCTTCTTTAGGCTGCCAGCATTCTTCGGTATGATGCCCATGATCGTGATGATATCTATAATATTTTCTTGGGTTCCTTACTTGGGCAGGAGTCACCATCTTCTTTGGTCGTGGTATATCTTCTTATCATTCTATCTTCATCAAAATCTAAGCCCGGGTAGTATTAGGGGGGGTGTAATAATTGAACCTCCTAGACGGAGTTTTAGACCGATGCTAAGGCTTTGGAGATGTAGGTCGGTTACTCCAAGGTGGAGTGTGCGACCGACGAGGATGTGGTTCCTCCCGTCGATGCTGCACCCACCGGTAGTCTTTCTTCTTCTTTTGCTTTTGGGCTGACCCTGACCTGCCGTCTTGATCACTTTCTTGCTGGTTCCAGGCTTTCTCGACTTGAGCATACTTCTCAGCCCGCTCCAACATCTCGGCGAAGTCCTTCGGATAATCCAGGTTAAGAGAGAACAGTAGATCATTTTGAAGAAGTCCGATCTTAAGTGTCGTCATAGTGACCGACTAATCTAAATTTTGGATCTCTAAGGTGGCAGCATTGAAGTGGTTGATGTACTCTCGAAGAGGCTCATTCTTCCGCTACTTGATGCTCATGAGAAAATTTGAGTTACGGTATTGCCGATGACTACTGATAAAATGAGCAATAAATAGATGGCTCAGCTGATGGAAGAAATCTACGGAGCTAGGCTTCAAATTTGTATACCAATGTCGAGCTGTCTTTCTCAAAGTCGAAGAAAAAACTCGACATAAGATTGCATCACCAGCTCCTTGTAGGTGCATGAGAGTTTGGAAGTTGTCTAGATGATCTATGGAGTCGACCGTCCTGTCATAAGGCTCCATTTGAGGAATCTTGAATCGCGGCAGTAGAGGTTCATTCATAATTTTTTGGATAAATGGAGGATCGATGTTGAAACCCAAGTTGTCTTCCTGCTACTTCGGCTGCCGCAACGCATCTAGCTGTTGTTGCATTTCTTGGAGCTTTTTCTCCATGTCGTCTTTTCGAGTAGCTCGGTGTCGAGGAGTCGCATGGCCTGGGATACAGTCTCTTCTAGAAACAGGCATAGGTGATAATCCAAGTCTTCGACGAAGAGGGTTGATAGGTTGGCTATGACGACTAGCTTCTGTCCTTGGGCTTTTAGGGCATCATTCCTCCGACCTTCCTCGGATCGGTCCTGAATTTTCGTTGGTCGGACGACGCTCGCTAACCTATTGTACTCCTCTTACAGCAGTCGAGAGTACCTGCACATGATGGACTAGCGTATTATACTGCTGTGAAATCGTTGGTGCCGCTGGTGGATTTTCTTGAATCGATGGTGGCGGTGCGTTAACCGGTTGAACATTGTTGGTTCGTCGGTCGTTGGAATGCTGAGATGCGTTTGATGCTCCTCTTCGAATCCTCATGATAACTGGTGACAAGCTTTCTCCTCTCAAGATTAGGTCTCGAAATCAATCGAGGGCCCTCCTTCTAGCGTCAACTATTGCTCCTGAATCTTCCCGTCTGAGGTCGGCCATCGAGGAATCTATGGCCGAGGAAAAGCTATTGCTGGAGCTTCGTCCGATCTCCTGCAATGAAGTCCTCATCGGGGTATTTTTCGATGAAGTTCCTTCGATACTCAAGTTAGAAGACAGGAGAACAAAGAGAGGAGAAAGTATCGAATTGAGTGCATACCTGGAGGATCCCGAAGCCCCTTTATTTATAGGGGAGAAATTGGAGTCGTATCCATTTCAGACTCTAACGATCTTCCGAGTTTGTCGCTCTAGATTGATTCGGAAGATTTTCTTCCTTCTTTGAAAGATTGAATCGCGAATGACTCCTTCTTTATCCAGACTTTCCAGGTTGGAAGGGCACGAATCTGGCAAAGATAATAGTAGCTCGGTCAAAGTATTGGTCGGCCAAACATTGATCAGCCAGATCCGATCAATCAAGATAGATCGATAACAGACAGCTTTCTTCAGATCATGAAGAAGATCCTTTCGGAGGTAGGTCGGTCGTGGATGGTTCATTGTTGGTCGGCAATCTGCTGACTTACAATGGACTTGTAGGCAGATGGTAATCATGTTTCTATCATCATAGATTAAAAATAGATGAAAAATTTTAGATCGAAGATGAGTTAAAGCCAAACCACAATAGTCCTCTTGAGTCCGGCGATAAAGAGCTGCTTCCAAGACGGGTGGTCGCCCTCAATAGAATTTTTGTTAAAGATGTTGCTTGCAGCGGTGTGCATGCATGTGCTGTAACTGCAAAATGCACTCTTTATACTTGGGGAAATTATTGCATGCACCAAATTGCACCTCGCAAATCCCACGTTACCCCCTTAAATTTCATCAATTCCCGATTGCGTGCTATTCACCGTGCATATGCCTCGGGATTTGCCCTGGTTCACTTGCACCTGGTGTTTAATTATTTCTCTTATACTTGGGGGTGGTGGGCAAGGAGGGCAGTTGGGGCTCGGCCCCCAATAATAGTTTGTTTTATGGTGTTGCTAATGCATCTGATATGTTACGAAAAAATATTCCAGCATTGGCCATTCCTAATGGAGTGCGACTGGTTGCTTGTGGTCATTCTCACGCACTTATTTCCATGAGAGATGGAAGGATATATGGATGGGGTTATGGCAGTTGTGGTCAGGCAGCTAATGACAAATCTACATATGCCTGGTCCCTTCGCCTGTGGATTGGTAGGCTATTATGAAATCATCACATCTCGTGCTTTCTTACCATTTAACTTTCTAAACTTCCAGAAAATTTTATGGAAGGTGTGTTGGAGAGGTTAGGAGACTGGCACATCTCGTGCTTTCTTATCATTTAACTTTCTAAACTTACGGAAAATTTTATGGAAGGTGCGTTGGAGAGGTTAGGAGACTGGCAGCTGGTGGGGGTCATTCAGATGTGCCTGCTCTCTAAACCAATTCAGACTTGCAGAAAGTGCGAATCTGTCAAATTCTTTAAAAATTAGTCAATTTGTCAAACTGAACCGTGGACGGTTGCTTTTTTAGGTTAATTTGAGATAAATAAACATGCAAAGATTATAAGAGTAATCAAGTAGCAATCTTGTCGATCAGATGTTGTTCCCAAAGAGACTAATTTCACTCATGCACTGCAGCTGCAAAGTTTAACCGCAATCGTTCTGGCCACAATACCGACGCTTTATCCTCTGCATAGCAGTTTGGTAAAAATTTCTTGAGATTTTTCTCATTTTATTGTTTTCTCTGCATGGATTAAGTCACTCTCCCTCCGCGTGTTTCGCACGTAGCAGTTCGATTAACACATTATGTGTGGTTGTTTGTAGCTGGATGGTTTTCGTATCTTAATTTCTGCCTCCTTTCCTCCCCATGATAGCAGCTGTAAAAGGAATCGGAGTACATATCGAATTCCATTCCTTGCAAAATGCTCTAGAAAAGACCATTGCTTGCTCCAAAAGATCCCAGGAAACTTCAGCGCCACACAAGTCGGTAGAACTTGATGCTCCCATGCTCCAAAAGTAGCTATAACAAGCAAAGGTGTCTCTCGAAACCCAGAACTCCCAATAGAATCAGATCTAATCCTTCGGTTACGAGCTCTTCCTTTCCCCCTCTCGGAGGGAAAGAAGAGCGATTCTTTTCTCCAGAAACAGCAGCTACGGATGGCGAGGAAAACTTCGGCATTATCGTTTCCTCCAATCAAATCAAAGGGTAGACGCTTACTGGCTAAAAATGAATGCATGGTTTTGGACAAATGCCATGTGTGGTGGGTGTCGGCGGCAATGATACCAACACCACAACGGACACTCCATTTATTTGGCAATGGAATTGCATTTTTATTTTTCTTGCCAATCTGAGAAGGATGTTATTAAAAAAAAAAAAAAAAAAAAGTCTGTTACAATTAAATAGCATGCTGCATTCAATCAACGTAGAAACATCGAGTAGGTGGGTCATGGTTGAATCCAATGTTTCAGGCCAGATGAGGCCACGCTGCACCACAGATGTGCATGTACCACTGAGAAAAAGATTACCAGCAACTCAACATGCTCCTTGGATACAATTAGAATTTCTAGCATCATGTTACGAGAAGGGCATGACTTTGTTTTCTCATGACATGATATTGCCTGCCACATAACGGACAGACACTAAGCTATGCTATGCACTCGGCTCATCATGTCTCTTGCAGCCACATTAAGTAACAAGCACCAACAAGCATAAGCACCATCTTTATTGTTTCCTTATCTTTCCTCGTGGAGAAAGCAGGATACGTCAGCTTACAATAAACAAGGCCGGAGAAAAAAGAAAATCCACACCACAGCGAATTCTTACAAGTGCACGCATACCTAATGAGTTTTGGAACTCATCCCATCCATGCAGGAAGGTAACCATTGGAATTGTGCGACGTAGCTCCTTCGTTTGACTGGTCCATATGCATAGGATGGTACCTGCAGCAAAAAATAAAGTACATGAACTAAAGCTATAAATATCATTGTCTAAGCTAATTTCCATGCAGATCTGCAAGAATTTTCGTGAGAATATTGCGTTATTACCCAATTTGCACGGGAGGGTCACATGCCAATGGCTGGAAGAATCCCCTTGATAGAGCAGCCTCACGATTACAAGGGCCATTTGATGAACCAGCAGCATGATCTCCGCTGCCATTTGTCCACGACAATTGGAGGGGATTTTGTTCAGCGGCTTCTCGCAACTGCCAAAACCGAGGTCATTTAATGAATCAAATTATCATAACAAACAGAAGGAATCCTTTGGGTGAGAAAGACGGAAACTACCTTTTTTTTATTTTTTTTTTTTAAAAAAAAGGAAAAGTTCCAATGAGCATGGGCATAAAATGTTGTCAATAAATTCAAAAAGACGGCACATTGTTGAAGATTTAAACAAAAAGAAAGACATTATTAGCCAACAAACATCTTAGTAAATAGCAATATTAATTGGGAAAAAGAGCCTAAAGACCGCCTCTAATATGAATATGGCATTCTGAGCTGTAAATGTGCGAGTCCATGAGAATTTGTCAGTTGGTACAACTTTTAGAACCCTCAGTAAAGGGGAAAGAAAATGCCCAGATTTTTTTGAAGCAAAGCCTGAATGGACATAACATTCTTCTAAACTGCGTGCATGTAAAAATTATTAAGGCAGTTTAGCCCATATTCAATTCAAATATAAGACATCAAAATACCTTCTTTTTTAGTGATCTGTTGGTTTCCTGCATCTCTTGTTCCTGCATTAAAACACAAAGCCTGTTTACTACATGGACCATAGATCAAACCTAACAAATTCTCATATTTACGATGAGCACAAGGCATTTTGAACATGAATTCGTACCCTTCTTTTAAGATCACAAAGCTGATCGAGCATTAACTGTGTCTGCAAATATATAAACAGAAACGGGTGAATCGTGCAAAATTTGAATCATTTAACCCATTACCTTTATTCCATTCTCTTATTGTTATCTTGACAAGCAACTTGTATTGTCAATATCACACCAGTACACGGTTCGAGTGGCTCACACCCATAAAAGTACATCACTAAGAAAGACAGAGATCACCGAGCATAACAATCAGAATACAGCCCCATCAATCTCGAATATAACGGATATATTACAGAGAAGGTTGTGATCTCGATGATTCTTTGGTTCAGTGCTTGCTGGTTAAGGAAGCAAGAAAGAGTGTTTCTCAGTTGTCGGAGTTGAGAGCTGAGGACATCAGCGTGAAATAAATGGGCTTTCAGGTCGACTAGTCAAAAAGCTGCAGACAGTTTTTTTTTTTTTTTTTTAGATACTTTGAAAGAAGATATAAAGAAAACGCGCCCATTCAATCAAACCACTTGGGCGTAAAGAGTTGGAACAACACGTTGACGAACATGGTGAAAAGGCCGAGCTTCTCAAGACGGGCAGGCTTTTGGGTCTTAACAGGAATTTAAAATATAACTTGACCTTACGGACTGGCGGACCTGAGTTTACTATTACCAGGCCTTTTGTGTCCTTCCCAGTTCGATGTTGCATAAACTTATTCTACACATTCTATTAGCAAATTCCCCTTTTCGCCGGCTGGTCCTTGAGATTATATGGAGGCACCTTACCAACCCTGTCGCTTTATTAGGAATTTAACATCAAAGAGGATCAACAATATGTTATAAGCTGATAAATAACTATTAAGGACCAAACTGCACCAGATGAATGGAATGAGGTTACCTATTAAGGTCAAAAAGAAATTATAAGATATGTCCAAAATCCAACCCAAGAAGCAATCGGATGGAGAGTGCATCTCATCAATTTGAATGAAACTTAATCATTGGGCATATAAATGGAAGAAAACAAATTCAATAATATTTAAACGCTGGCAACTTAATCATCGGTCTATTTACTGTTGTGCGTTACTTTTTTCCTTATTCTTCAAGATATTTGGCACATTCCACTGTCATCAGCAAAGAAGAATATCCTTCTTGTACAAAATTTTAAACATGCCATTTTAATGAATGAATGAGTGAAAAAGGATACAATGGCGAAGGTTTGTAAAAATCCTAGTTTGAAGAACTCCCATAACTACATCAAGATAGCTCCAAAATAATGTAACTTTCAAATGAAACCCTTTTTTTTTTTTACCTTTGTTGATCGGATCTGCTTTAAAGATTTCTCTAGTTGATTCTCAAGTTGCTCAAGTTCATTTGTACTTAGTGGGTCCAAGTCCTCACCAAGGAGATTTCTGTATCATCATGGTTGGGAATCCCATATTAGTGAAAACCTTTAAAGCACAAACTAAGTAGGAAAAGATATATATACGTATTCATACAAACACATACATTCGTAGATGTATGTATATGTATATGTGCATGTATTTTCTATGACAGACACATGCATACATCCACATGCATACAGATGGATGCATACTTCAGCTGGATGGTCTACCTCTGAGAGTGCTGCAGAAACTCAACTCTTGCCTTCAGCCTTACGTACTCTTGATAAGTGTTCTGCTTCAAAATAAACAACTCAAAACTTCTGAAAAACCTTTTAAAATAATAGTTCACGTTAGTAAGAAGAGACAACCCACAGAAACATATGGATCATAGGACATGATGATCAAATAATTAGACATTATATTTACGGAATATAATAATAATTGCCAACATTTTGTTGATATTTAGATATCTCCTTCCTGGCATGTAAGTTACCTAGCAACTTACATGCTGGAAGCCTGGAACCATAGAAACAAGGGCAGGCAGTCGGCGGTACCAGTTGCACATGTCACGGTAGATGACCAGATGAAAAACAAAACAAAAGGATGAGGTTAAAATACCAACCAAAAGCTGCTAGTCTGCTACCATTTTCACCAGGTGTATATTTTAGTGAGCCCACAAGGTATCAATCATATCTGTTAAAAACTATAGTAAACTCGCTAAAATTTATCATCTCTCCATGCATATATGTTATGCACAAAGTTGCATTTATGAATAAAGTTACAAATGTGATGAATGATGGTTACATTAAATTATTTGAATTTTGCTGTACGAAGCGTCGAGCACAATAGAAAACTTTAAATACTAATGAGATGTGCAGTGCATTGCAGCCTATTCTTTACTAAGATTAACTGAAGTTTTGGAAATATTTCATTGCCAAATATTTGAAGAATCTTATATCCAACAAGCTTGAAAGAAAGGAAAAATAAAATAAAAAACATCGAACGACGTGAAAGTTGTAGTACAATTTCAATTGATAATTTCAAATTCTCCATCAGGAGACACGAGCATAAAGACATTTACAAGCCCAAACCTGATACACAGATTCTCACATTGAGCTATCAACATGCACTCCGTTGACCTGTAGTATGAAATAGGTTCGCCTACCTGTATCTCACTTGACGGAGCAACAGCTTCTGATGCACTATAATTGCATCTTTGGTACCTCTCGAGTGTCTTAAGCATGCTTCAGTAAAATAGGAAACGGGGCAAAAAAAAAAAAAAAATGATGAGTCCAGCGTAAGAATACACTAAATATTAAATGTAATAAGATGTAACATGCTAATGACCAGGGAAAAAAGGATACGAGTCCACAACAAGAATAGACTAAATATTAAATGCAATAAGATGCAACAGGCTAATGACCAGCTTCCTCACGAAAGAAAGAAGGTGAATATTTTCTCTCAGAGCTTCCTCAAGGAATGATAAACACGCATACCTGGAGTTCCGCAGAATCAAATCCATAAATAGTGGTCTTTCAATATGAAGTCTGTATGATGAGACTGCTAAAACCCTCATCATTATATTCTCTTTATAAACTGGTATTGCATCCTAGTTTCTGTAATATGCTTCGCATTTAAAATTTTTTTTTTTAAAAAAAAATGTAGCATACATCTTGTTATCTAAAATTAAAAATTTAAGATGCTGTCTAGAATTTTCAATCTTGCAGGTTGATTCCAGTTTCTAAAACCAGCAGCCCATGATTCTGAACTTTCAAATCAATATTTCACTAGGTTTTCAACCTTTCTTTGGTAGGAATCATGAATATTTCTTGAGTAATGATTTGCTGGACATTTTCTTAGACTCATATACGTTTCAGGTATGGAACAACAACGAAGAAAAAGAATGTTCACAGAGCAGAATTGTAGAGACTGGGGATCAATATAATTTCATATCAAAAGAAAATCTGAAACTAAGAAAAAAATCTATCTACCCTCTACAAGCAAATTGGAAGAAGAAAAGTTATCAGCCACAATTCAGCCATAAACCTGCCATTACGGTTATTATCCCCAAAGCACAAGGAGCAGGGATTGATGAAAACACTCTTTGGCAAGTGGACTTAAGCTATTTCCTCTAAACAAGCTGGTCATGAGCAAATAGACAGATGCTAATTTATGTGAATTAGGGCATATCACTTGAGTGAAACGAAAGGGGGAAAAACAAAACGTCATGTCCATTCCCTAAACCCTGCAAAAATTCATGAACTCATACTACCACATTTAAAACCTTTCACCCTTGCAAGAATCCATCAGATGACTTGAAGCCTAAAGATTTTGCAAATAAACCTAAAGTTTTTTGCAAATAAACCTAAAGAACTCACACCATCACTTAGTCCGTGAAGGAAATTTGCAAATAAACCTAATTTTTTTTTTTTATATATAAAAATAAGCACCTACATCATTTTAACTCCTATAGAAATCAGCAATTAAGAAACTCTTTTCTCCTCCATCCTAAATGTGCATCTTTTCACTATTATTCTCCAGTTCTTTTTATATTTAATTTGGCACATGTCTCAATCTCTCTCTCTCTATAATGTTACCATAGGGTAAAAATGTTAATAATTAGAAGGATCCGTATTTTATTTATCGGTTAGAGTGCACGTAGAAATAATGCGTGGCAAATGACAGGAAAAAGTTGGAAAATCTGCAAGATAACAAGTGATTCCAATGGACGAGAAATGCAATCCTAATGCAGAAAAAATCCAGCATGACAAAAAGAGAAAAAATAAAATCTGGAAAACAAATTTTTAATTCTCGTATACATGAATTCCTTGGTTTTTAGAGTAGCAATAGGTTCTTAATTATCTGTGGTAACCTTTAGAACTCTTCATTCTTGTATTTGACAATACACTAATTTATGCAAGACCTATCCTTTAGCAATTGTCTCGAAGCAACTTTTAAATGCAAAGAATAGCAACGTTTAAATCATGCTAATACCTAGATGCCAAGAATCCTTGGATTAAGTTTTTGAGGATCAAAATCCAGATGATGATAGAATTAATGGCAACAGATCATCTGGTACCCAGTAGAATGAGGCCTCATATCATATAGAAGTTATCATCTGCATCACTCCAATATGACTTCTTGAAGTTAACCTTTACTTTTTGGAGTTCAGATTTATGAACAAACAAACACCAACAAATCTTTCATCTTCATTACCATTAAATTGTCAAGTCAATAATTTAGCTTACGTTGGAGTACAATCTGTAGTTGATTTGAGTTGAACCAATTTAATGTAAAGAAGCCACTTTCTTCTTCTTTTTTGGTAGGAGGCGCCTAAGCATCCACTATGTAACAGTGGGTAGCACTCCCACAAATACCCAAAACCTAAAAAATCCTCGTACTGGAACAATTCAAATTCAGGTCTCTTCACAACTACAAAAGAGACTTTACCAACAGGGTAGTAGGTGTCAAGTTGCATCGTTCATTAAAACCATCCCAGAAAGCAGAAATTATGCAATATTTTTTAAAAAATTATTCGGACATTTTGAGTCCTAACAGGAGTGTGGAGGCATTTTACTTGTCATTGTTCCCCTAAAAGCATGGAGCCACATTGCTTACATACTCTTTTTAAAAGATGCAAAACATGGTGAAGTTGTAAATAGTCCTTGAGAGGATTCTGGTTGTCATACTTGAATGACTTTGTTGTTTGAATGATTACTAAGTTTAGTACAAAGCTTCCCTTGTGAAGGTATAGACTTTTTGAGAACTTCTTGCAAGTATCAAGACAACAAAATATAAGCTAGGACAGCCGAGGGAAAAATTGTTACAACTCTAGTCAAATCAAGGAGTCAGGTTCTTGATTCCAGCCAAATTACTTAAAGAATGGTAACCCACAAAATTTTTCTTCTTACATTGCAACAACTTAGACCTAATCCTTGTTCGGTAAAGTTCCCTATTCATCTCATACTCTTTTCATCATGGAGATCACTTGTTAATAATAGTTTCATTTGATTTTCCTTGTTTTTTTGCATCCATGAGCAAAACCTAGCCTCTTGTTTGATAAACCTGCACCATTTCTAAACACCCACACGCATTGTTGCATTGTTAATATCCGTGCACACATGCATAAATATTTCTCCGTTGGCATCGGGAAATGAAGTAAGGATTTTAAATAATGCAAATTGCCCAATAGAAATTTCTGTCGCACGTTAGGCAAGCTCATAACCAACAGTGACAAAAGCAACACAAGCGGAAGCATTTCTTCCAAACTGAAGCATTTATCAACTCAGAATTATTCGTCGATTATTCAATTCTCTATTCTTTGCTTCGTCTATCAGACGACCTACCATAAACCCAAAATCTAAAGTCCTCATGGATGACCATAAATTACCTAAAATATCCCTTAACAACCCTACTAACATTAATCTCTTGCACTAAAACTGGTGTCCAGACCACGCATTAAACATCACAGAATGACAAGCCTCGCCGAGAGTTTCTTTAAGATGACAACACTAACATCTTTACACTGAAAGGTCCGAACGTTTTATGCTAATTTCAAACAGATGGATATATACAATTTGAAAGCTCCTTTTAATAAACTTTGGAACGACAGATGTACTGGTTCATCGCACTAACTTTCTGGATTTTTGCGCTCTCTCTCTCTACTCGTTTCCTTCGCATTGTTTCCATCCTTGAACCTCTCACAAACTTCCAAAGTTATAGTGCAATTATCCCAGCTAAAGCTCTACAATCTCTTTTCTCAACCCTCAAGATCAAAACTGAAAAAAATAATTCGTCATGCTACTTAAGATTAAAAACACAAAATCTCAGGTCCTGGGCTGAAAGAAAAATTTCTAATGATAAAAATGCAATAAATAAAGAATAATGACTACCGATGGCCTTGAGAGGAACCAGGGAAAAGAGGTAATAAAGCAAAAGTGAGAGTACGTAATGGATCAGTTCCTTCCAACCATGCACTGTCATCGAGGTTGCATGACTTTTCATATTGTAATCTCACAAAACATCACAAGTACGGTAGTACGCTGATTAAAGCAAGTCATTCATGGATAACTACGATATAATATCAAAGACAATAGAGCTGAATTCATTTAGAGCGTCTGCTTTCTTCTATTTGAAGTAAAACCGTCATCTTGGGTTTAGCTGTTATCCAACAAATAATCCAATATTGAAATTCGATCACCAAGTCCTCTAGCCATTTTGCATGGTGTCTCTGGATCGGGATGTTTCCTTTATTTGATTGTCAGGTCCGAGTAAAATTATCTCTGGATAGTTAATTAGCCATGAACATGGCCATTACAATGGGACGTTAATTCATGGGTGGTCAGGTGTAGCAGTCAAAGTGCTGCTTTGTCCATATATAAAACGAAAAACTGTAATCTACTTGTTGAGTTCCAGGAGGCCACGACTCCTTACCAAGGCAAAACAAGTTTATAATGGCATTAGAATTCACGCTCAATATTTGGTACCCATAACCTTTAACTACTATGGGTAAATATCGTGAAAAAATTGGTCTACTTTTTTATTGACTAACTTATCCATATTCTCATATTTTTCAAGATGAGAAAGTTACTTTCCCTTGGATAGCATGTATCCATGAAATGAAAGAAAATCTTATCCACCTAGGGGATGGCTAAATCATTTTTCCATCAGCCAGTAAAGTAGGTATTTAATTTTATATCTAAAATACCCCATCCTCATCATTTAATGCTCAATAACTCGGTCATCTACTTTCTCCAAATCTAAAAAGCATAAAAAATATGAATAAATTTTAACAACTTATTCAGGAAAGTATTAATGCGAAAGAATATGAGTAACATATTTTGGAGCAACTTTTCTATGCATAAAAGGCCATAGATAAATTATTTTTCTGTCTAAATATTACCTAAAAAATATTTATCTAAAAAAATTTGAAATTTTTACATAAATTTTTTACCTACAAAAGAACAGACTCTGGGGCTTATGAGTATCTAGTGAGTGTTTTCCAACTACAACCACGAGTTAGGGCTACCATGATCAGCATCAACATTCAACAAACTGATGCACATAAGTGTTCCGGTCATGAAATAATATAATATTCAGTATTTTTTTTGTAGGAAATATACAAGGAATTCTAACTATTTATAGAATCATGAGTATTTTAACTTCCTTAAAAATCATCCAGCATAAGGTGATACAATCATTTGATATTACTACATATAATTTTTGCTTAGCATATACTGTAGTTTTTATCATCTGATTTTTGCATAAAAATGGTTCCGAATAGTTAAATAGGTTTTACAATCAGATATGATGCAAAGATTAACATTCCAAATTTATCAATAATATATACAGAAATAACAGTGTCGTTCAATTTTTGCTTTAAAAAAAAAAAACCATTCGATTATTCTAAAGGTTTTCAAACTGACCCCACCATGATGAAATCTATTTACTTGATTTATGTTATATAACGGGGTAATCAGAATTTAGAGAAGCTGTTTAATATTGATCTGGCGACATCATACAGAAAAAAAAAAAAAAACTAGATAATCAACACTTCAGTAATAGGTTCAACAACCGGGCACCAAGGATATTTAAACAAAAAATGATTAGGCTTACACCGTTTAAAGAGATTGCCCAACATCAGAGAGATTTGCACTCAGCACCTATGGTTTTAAGGCAGAAATCTGCACTTCCTATGGCTTCAAAAGGCCGGTTGAAGAATAGTCAAGACTATTTTGTTGACATTCCCCAAAATTACTGATAGCCACTTTGCAAAGAGCTGAGCAAAGGTGACACGTTTTCCTCATTTTAAAAGTAAAATAATTGTCTCCCATCCTGGTTCTTTTACTTCTTGAAGGTTTCTTTTTCAAGGAACATTCATCTTCAAAGAAAATTACATTTCAAAATTTTACATGGTAAATCCAGCACATCGAATATGGAGCTTAAATGCAAGAATTATAAAATAAAATGAACTGATAATATATAGCAACCATCATGTCTCCACTCTCAGACACATCAATCATTATTCTATGCATAGTTAAGTATGTTCACCTTAAAGTTGATCAACTTATAGTCTATTCATCCTTTAATCCCATGAGGCATATATAGTTTTCATCACTTAGCACCTGTCAAGAAGTTTTTAATATTCGGATAACAAATTTAGATTATTTTTCCTTCTCATGAAGACATTAAACTTACCGAATAAAGGTTTAGAATAGTTACAAGTTTTCCCTTCCTTTTAGTTATTGTTCACGCATTGGTCCTTATCGGATGGATGTGAAGAATGTCGTTCCACATGGCAAACTCTAGGCATCCTTCAGTTGGTCTTACACGATCACCAAGCAGCACCTATCATCTTTATATACATTTTCCTCAAATAAATAAATAAATAAATAAATAAAGGTCATCTTTATGTACATGCTCCCTATGGACTCTAACAGGCTCCCCATGCTTGCTTCTTTTTTGTTGGCTTCTTGTTTTAGTCAAGCTTCACTGAGAGCCATCTTGGTTAAGCTATGCTCTCACGATTAATATTCTTCACATGCCATTGGATCCTCCATGTTCTTCATGGCATATTTGTTCCTAAAGGTTATATATTCCAACTATTCTGTTCATTCTGCTCTCATCTTGCATAATTAGCCAATATGTTAGTGGCCCTAATTCTGTTCATTCTGCTCTCATCTTGCACACTCCAGTATATGTTCATGGCGTCATTTCTTGTGCATTCCCCCCTCCAACTACACTCTAGAGCTTCAAGCCTACACAGATGCTGCCTATGCTGGTTATCCTACTAATCAGCTCTCTACGTACAGCGAGCAGGTAGCTCCTTGGAGGTTCTTCCTTCTCTTGGATTGGCACGAAGTATGATGTTATTGCATGTCTTAGGGCTAAGGCCAATTATGATGCTACCTCTAGTCCTGTTTAATCTTCTCGGGGAAGTGTTCTATTATTGATCTCCAGCCAAAATACAGTCCTAACTTAAGGCATAGATCACTCTTCATTCATGCTAATGCTATTCTAGTTGTTTGGTGCGAATCAATTCTCAAAAAAAAAAAGAAAAATAAAAAGGAGAAATAATGGCTACAGCACTGATATATATGAACAAGAATAGAGCCAGTAATATTGTTATTTCAAGAACAAGATCAAACAATGCTCACAGTGGCCATAATGATAACTATCATGCCTTGTCCCGATGTTTGGGGTCATTAATGCTAGCAATAGAAAGAAAAATGTAGTAGAAGAGTTTGGAATAAAGCAGCATTAATAATGTTGATAATACTTAAAATCACAACATCAAAGGATATTAAACTACAAGCTAATTAAGAATAATGATAGTTACATTTGCTATGAGAATTCATCATAGGAAATCACTAGATCATTGTCAATACTACATGAGAATTTGAAGTATGAGACAACTAGTAAAAAGATAACTCTCATAATTAACCACTAGATCACTCATTTTTTTGAAAAATTATGACGCATGAATAACGACTGCAACGTTGATATGAGAAAGGTTCAATGTTTCAATCCAATACCCTCATCAAGATGAGATGCTTGAAAAGGGATCGATGACTGGTTAATATATATATATATATATATATATATATATATATATATATATATATATATATATATATATATATATATATATATATATATATATATATATATATATATATATATGCTCCTTTGCAAATTCTTTATGAAATTTTGCTTTGGCTTGATTGGAATTATTAGATAATAGGTACCAAGATTTTAATGCCTGGAACTAGAGTTATTTACTGCCTAGCTTTTCTGCAGAAGGATCCAGCTTCAAACATAAAAAGCAAGAGAGAGAGGAAATCCAAGCTAGGTGCAAGAATCATTTTAAGATATCATAAAATAACAAGCTTCCATGACACGAAAACCGAAACAAAAAAAATTATTTAACTGAACTTCTCCTGTAGAATCCGGTAAACTAGCCAAACCCTAAATCAAGTGAAGTACATGACATCACCAGCGTTATTGCTCCACAACATCCGTCAGGATCCTTTCCATTTTTTGTGCAAAAAAAAAGAAAAAAAAAAAGGAGGAGAGAAAAGAAATCAAGAACTGTACCATTAGAAACATCCATCCAACAAGAACCAGATCCATTAACAGGAAGACTAACCCTGGGAGGACTGGATCCAAGACATCTTTTCACTAAAAGTATCACAAAAAAAATTCCACACAAAACAAGCATATGTAAATATGAAAGAATTATGGTTTAGAGTATTTGAGAATTCAAGATTTAACCTATCTAGATCCATCAAACGACTCTAGACCAGAACAGCAACACAATAAAGAACAACATAAAAGCAAGATAGAATACTAGCTAAAAGTAGTAAAACAATATACAAAAAAGCTCTAGATCTAGATGAGTCAATCGGTCAACCAAAAATAATGGAGAAAATGAAACTAAACCAAGCTTAGAGATAATCTTGGAGAAATTTAAAGAAACAAAAGATGACAAAGCGAGGTGACACGAAGATTAATCGATGTAGGTCAAATAAAATGAGGTTTGGACTTAGGGTTATCAAAAATCATCCAAATTCATTACACAAATCAAGAATCAAAAACAAGAGAGAGAGAGAACCCAAAAAAACTGCTAGGGAGAAAAAAAAGCACAAACGAACAGAAAAGAAAACACTACCCATGACCAAGTGTAGAAGCAACGAGGAGATGGAACAAATTCGAAAGGATCGAGGAGGAGACAAAGGGAAGAAGGCTGCGATATATACCTGGAGCTGCTGCAGAATTCGAAGAGGCGGCCACGGCTGGAGAAGATGATGAGGGCGACTTCGGCATCGCAGAGGACGGAAAGCTCGAACGCCTTCTTCAGCAACCCGTTCCGGCGCTTGGCGAAGGTCACCTGCCTGTTTATCTTGTTCTCGATCCTCTTCAGCTCCACCCTTCCCCTCCCCATCTCTTCTCTCCTCTCCTCCGACTCCACCAAAAAGATGCAACAAGGCAAGAAGGCAAAGATATGAATGGCTTAGGTACTGCTCCATAAATATATAAGGCAGTTCCGATATGGAAATGAAGCAGAGATCATTCTTTTGACAAAGGCTAGAAACGGGCACAAAGATTTTGGCCGGGTGTCGGGCTTGTATTTAAGAGGATGGGGGTTACAAGGGTGCAATCCTCCTTGGAGAGCAATCAAAAGCGTCAACACCCAAGTCACCACAGCAGCATGAGAACCACCACGTGTCGATTCATAAGTGGCGTTGTGTACCGATTTTCTTTTTCTCTTGACATAGTTACCCATGCACTTCTGGAGAACCACGGTTCAGGACTGCTTTGAGGCCTTGGGTTCAAATACTCATATGATAGTTTTCTGTTGGTAGATTAAATCTATTCAAGAATTTCTTCAATCATAATGGCTCATTCCTATAGATCCATTTGTTAAGTGCTCATCTCGATGCACCGCTATAGTAAAGACTGTGATTATTGGTGTGGTGCATGATTAGTATATTGTTAAATGGTTTTGAAGAAGTTAATATTGTTATGGTGGATAATTAGTAGGCTACAATTTAAGAAATTTTGGATTCAATCCGTTGTACAGGTGTATGCAACGTTATGTTGGTCGTGACTGTCCTTTGGGTAAATAGTAACATGCTCGTTTTCTTTTGCTAAACTCTCTTTCATACATGTGCCGAGAGGTACCACATGAAGCGTGGTGCGTCATGTTTGACAAGTCTCCAAAAGTGATGCAGCTGATCCCACGGAGGTAGTTGGGCGCCGTGTGAGTCTCACGTGAGATTTATCCATTCTCAAACTAACATGCCAACAACACTCGAAGAAGAATTATAGTAGTAGTTTAACCCTATATATAGCACAGCTAGTTGGGTAGGGGAAAGATTACTGGATCCCACGAAACCCAGAATAAATATCAAACAGTGAAGAGAACTTTGACTATTACGAAGAGTACTACAGAAGATTGACACGGCCGGCACCCAATGTCTTTCAGATATTAACAATAAAGGCCTCACAAATAATTCGAAGATTAGACGATTTCGGCTCAAAATTAAATCCTAAATCTCGGGCAGCACTACATGTGAGGATATATAATTTCAAGTTATTTGTGACCTTTTCTTGATGGAGAACTTATTTGAAAATTTTGGCAACCTGTCGCCTAACTAGCTAGTTGGAACTCTTTATGGCACTCGAAGTGTGTGGTGGGCGTGGTTCCTACTCTTGGATGCTTGGATGGTACCTTGACCCGAAGACAAGGCCTTCTTCCCTTGTTTAGACTAATGGCCCTACACTAAAGATACTTGAACATGATCCTCGACGAGATCATTCGTGGGTCCTTTTTGTCTCCCACTAGTTGAAGGTGACTCGAATTCCATGTGAAGCTCGTTGATGGATTGTGTTGCCTTTTTTTCTTTTCCTTTCAGTTCCATTCTTCACTCCGATTCTTATTCCAAATAGGTGGCGTTGCATACAGTGGCATATTTTTTTTGGTGCTGCTAGCTTTATCTTAGTGGTGCCATGTTCTTCTTTGGGATATTTATGACCCAAGTACTGCAAAAAGACAAGTAGATAATTCAATTATTCGTTTTTGCAAGCAAGTTAAATATCACTACCGAGTCTTAATTAGTAGCTAATTAAGGCTTCGTACATAGATGAGCGGTCTCCATCAAGGAATCCTTAAACTTTCATTTGGATAGAGGCTAAAAACTTGTTGAAGAAGAGCAAAATTTAGACTACAAAGTATCTCATTATGTGATTAACTTCTATCACCCAACAACAAGTAGATGGTTATCTTTTCACATTACCTGCCTAGTGTGGATATCTGTTTCACTTCCATCGAGACCTTTGATAAGGAGAAGGAGAAACAAGGAAAAAAGGGCAAAAAAATCTTTCTTACCATAACTACCAACAAATTGAGCCAGCAACCAAATGATTTCTCTCCCTCTCTCCTCTCTCTTTCTCTTAAAAAAAAGAAGACAAAGGAAAAGAAAATCCAAAGGAATCATGAATTCCTACTGCTATTCCATGTATATTGCATGTGCATTAGTGGAACTAGATGTCAAATAGTACACATCGAAATATTTTTAATTCATAGTAGATGTATATCAAACTTTACAATACATGATAAAAAAAAGCACTGAACTAGGCCATATATTATGTTGTTAAGCGTTAAAGAGCACATATAATCTGATAGATATAATTTCTCTATCTCATACCTGATGAAAGGATGTTTTGGAGGGGTAAAAGAACAAAACAATTACATTTTTCCTTGAAAATACAAGAAAATAAAATTTGGAATGATATAATTGCAAGATCATGTAAGGAAACGAATCTTGGGTACTTCACTTGGTTGTGGAGTCATATCCTCCCATGAAGAACATCTCCTTTTCAAATATATCATATGCCTATCACATGTTAAATATTAGCAGAAAAGCTATCTTTTAGACGTTCTTATAAATATACTTAGAAAGGTTGATTTTTGATATATCGTTTTGACAATCCTTAGAGCCTCTCTTGTTCAAATAAGTAAGGAATCACTTTTTCCTTGGGCTAAATCTGATACTGGCAAGGATGAAATGGCTTCAGAAAATGATTGTTGGTAGCAAACATATATAATTAATTTTTCCCATATTGGGTTCACATTAATGAATATTATATCCAATTTGATGCAGACAAATTTTTATTAAGGGACTACAACAATTATTATTCAATCACATCTGTGCGTTCTTGGGCATTACTCTTGATTTTTTTTTTTTTTTGCATGCATTGGATATATTGATTTTTCACAAATTTTATTAGAAATAATTCCTCCGATCAAAGGCTGCCTCCACTGATAACCATGTCCAACTTGACTTGGGATGCACGGTGCTTAGCACAAATCTTAAGGCACAAAGGATAGCACCATTAATAAATAAAAATTTATTATTTTTATTATTAAATATGACATGTATCATTGATTTATTTTTATTATTATTCTATATTAATTCAATTGTTTGAATTAAACTAAACTGTTACTAAAGAGTCGCGTCGCTGATTTGTTTGACCTTCTTTTCCTCGGCACCAATTAAAAAGCGGAAGCCACATCGTGTCGATTTCCAATTGGCCGAGAGCACGGTCTCCTGTCAGAGAACGTGGTACCGTACGGGAGGGAACGTGGCATGCGGACCTCCTCTTGGCCAGTATGGTGCGTACGTCATCAGATCGTGGTCAGAACCGATACGTGTCGAGCTCCGAGAACGCGGCATGCGGCGACGCAGCGTAACGTGTCGACCTGGGAACCTCCACCTCCACAGAGACCGTACGAAAAAAAGCTTGGAGGCTCCTCTACCCAAATACCCTTCACATTGGTCAGTGACCTTTAGATCTATGGCAGCGGGCTTTTTTTTTTTTTTTTTTTGACTAACGGGCTTTTTTTTCCTCGTGGTGGTGTGTCTGGGTGTGGATGTGGAGAGAGGGGGTGGGAGCAGGAAGGTAATTTTATTAAAAAAAATATTTTAAAATAAAAATAAAATAAATAAATAAATCAAATAAAATATTTAAAAATATTTAATATATTTTTAAAATAATGATAAAATATTATTTTAAAAAATAATAATTTAAAATAATAATAAAATATTTTTATTAAAATATTATTTTTTTAAAAAATAATTTTAAAAATTACATAGGTGGATGCAAAGGAGTAGTGGTCGGGCGGTGAAGCTATGGGTGGTGCCGGAGAGGTGTGGATTTCAACCCCAATCCATGAAATAAGAAGAATAAAAATTATTTTATTATTTTTAAAATTATTTTTTTTAAAAAATATTTTATTATCATTTTTAATTTTTTTTAATTTTCTTTTTCTTCTTTCGCAGCTTTGCACTGAACATCCAGACCTTCCCTACTCCCTCACCGGCACCACCCATGGCCCCTCCACGAGGCCGCCGCTCCTCAATACCCACCCACATATTTTTTAAAAATAATATATTATTATTATTTTAAAAATATAATTAAAATTTTAAAATATTTTAAAAAATAATTTAAAATAATAATAATAAAAATTTAAAAATATTTAAAATATTATTTTTTAAAAAATAATTTTAAAAAAATATGTGGGTGAGCATTGAGGAGAGGCGACCTCGTAGAGCGGCTGTGGGTGGTGCCGGTGAGGAATAGGGGAAGGTATGGGTGTTCGGTGTAAAGGCACGGAAGAAGAAAAAAATAATAAAATATTTTTTAAAAAATTATTTTAAAAATAATAAAATAATTTTCATTCTTCTACTTCCATGAATTTGCACCGAACATCTACACCCCTTATTCGGCACCACCCATGGTTCTTCCGTCCGACCAAAGCTCCTCTGCATCTACCTATATGTTTTTCAAAATTATTTTTTTTAAAATAATATTTTTAATAAAAAAATTATTATTATTTTAAATTATTATTTTTAAAAATAATATTTTATAATTATTTTAAAATATAATTAAATATTTTTTTTTATTATTTTATTTATTTATTTATTATTTTAAAATATTTTTTTTAAAAAAAATACCTTCCTGCTCCCACCCCCCTCTCTCAACACACCGACACCCACACCCACACACACCACGAGGAAAGAAAAACTATCTGCTCCCACTCCCATCCCTCCCGCCCGCGCGTCACCCAAAAAAAATACCAACCCCCCTTCACCCCACGCCGTCAAACTAAGGAGGGAAAAAAAAAAAAACTACCTTTCCTCTTTTTATTACTATAAAAATGGTCTATGGCAGCGCATACTATATATGGCAGCAGTTTTCGAAACAGTTGTCATAGATTCGACGGTAGCAACCTATAGCAGTGATTTTTGTAATCGATGCTATAGGTCCGATATATAGCAGTGGTTAATGAAAATCGTAGCTATAGGTCGGATCTATAGCAGTGGTTATATAAATCTGCTGTCATAAATCGATCTATAGCAGTGGTTAGTAAAATCACTGCCATAAGTCGGACCCATAGTAGTAGTTAGTAGGAACCGCTGCTATAAGCTTATTTATGGCAGCGATTAATTGTAGCTACTGTCATATATTTTTTTAAAAATATTATATAATTTTAAAATTTAATATTCATCTTCATCACTCATTATCTAAATAATTATCATTAGAGTACCGTCGCAAAAGATCCCTTCGATCCGATGGCCCTAGTTTCGTTGATCAAAAAAATTCGATTTTAACGATCATGAATGATGATGCGACGATCTCAGAGATGGAGACCTCCGATGGATCCAAAAATCTGCAACGATGATCTCGGTGATGTTTGTAGCGTACTATCAAAGTTTTACTTCAATCGGATATCGTTATCTTGGTCAATTTAGTATATGTTAGTTTCGATCGTTAAATGATAAATGAGTGATCAAAGGATCAAACGGTGTCCAATTATGAGATAATTTTTTTTTTATAAATGATCTTGGTAACTACTTTAATCATTTTTTTTACAGTAGTGATTATAAAATTCAACTCGTGAGATGAAGAACAATCTAAAACTATACGTCTCCTGATAACCATTCTGAAACTTCACTGGTTGTTATGCTCGTACTTTTGCAATATCTGCTTAACATAAATAGTATATATAAAAATAATTTAAATTTTACTATCATCACTATATAAAATATTTAAAATTATAACAAAGATTATTTAACTATAAAATTATCTCATAACCGAACATCGTTTAACCCTTTGATCGCTTATTTCTAATTTAATGGCCAAAATCATTCCATACGAAATTGATTATGATAACGATATCCGATTGAAGTGAAATATTGACAGTATGCTACAAACATCATCGAGATCATCATTGTAGATTTTTGAACCTATCGAAGATCTCCATCTATCAGATCATCGCAACATCGTTCGTGATCGTCAAAATCAAACTTTTCTAATCAATGAAGCTAGAGCCATCGGATCGAGGCGACTTTTTGCGATGACACTTTAAGGATAATTATTTAGATAATGAATGATAAAGATGGATATTAAATTTTAAAATTATATAATATTTTAAAAAAATAAAAAAAATTATTTTCAAGCTATGGCAGTGGTTATCAAAAATCGCTGCTATAAATCTACAGTAGCGGTTATAAAACCACTACCGTAGATCTATGACAGCGATTTTGGGTAACCGCTGTTATGAATCTATGACAGCGGTTCGATAACCGCTGCCAAAGGTTAGGTTAAAAATCTTCAATTTTTTTCTGCTTTCCTTTCCTGCGTGCTCAATTTATCTCTCTATTTCTCCCCCTCCTCTTCGTCGCCGATGAGGCTCCTTCCCTCTCAACCGACGTCGGCCCTCCTTCCCCCTCCCCCTTCAGCCTTTCCATCCCCGGCCGCCCCTTCCTACCACTCGCCACCCGACCCCCCCCACCCTCCCCCCGCCCCCTCCTTCCCCATCCTCCTGCTCCTTCCACCAACCTGGCCCCTCCCCCCACTCTCTTCCCCTGTTAGATATATGTGCCCTAGAAGCCAGAATTGGCTGACACTTGTAATACACTTCTAGGGGCAAAATTATAATTTTGACTATAATTAATAAAATGGGATTATTTTCTATCACACATGTGTATTTAGTGTCTGTGATACATCCTTTGAGTTAATGGTAATGATAATTCATATTTTCAAGAGTTGAAAATTTAAGACATGAATAATCATTATTAACTCATAAACATGCTCCCGACCATAGGATCATCACGAGGATGGTGATTGATCCGGAAGGTTGGTGTACGATCGCTTCTCTTTAGTAGATGAGTCTTGAGTCTACGGTGTGGAGACACCGGAGCGAGAGTATAGGTACTCGTTAGAGAACGAGGGCACTGAGCGTGACCACCTCGAGTAGTCATTAGG
>QRFJ01000023.1:2148912-2400744 GCA_006176705.1 Cocos nucifera | reverse complement strand
GAGAGATAAGAAGTTGAGAATAAATTTCTAACTTTAAATTTTTTAATATACTTAAAATTTATTTAAATATTTTTTTAAATAATTTTATTATTTATTTGAATACTTGTTAGAAACTATCTCCTATTAGAATGCAGAAGAAACCATGTAGCCGCACGAGTATAAACACACACCTCTAGGCCATGAGTCTTTGGCCAATCGTGTTGCATAGAAAGGATAATTATTCTAAAATCTTTATTAAAGATAAAATTAAATTCATATTTTTTTTATTCATCTTTTTGATAAATTTAATTCTTTGTTATAAGCGCTGATGAAGAGATGGAGTGATGTCCCAGCCATAGCGAGATTCTTTTCAAATCTAGCGCAACGGATAAGATGGGCAGGCCAAATGAATATGCGCCGAATCGGATAGGTATTTTTGTTAAAGTATCAAATATATTTAGTATATATGATTAGTATTATAATAATTTTTTATAAAATTTTAATTTTAATTTTATAATTATAGATTAGTAAGAATGCACTCACGAGCGAGGGCCATAGATACCTCTAGGACGCCATGACCATCTATCTCAAGTCCCTTGGGGCCTGAGTTTAAATATGAGTGCCCTTAAAAGTCAGAAATTGGCTGACACTTGTAAATACACTTCTAAGGACAAAATTTAATTTTGACTATTAATAATAAATAATTATTTCTATTCACACATATTGTATTTAGTGTCTGTGATACATCTTTGAGTTAGTGTAATGATAATTCATATTTAAGAGTTAAAATTTAAGACATGAATTTTATTTATTAACTCATAAAAGTCTCGACCTAGGATCATCAGAGGATGTGATTGATCGGAAGGTTGTGTACAATTTCTTTTTATAGAGATGAGTCTTAGAGTCTAACGTGTGAGACACCGAGCGAGAGTATAGGTACTCATTAGAGAACGAGGGACTAGAGCGTGACCACTCGAGTAGTCATAAGGAAGTCTAACCTTCTCAATGACTGACTCGATGCTGCATGTGGTGTCTGGTTCTTTGACCTGAGATGCATCGGATTTTTACTTGAGGGTGTTATGTTTATACTACACCATACTCGTCTCCTAGCCATGAACCCTGAGGTGTATGTTGGCTTAGCATGTTCTTTTAGAATCGGATTGCACAAGATGGAATCTATCTACCCTCGGTGGATAGAGGAGCAGCCTATGATATCATGAGAATCAAGTCCTGAAGCCCATGGCCATGGCAAAGTGAAATAATAGAAAGAGTTTCTTATTAAGATTTTCACATGGACTTGAATCGAATGATTATAATCATATGAAGAAATTAGGTTTTGACGAGTTCACTAAACCCTAATCTGATGGGCTAAGATAGAAGAACTTAATCACAAAGTAGCTCAACCGAGTGTTCATTTCATCTTTGATGGCTTGCCACCATATAGCTGCTAGTGTCACTGTGTGGATTTTGGAGAGCAATAGAATGATTTGATGATCGATCATTCTAGTTTCGAATCAGAAAGAATCTGATTCCATCAAAAGAAGTTTCGATTTTATCGATGATATGGAGATCATGACATATTCCATTACCATATAGAACTGAACTAACTGGATCACACAAATAAGAATTTTGATTCTGATATCATCAATTGACTAACCAGTTCAATTGATTTGAATAGATTCAATTAGTTCAAGAAAAATCGTGCTAGCACCGATTGAAGCCTAACATTCTCTTTTTCTATTCTTAAAAAGTTAGTCTGACTTGAGCCAATGAGTTTAGCTCACTCAGATACCTTTACCATGAGTTTGACTAGCTTGTCCAAGTCAAAAAGGTTGTCTTAATTTATGAGTAAATTGAGACAACACTGTCATTTTTCATCAACCTAGCAAATCTTGATACTTTTACCTGGTCAAACGTTGATCCTTTGACCCTGGACCATCTGCCCATGTGTCACGCACTTATTAGAGAGCAGATAGAGGCTTGTCTCCTCTACAGAAATTGGAAAGAAAGGGGGTGTATGCCTAGGATAACGTGCGCCCATGGATAGGAATGCTGGAGTTCCATATGGATGGGACTTCAGGTTACTTGTTGGATTCAAACTAGGGGATCCTCACCTATAGACTTTGACCAATCTTAGGCGCCACCTTAGGATGAATCCAGGGGTCTCTCATTCCATTAATCAGATTTAGATCTGATTGAACGAAGCAATATGATTGGCAAGGGTGATGCAGCACTGCATGGCACAGTAGAGTCTATAAATAGACTCCGTCTGCATCCACTTTCAAGAGTTGATCTAAGCCACGCCCCAAGGCTGTCTATCTCCCTTCTCCACACCACCATCTGCCCCTCTCCCTCCTCTCCACGTCTAAGAAAGTTGGGTTCTTCTAATTAGTATGAGTCAAGCAAGAAAGGCTGACGAAAAAAGAAGAAGGCAGCACTACTGTAGAGATGATGGATGATCTTCAGAAGAAGTTTTGAAGATCCTCCAAATCAGATCTAGATATGATTTTTGGAGAAAAAAAAGAGAAGAAGATCTTCAGATCCAATCTGAGTGGATATCGGTAGAGGTCAGACGCTTGCATAGCTAGATTCAGAACCTCAGAGCTTCCGTAGGATCATCAACGGATAATCAGATTGCCCAAGATCAAGGTAAAAATTAATTTAGAATTAATTTAGTTTTACTTTTTTAACTATCAGTTTATAAATCAAATTTGAAAAAGTGTCAGATCTGATCTGAATATGAGAGAAGAATTTTTAAAATATGCCTCTCGATCCAATCAGATCTGAACGAATCTGATCCGAAAAATTAGAATTTTTCTTCAACTGGTATCAGAGCCAGATTCTTATTAAATCAATTTAGATCTAATTTAATCTGATTAATTAGTAATTTCAGATATCACGTGAGATATGATTAGATCTAAAATCAAAAAATAAAAAAATTAAAATTAATTGATCTAGATCTAATATGTATGAGATACATAACTAGACTAGAAATAGAATTATTCTATAGTCTAGTTTGATCATAATTTTTATTTAATTAAAAATAATTTTTAGATCTATTTTTTTATTTTTTAATATTATAAATATTATAATTAGATCTAAAAATAAAAAATAAAATAAAATTAATTTATTCATATAAGATATGATAGTTGCTTGTTTAGACTAGTTGTAGAATAGTTCTGCAAATAGGTCTAGATTAAATTTTATTTGATATGATTGAATTTAAATTTAATTTTTTAGATGATTATGAGATAATTTAGATCTAAAAAATATGTATGCATGATATATGTGATATATACAAAATATATTTTAATTAAATCTATTTTTTATATGAGATATATGCTTAGATCTAATTTATTTTTGTAGATTAGTTGTATTTCTGATTAAGGCATTTTCCTTGGCCGTCTGGTCATAAGAATAAAGTAGGGCTTAAAGACCCTCTCCTCTCATTCGATGGGGTGTTCTTATGATGTGTAGGAGTGCTGCGTATTCATTCTTAATCAGAAATTGAAAAGTTACTTTCTGCAAAACCCTAAATCCTGAAATCCTAGGATCTTATTTATATATTTTGTTTAAGAACCCTGACTTAATTAAGATTAAGTTTATGAAATATCAATTAGGTCTAAAATTGAGTATTTCAGATTTAAGACACATTCATAAATCTAGATTCGGGCATGGGTAGCTCAATTAGGTCTAAGCAGTTGATCAAACTAAATCAAGAGTTGGTTAGATGAGATCAACAGTGTTTAAATTGACCAGTCTAATAAGATTACATCTGGGTCAAGATCGAGTCACGTGAGTGATCGATCAAGTTAAGACCTAATTAGGCTCAGAGGTTAGAGTCTGGATTGTAGGCTAACCCGATTGATTCTATCTTAATAATTTGACGTCTAAGATAAGTCTGGCAGATACGATCGACTGATTTTTAATTGGAAGCTACTCGACTCGAATGCGTTCTTATCGAGTTAATGGCATATCCCTTCTACTGATCTCACTTACCTGGCCATGTTTGTTGACTCAGTTCTGATCTGAGGTGGTCAATAATCCAAGCTAACCCATGCCACTAGGTTAGTCATAATAGTTATGACTATGTCAAGTCTAGTTTAATGAGACCTAAATCAAATCTTCCTAAGAAAAGATTAAGTCATGGTCTTCCACCATTGTAGATGTGCGGGCTCTTTTCGGGGTTGATTGTTCTCGACTGATTACAGTGGCTCAGTTGCACCGAAAAGATGCAACCATATCTATTAGGCATTGGATGCTATAGGCTGGAGGATGAATTGGGCTCAATATTTTGGATACGGTGAGAGACTCAATTAGAAATCCAATCTATGCAAATGGTGGGTCTGACTTAACTAAGAAGTGGATCAATATTTCGGACATGGTGAGATTCATGAATTAGAGATTAAGTTTGGGTGCATCATGATTAGAGAATCATTGAACAAGAGTTGTTCACTCATTGGCTAACCCATCATCAATAACTGTTAGGTGAGGTGATGAGTCAGTTGATGGGACCGCACCATCCACTAGAAATCAATAATCGTGAAGATTTTCGCATCTCTACAAAGAGAGTGTAGAGATCCAAGAAAATAGTGAAAGCTAATTTATTTTAAAATAAAATTTTTAAATAAATTGGTTAAGTTATAATTATAATATCTAACTAAAAATTTTGACTCTCTATAGAAAAATATCTGCATCCAATCTACTAGCACGAATTCTGGACACCCATCGACCGACCGGACCAAATTATAAGGATTAGCTCCAAAACTTCAAAATTATTTTGGATTCCGAGAAGTTAACTCATTTATTGGATCAGGATCCTCCCACCTTATCAGCCCGTCCATCTATTGAATAGAGAGCATCTCTGGATAAGTGGACTGACGAAGATAATAAGGTCAGATACTATATATTGGGCTCGATGTTTGATGAGCTTCAGCACCAATATGAAGATATCGGGACTGCTCATCAAATGTTGGCTCACCTACAGGAGATGTTTGGTGAACAGAGTCATGCAGTCAAGTATTAAGTCACTAAACGACTATTCAAGGCTAAGATGCATGATGGACAGTCAGTTCAAGATCATTGTCTGATGATGATCAAGGATTTGGAAGAGCTTGAGAAACTCGGAGCGAGGTTGGACTTGGATCTGCAGAATGACATAATTTTGCAATCCTTGACCGATGCGTATGGACAGTTCATTACGAAGTACTATATGCATAAACTTCAAAACTCCTTGGCTGAACTTATGAACATGCTGGTTACCGCTGAGCTTTTCATGAAAGGTTCTAAAGGCTCAGTGCTTGCAATAGAACAAACTTCTTCCAAAAAAATAGTCTTTTGAAAAGAAGAAGAAGTCTACGAAAAAGCAAACGATGGAAGGAGAAAAGATAAAAAAGATAGAGCTGAAGAAGACCGCTGATAAAGAAAAGTATTTTCATTGCAACAACAACGACCACTAGAAGTGAAACTGCCCCACATACCTGGCCACCCTAAAGAAAAAGGAGGCAGGTCCTTCTGGAGATATGCTCATTATTGAGTCTAACCTTATGGTTTCTTCTGCATCCAGTTGGGTGCTTGACTCTGGTTCTAGTGCTCATTTATGCATTTCTATGCAGGATCTTGAGGATAGCAGGAGGTTAAGGGATGGTGAGATGATCCTGTGCGTCAAAAATGGAGCAAAAATTACTACCATGGCTGTGGGAACATATCCTCTTTGACTACCATCTGGTTTAGACTTAGTATTAAAAGACTATTATTATGTGCCTACAGCAAGCAGGAATTTGATTTCTATTTCTTGTCTTGCATTAGAAGGCTATGTAATTAGTTTTCTTAAGGACTATTGTAATATTCTTTATGAAAAAAATAAAATTGCAAATGGTTTTCTTATTAACGGTCTTTATCCGTTACATATTGATGTATCTATTTTTAACTTTGAGCAAAATATGAATGCCATAAAATCAAAACGTCCTAGGGATTGTCCTAATGATAGGTATCTATGGCACCTAAGATTAAATCATATAGCAGAAGATAGGGTTAACAAATTGAAGAAAACTGGGCTATTAAGTCCATTGACTTTTGAGTCATATCCAATTTGTAAATTCTATCTTCATGGCAATATGATCGAGCTTCCTTTTGTAAGACATGGGAAAAGGGCCATGGATCTTCTTGCACTAGTACATACAGATGTGTGCGGTCCATTGATGTGCCAGCTAGAGGTAACTTACTCTACTTCATAACCTTTATCGATGATTTATCAAGGTATGGGTATGTGTATCTTATGAGACACGAGTCTGAAGTATTTGAAAAGTTCAAAGAATTCAAACATGAAGTAGAAAAGTAAACTGAAAAATCCATTAAGGTTCTTCGATCAGATCGAGGAGGTGAATATCTTAGTCGAAAATTCTGGAACCATCTCAAGAAAAATGGTATAATCTCTCAATGGACTCCACCAGGAATACCTCAACTCAATGGAATTTCAGAACGGAGGAATCGGATCCTATTAGATATGGTTCGATCAATGATGAGCTTCACCGACCTTTTTAATTTTTTTGGGGGATACTGTTTGTTAACTGCAATTTACCTACTGAATAAGATTCCTTCTAAAATCGTTCCTACCATACCATATGAGATATGACATGGTAAGAAATCAAGTTTGAGTCATCTCAGAATTTGGGGTTGTCCGACTCATATCGAAAGACAATAAGCGGACAAGTTAGACTTTAGATCCTTCAGAGCTCGATTCATAAATATCCTAAAGAGTCATTAGAATATTATTTTTATATTTGAGAAGATCATAATATGATTGTGAGTCGACATGCCATCTTTCTTGAAAAATAGTTTATTCAAGATAGCGGCATTGGAAAATAGATCAAGCTCAATGAGAAAGTCTCACAAAAGCAACAAGCTAAAAACCAAATAAAATCAAATTAGATTAAGCCAATCCATACACTACCTCCTCCACCTCGTAGATCGAAAAGAGTTTTTCATCCCCTGAGAGGTACTTAGGTACTATTTTAGAGGATGTTGAGAAAATGTTCCTCGTAGATAATGAGGTTCATGGTCATGATCCCAAAACCTATAATGAGGCGATATTAGATTTCGATTCTGAGAAATGGTTAGAGGCAATAAAGTCAGAAATTGACTCGATGCACTCAAACTAAGTTTGGACCTTGGTAGATCCATCAGAAGGTATAGTACCTATTAGGTGTAAATAGATTTTTAAAAGAAAGATTGGTGTAGATGAAAATGTGGAGACATTCAAGGCTAGATTAGTGGTAAAAGGTTATAGTCAATGCGAGGGCATTAACTATCAGGATATCTTTTCATCAATAACTATGCTAAAATTCATCCGCACATTACTTGCTGTTGCAGCCTATTTTGATTATAAAATATGGCAAATGGACGTAAAAATGGCATTCTTAAATGGATATCTTGAAAAGATATCTATATAGAACAGCCCCTAGGTTTCACATCCAGTGATGATAATCACAAAGTATGCAAGCTGCAAAGATTCATATATGGACTTAAGCAAGCATCTCAGAGCTGGAATACTCGTTTTAATTATGTGATCAAATTATTTGATTTCATCAAGAATGAGAAGAAGCCATGTGACTTCAAAAAGGTCAGTGGGAGCATTGTTATCTTCTTCGTATTGTACGTGGATGACATCCTCCTTATTGGTAATGATATTCCTATGTTGACCATAGTTAAAATATGGTTATCCAAAGAATTCTCCATAAAAGACCTAGGAGAAGCATCCTTTATTCTAGAAATTAAGGTCTATAGAGATAGATCGAATAGGATGCTAGGACTTTCATAGAAAATATACATAGAGGAAGTACTAAAGAGGTTTAGTATGGAAAACTCTAAGAAGGGTTTAGTATCCTTCAGGCATGGCATTCATCTTTTCAAGAAGATGTGCCCTAGCACACTTGAGAAAATAGAACGCATGAGCAAGATCTCTTATGCTTCTGCAATAAGGAGCCTCATATATGCCATGTTATGTACACGGCCTGATATAGCCCATGCTATGAGTGTCACAAGCAGATATCAGTCAAATCCAGATGAAGAACACTGAACTTCTGTGAAATGTATCCTTAAGTACTTGAGAAGAACTAAGGATATGTTGTTGGTCTTTGATAATAGAGAACTCCAAGTCCAAGGGTATACAGACTCGGACTTTATGTTCGATGTAGATGATCGAAAGTCGACATCTGAGAGTCTATTTTTGTGTAATGGTGGAGCTGTCAGTTGAAAAAATTTCAAATAGATAGTGATAGCAGATTCCACCATGGAAGCAGAATACATTGCTGCATCGAAAGCTATAAAGAAAGCATTCTGGTATAAAAAGTTTGCCATGGAGATCGGAGTGATGCCATCAGATGCCATTCCTCTGTAATGCGATAATAATGGTGCCATAGCCCTTGCTAAGGAGTCGAGGTGTCACCAGAAGTCCAAGCACATCGAGCGACGATACCACCTCATCCATAATTATCTTAAGAAGGATTACGTCGAGGTCAAGAGAGTCGACTCCACAGATAATGCGGTGAAGCCGCTTGCAAAGCCATTGGGCCAGCAGAAGATCGAAGCCCACCTTGAGAAGATGAGACTTAGATTTGTAGCCAATTGGCTTTAGGTCAAGTGAAAGTTTGTTAGATATGAGTGCCCTAAAAGTCAGAATTGACTGACACTTATAATACACTTCTAAGGACAAAATTATAATTTTGACTATTAATAATAAAGTGAATTATTTTCTATCACATAAGTATATTTAGTGTCTGTGATACATCCCTTGAGTTAGTGGTAATGATAATTCATATTTTCAAGAGTTGAAAATTTAAGACATGAATTTTCATTTGTTAACTCATAAAATGCTTCTGACCGTAGGATCATCATAAGGATGGTGATTGATCCAGAAGGTTAGTGTACAATTGCTTCTTTATAATAGATGAGTCTTAAGTCTATGGTGTAGAGACACCGGAGCGACAGTACAAGTACTCGTTAGAGAATAAGGGTACTAAGCATGACCACCTCGACTAGTCATAAGGAAGTCTACTTTCTCATCGATGACTGATTCGATGCTGCAGTGGTATGTCTGGTTCTTTGATCTGAGGTGCATCGACAGTTCACCTTGAGGGTGTTATAGTTTGACTACACCATGACTCAGTCTCCTAGCCATTCGAAACTCTGAGGTGTATGTTGGCTATAGCATGTTCATTGTAGAAATTGGATTGCACCAAGATGGAATCTATCTACCTTGGTAGATGAGGAACAGCCCTATGATGATCATGAGAATCAAGTCCATAAGCCCATGACCATGGTAGAGAGTGTGAAATAATAGAAAGTATTTTTATTAAGATTTTCATATCAGACTTGAATCGAATGATTAAATCATATGATAGAAATTAGGGTTTGACGAGTTCACATTAACCCTAATCTAATCGGAGCTCAAGATAGAAGAACTTAATCACACAAGTAGCTACACTAAGAGGTTCGTTTTTAGTTTTGATGGATTACCACCATATGCTGCTAGGTGTCACTGGTGGATTTTGGGAGCAACTAGAATGATTTTGATGATCGATCATTCTAGTTGTCTGAATCAGAAAAATTCTGATTCATCGAAAGAAGTTTCGATATTGTCAATGATGGAGATCATGAAATATCCCATTACCATACAGAACTGAACCTAACTGGATCACACAAATAAAAATTTAGATCTGGATATCATCAATTGGACTAACCCAATTCAATTGATTTGAATAAGATTTAATTAGGTTCAAAAAAATCATGCTAGCACATGATTAAGCCTAACATTCTTCTTTTTCTATCTTAAAAGTTATCTCGATTGAGCCACATGAGTTTGTACTCACTCAGATACCTTTACCTAGTTTGACTGGAGCTTGTCCAAGTCAAAAAGGGATTGTCTTAATTTATGAGATAAATTTGAGACAACACCTGCCATTTTTCATCACCTGCAAATTCTTATACTTTAACTTGGTCAAACGTTGACCTTTGACCCTTGGACATCTGCTCATGTGTCACGCACTTATTGGAGAGCAGATAGGGGCTTGTCCCCTCTCTAAAAATTGGAAAGAAAGGGGGCGCATGCCTAGGATGGCGTGCGTCCATGGATAAGATGCTTGAGTCCCATACGGATAGGACTCTAGGTTACTTATTGGATTCAAACTAGGTGACCCTCACCTATAGACTTTGATCAGTCTTAGGTGCCACCATAGGATGAATCCGTGGGTCTCTCATTCCATCAATCAGATTTAGATCTGATTGAACGAAGCAACACGATTGACCGAGGTGATGCAGCACTGCATGGCACAGTAGAGTCTATAAATAGACCCTGTCTGTGCCCACTTTCAAGAGTTGATCTAAGCCACACCCCAAGGCTGTCCCTCTCCCTTCTCCACGCCACCATCTGCCCCTCTCTCTCCTCTCCACGCCCAAGAAAGTTGGATTCTTCTGATTAGTGCGAGTCAAACAAGAAAGACTGATGAAAAAGGAAGAAGGCAGCATTGCTGCAGAGACGACGGATGATCTTCAGAAGAAGTTTTGAAGATCCTCCAAATGAGATCCAGATCTAATTTTTGGAGAAAAAAAAGAAAAGAAGAAGATCTTCAGATCTAGCCTAAGTGGATACTGGTAGAGGCCAGATGCTTGCGTGGCTAGATGCAGAACCTCAGAGCTTCCGTAGGATCATCAACGGGTAATCAGATTACCCAAGATCAAGATAAAAATTAATTTAGAATTAATTTAGTTTTATTTTTTTAACTATCAATTTATAAATTAGATCTGAAAAAGTGTCAGATTTGATCTGGATATGAGAGAAGAATTTTTGAAATATGCCTCTCGATCCAATCAGATCTGAACGAATCTGACCCAGGAAATCAGAATTATTCTTCAATTGGTATCAAAGCCAAGTTCTTATAAAATAAATTTAGATCTAATTTAATATAATTAATTAATAATTTTAGATATCACATGAGATGTGGTTAGATCTAAAATCAGAAAATAAAAAATTAAAATTAATTGATCTAGATCTAATATGTATGAGATACATAACTAGACTAGGAATAAAATTATTCTATGTGTAGTCTAGTTTGATCATAATTTTTATTTGATTAAAAATAATTTTTAAATTTATTTATTTTTTATTTTTTAATATTATAAATATTATAATTAGATCTAAAAATAAAAAATAAAATAAAATTAATTTATTCATATGAGATATGATAGTTGCATGTTTAGACTAGTTGTAGAATAGTTCTACAAATAGATCTAGATTAAATTTTATTTGATATGATCGAATTTAAATTTAATTATTTAGATGATTATGAGATAATTTAGATCTGAAAAACATGCATGCATGATATATGTGATATATACAAAATATATTTTAATTAGATCTATTTTTGATATGAGATATATGCTTAGATCTATTTTATTTTTGTAGATTAGTTCTATTTTTGATTAAGACGTTTTCCTTAGTCGTTCGGTCAAAAGAATAAAGTAGGACTTAAAGATCCTCTCCTCTCATTCGATGGGGTGTTCTTATGATGTATAGGGATACTGCACGTTCGTTCTTAATCAAAAATTGAAAACTTACTTTCTGCAAAACTCTAGATCCTGAAAGTCTAGGATCTTATTTACATATTTTGTTTAAGAACTCTGACTTAATTAAGAATTAAGTTTATGAAATATCAATTAGATTTAAAATTGAGAATTTCAGATCTAAGATACATTCATAAATCTGGGTTCGGACTTGGGTAGCTCAATTAGATCTAAGCGGTTGATCAAATCAAATCAAGAGTTGATTAGATGAGATCAACAGTGCTTAAATTGATCAACCTAATAAGATTAAGTCTGAATCAAGATCGAGTCACGTGAGTGATCGAATAAGTTAAGACCTAATTAGGCTCAGAAGTTAGAGTCTGGATTGTAGGCTAACCCGATTGGTTCTATCTCAATAATTTGGTGTATAAGATAAGTCCGACAGATACGATCGATTGATTTTTAATTGGGAGCTACTCGACTCGAATGCATTCTTATCGAGTTAATGGCCTATCCCTTCCATCGGTCTCACTTATCTGGCCATGTTTGTTGACTTGGTTCTAATCTGAGGTGGTCAATAATTCGAGCTAACCCATGCCACTAGGTTAGTATAATAGTTATGACTATGTTAAGTCTAGTTTAATGAGACCTAAATCAAATCTTCCTAAGAAAAGATTAAGTCATGGTCTTCCATCATTGTAGATGTGCGGGCTCTTTTCGGGATTGATTATTCTCAGCTGATTACAATGGCTCAGTTGCATCGAAAAAACGCAATCATGTCTATTAGATATTGGATGCTACAGGCTGGAGGATGAATTGGGCTTAATATTTCGGATACGGTGAGAGATCTGATTAGAAATCTAATCTGTGCAAATGGTGGATCTGACTTAACTAAGGAGTAGATCAATATTTCGGATATGATGAGATTCATGAATTAGAGACTAAGTTTGGGTGCATCATGATTAGAGAATCATTGAACAAGAGTTATTCACTAATTGGCTAACCCATCATCAATAACTATTAGCTGAGGTGATGAGTCAGTTGATGGAATTGCACCATCCACTAGAAATCAGTAATCATAGAGATTTTTGCATCTCTACAGAGAAAGTGTAGAAATTCAAAAAAATAATGAGAGCTAATTTATTTTAAAATAAAATTCTTAAATAAATTGGTTAAGTCATAATTACAATATCTAACTAGAAACTTTGACTCTCTATAAAAAAATTTCTGCATCCAATCCACTAGCACAAATCCTAAACACCCATAGACTGATCGGACCAAATTACAAGGATTGACTCTGAAACTTCAAAATCATTTTGAGTTTTGAGAAGTTAACTCATGTATTGGATCAGGACCCTCCCACCTTATCAGTCCATCCATCTGCTGAACAGAGAGTGTCTCTAGATAAGTGGACTGACGAAGATAATAAGGTCAGATACTATATGTTGGGCTCGATGTCTGATGAGCTTCAGTGCCAATATGAAGATATCAGGATTGTTCGTCAAATGTTGGCTCACCTATAGGAGATGTTTGATGAACAGAGTCGCACAACCAAGTATCAAGTCACTAAACGACTATTTAATACTAAGATACACGATGGATAGTCAATCCAAGATCATTGTCTGATGATGATCAAGAAATTGAAAGAGCTTGAGAAGCTCGGAGTGAGGCTGGACTTAGATCTGCAGAATTATAATCAATTATAGCGATTTATAAATCATTGTAATAGGCTATCTATGGCAGCAATTCAAACAATCACTGTCATAAAGTTACGGTGATGGCTGCAGTAGCAGTGGTTAAAGAACCGCTGCCATAGCCTATGATGGTGGTTTTTTGGGCTACGGCTGGGGTTATGAACCGCTGCCATAGCTCTTTTTTGTAGTAGTATTTCATAAAAAAAAAAAATACCATTGTAAATGGTGCTTTAAAAAGCACCATTCAAAATAGCATTTTACTTTATTTTTTTGGTTGCTCATCTGGCCACGTAGGATGGTTGATTGGGCAATAAATGCCATTATAAATGGCATTTTATTCTTTGAAAAATGCCATTTAAATTGACATTTTTTCTTTTGCATCAATTCCATAAATAAGTTAGATCTTGTATTATTTTGATAAATAAATTTTTTATTTATATTAATATGGTAAAGCACTCGACCATCATTTATCCATACATGCAGTATTATTTAGAATGTATGGGATCATTGCATCATATGCCATACTAGGAGTACATGATATACCCATGCTCATGTGGCTCATTGAAAGAGAAGAAAAAAAAATATAGGTAACCAAAAAAAAAAACTCATATTTAATTAGAATTTTGAAAGAAGATAGATAGGAAAGTATCATTCTTAGAGTCTGTTTGGATGAATTAGTTAAAAATCTTATAGGATTCATGGATTGGATAAGCAAAATTAATTAGATAATAGGCTTATAGATTAAGTTAGGTCTATATCCATAAATATTCATATTAATTGTGGACTTGATTGGTTAGAATTTCATAGGAAGAAAAAAGATTTAACATATGAGACTTGGGCCAATCCACTCCAAAACCTATGAAGCCTGACCTATTAGGCTGATTTTGGATTGAAGTCGGCAAGCCTATCCAACTTCAATTCAAAAATTTTAAAAAAAAAAGAATCAAAAAAGAAGAAATCATGATCATTTGTTGCCTTGCATTCTTGTAGAGTCTATCCTGCAGGTGTGCGGTGTCTGTCACGTGCTCGGTTCAGAGCATGATAGCTAGTTTTTTTTTCAGACCTCCAATGGGGCAATTACCGGTGCATGATCAATGGACAACATATTGTAGATAGGATCTGATCTTTTTTAGGATTAGTCATGAGTTGATTATGGCTATAGTCAAAATGATTAGGAGAGTGAGAGTAGATAGTCGATTCTTGATTGTTTGAAAAATTTATTTCGGTCAAATGCATATTTTTAATCTATGTTGATTGATATGGCATGTTTCTGTACTCATTGAAATATTTTTATGAAAAATCATCCAATCTAAAAATATATTTTTCTTATACAAAATATTTAATTGAACTAGGGACTCTTGTAATTTATTGAGCTTATAAAGCTCACTCTCTTTTTCTTTTTCTTTTTTTTTTAATTTAGAAAAGTATATGGAGCTTGGGATCGAGCAATGAGGGGCGTAGGACTTTACATGCAATTTCTTTAGTTAATTAAATTTTTAAATAAATGCTGATTTACTGTTATTAATCTTTGTGAATAATTTTTATTGAATAAATGCATTGAAAGTTTGTTTTTTTTACCACTGCCTGAGATTGATATGAATATATATGAATAAGAAGAGATGCTTTGCATATCCTATGAGATTAAACCCTAAGGATGTATGGCTGTCTACTGCATGCTTGGTTTGGGCCATCGAGTCAGGGCGTAACAAAATCAGTATTGGATAGTTATGGATATAGGCCTAGTTCAGCTTATAAGTCTATTATCTAACTGATTTTATTGGCCTAATATATGAATCCATGGGATTTCAACCCATTTATTCAAATAGATCCTCATGGGAATACAATTTTCATATTTCATGAGAATACGATTCTGATATTTCATGGGAAAGAAAAAATTTTATGGGACAGAGGAAAGCCTGCAGTTGGAAATTGGGAATTTTTTTCAAATATGTTCCTAAGCTTTTAGATAAAATGGGGTAAGGTCTTCCTCTTTATTAAGAATATAGCAAGTGTTTTATATAATTTTCTCAGAAAAACAAATGCTCAACTCAATATATGCAATTCTAAAATATGTCATTTTTTCCTTGGTCAACCAAATGTAGAAAAACCATTTTCCAAGACATCATATACATATGCATCGGTTTTCTACAAAAAAAAATATTTTGATGCAGAAAAATTCTTCCTACGAACCAAAAGAGTCCTAAGAGTATTGCAGCAAAAATAAGGTTTGCACTTGTTTGGCAACACTCTTTTCAAGAAATGTTCCAGCACTCACTAAATTTTGTCAAAAAAAGAAAACAAAAATTACAACCAAAAGCTACTATCTGTCTTATGGACATGCAACTATACACAAAGGGAAAAAGACCATGTTATGGCACAAGCATAGATTGCAAGCAAAAGACAATAACCATACTTGAAAAGGTTATATGATTAACCTTGAAAGGAAAAGATTAGACTAAAATTAAACTTGGTTGGGAGTGTCTACCATGGGGGGTGTGATATTTAGAATGTTTGTCTTCTTCTTCTTCTTCTTTTTTAACCCAAAAAAATGCCATGTAAGATGTTACATCAATATAACTTTTTAACATATTGAACAAATGGCTAGGGTTCGATAGGTCCTTCTACCAAGTCAAGCATGTATTAAGTGCCAATCAATGTGAAATAGCTTGATCCTATGATAGCTATAGAAAACAAAGTGGAGTGTGAACACTTTTTTCCATTTTCTTTCTTCTTCTACTCTCTTTTTCCTTTTCTTTTTTTCTTTTTTTGTTTGTGGGGGTGGGGAGATGGGATCTAGTAGAGAACAATTTAGAAGTAAATTATCTATAGTGTATTATACATTTGGATGGAGAAATATAATAAATTCTTCAATAAGGAGGCTGATGATTCTAATAACCTTGCATCATGTTGATAATATCTTAACGCAAGTTTGTACTAATGAAATATTGGCAAATGCAAAACAATCAGAGCATGTTAATTAGTGCATGGTAGAAATATTCTGAAAATCTGAAGCAATATTTTTATCTAAAGGTGCAAACAAGCTCATATAACAACTTGATTGAAAATTCTCATTGTAATGGGCACATGAAGTCAAAAAATTGTATTTTAGTGTTGCCTTGCTAAAAAATGGATTACAAACCATTACAGGTACAAATTAGTTTCCTTAATGAAATCTATAAAAATGTTAGAAAAAATAAAAAAAATGATTTAGATGGCAAGTTAGTGTGTACAAAGTTTTGAAATCCATATATTCTTAATTTGGTAACTACATATTTGACTTAAGATTTTATATCCTCACGGGATGGGGGGTATCTCAATCATCTCATTTTGTTCTTATGAGAAAATAAGATTAGGATAGGATCGGGCCTTTGAATCTATCTATGTGAGAAAACAAGAAGAAAGAGGAAAGAAATAAAGAAAAACAGATGATGAAAAGGAAAAAAGAAAGTTAAATAAAAGTAAGAAAGGAAGGGAAGGGAAATGGAAAAGAAAGAAAGGAGAAAAAAGGAAAGAGATTGAAGAAGAAAAAGAAAAGAGAAAGAAAGGAAATGATAAGAAAAAAAAGGAAAGGAAAGATAAAAAAAAAAAAAAGAAGGAAGAAAAGATAGAAAGAAAAAGAAAAAAAGAAAAAAAGGAAGCAAAAAAAAGAAAGCAAAAAAAAGAGATAGAAAAATAGAGGAATATCTACGAACATGTATGACCGAGATTGCTACCAGGATAGAATGGATAGTGGGATATTTTATTACATGGAGAAACTAGGAAACCCGATCGCGCTAGATTCAAAACATTATGCTCGATTACTTCAGTCTATTATTATAATTTATACAAGTATTTCAATCTATTGCTATAATTTATACAAGTAAATATAGCAAATTATTTTTCATTTTCATTTATTTTATAATAATATTTATAATTACAAGCCATTATAGCTATAGATTTAGATCCATCATCCGAATAGATTAGAAAAGTATATAAATTTTGAAGAACATTTTGGAATGATTAAATAGTGCGAATAAAATGTTCACAATATGATAAAGATCTTATTTGATAAGTTTGACCATACCGATTTATATCATCGTGACTTTGCAAGTTGCATGGTATATAAATGGAGATGGTAATGCATTAGATATGCAAAAGAGCATGGATTAGATAGATTATTATCTATACCCCTTCTATAGTTGCCTCGAGGCAAGATGAAGTTAGTAAAGCTAGACAAGATAATTTAGGCAGATGTCAAATAAAATTTTTAAAAATATATTTTTATAAAAATCAAATAAAGAAAAATATATAGAAGAATTTTGGTATGTACAAAATGTAAAACACCCTTGCACTATCCTTGAAAGTTAATTACGCCAGTTTGTCATCCCTTGTGCCAACAAAGAACTGGTGCAATATGTGCAAGCACAAACATGGCGTCACAACATATATTTTGTCCTTGCCCAGCCATGCAATTCCGATGGGGGAGCCAAAAGATACGCAAAGTTGTCCCACCCACAAGACGTTAATTTGTCAAATCACTGGACATGACACATGTTACATGTCAAGTCAGTGGACGTGACTCGTGAGCACACAGTAATAGGAACGGAATTATGACATACTGTACAGTATTTTTTTTTTTTTTTTCTCTCTCCCTCTGCCCTCACACTCCACCAATTTGCCACCACACCACCAATTTACAAGCGTTCACAAAATTTTTTTTTTTAAATATTTAATTCTAAAAATAATTTATCTTAAATTTATTTTTAAAAATACGGTGACACGTTCCGAGCTAGCTAGCCGACCACATGCACAATAATGTGTGCTGCATGTACCATCTGAAATTGCCCATTGGATGGACAATTTTATGGGCAATTTCAGTAAAATTGCCCATCCCAATCGACAATTTTAAGTTCTGATGTTACCCTCAAACATCTTTGTTTCGGTCCACTCATTTAACATCTTGCTCTACCCCGATCAATAGTTCATTGCCTCTGGCACCCAACCTGCATTCCTCAATAGTTGCCCCTTCCCTCCGACCCCCCCGTCCGCCTGGTCCCTCCGTCCCCCCAGTCCCTTAGTTGCCCCCTTCCGTCCGACCCCATTTTAAATCTTTATTGGGTTCCCTGCCTAATTTTTGGTCCCTTCTGTCCCCTACCATTCGATTAATAGTTTTATTCAGTCCGATTTAACCCCACCCACGTTGCCTTTACCAACCCCCCAGTCCGGATGTACATATCCTTATCCGATCAGTCAGGTACAACTAATTTTTTATATGATAATTTTAAAAATTAATTTAATTAATTTATTTATGTTTAAATATTATTTTTTTATTTATAATAATTAGATTAAATACATTAGTTGCATTATCCAAATTATAAGATACTTTAAATTTAAATATTATATTAATTATGTTTTAATCCCTAATTTAAAATAATTATTTTTAATTTTTTTTTTGAATTTTGATATTAATTTTATATATAAATTAAAATGTTAAATTTTAAATTAATTTTGAATTAGTGAAATTAGGTTAACTATTAGTTTAATTTGAATCAATTTAACCATGAATCTACAATATTGTCTGCTAGGTTTAAATTACTTTTTAACTATGGTATTTGATTCCATTTTTGAATAACTTTGATTTGAATAATTTGAGCTTAATTTGATTAATTTATTTTGTAGATAGTAGAAATGACAGAAATATAACAGTATTATACCTATGGTTAAGGGGGATCCTATGGCATAGAGTATACTAGCCGATCATAAAAGGCCATTAGATTGAAATATGGAATGAAATTCGAAAAGTGGAGGATAAGTTATATAAAATTTTTCGTATAGATAGAAGTACAATTAGAATAATTGTAATATATAGATATCTCACTATTGTGCATCGAATTTCTAAAATACGAACCTATTCTGATTGCTGATGATAAGGATATGAAGAGTATATTTTCAACTGTAAGTTCACATTCTTGTTTGTTTGGTACGGAGTTATACATTGATGTGCAATTTATTGAGGGCATCAAAACTTTTTTTGATTTGGAGTACGATGAAGTAGCCGATCGGGATATAAAGAGTTCAGAACACAAACGAGTCAGATTGGCCAGTCCATTATGCAGAATGAACTGGTTCAAGAGATATGGAGGTTCATTTGGCAATGGATATTGATGTGCTTAACCTATTGTCAAACAAGCCCCACTATACACGGTGGCCGAAGATGCTGTCCATATTGACAATCGATTTTTTGAAGAAGATAATGTACATAGTGAAGAAGGTATGGATGATGATGCTCAATACATCCCATGATGTACATTTCTCACTTAATATGGAGCATCCAAATTATCCGATGTTTGCAGCCCACTCATTACATTTAGGAGCATTGGATTGGACGGTGTAAATACATCAACATCTTCTAGATTGCTAGACCTTGTAGTATCTGAAAAAGAGGTGATGAGTTTTATAAAGGGCTCCATTTTGTAGATAAGATACACTACTACAGAATCGGGCTACGATAGCGGTTTGTAACCACTACCGTAGCCCAAAATCGCTGCTATAGAATATGGCAGCGGTTATAAATCGGCTGGTCCAAAAAATTATACTCATAGATATAAGCACTAACCACTACCATCACAGCCATCGACTAGCGACAGGCAAACTTTTGCACCGCTGCCTAGATGCCTATTATAGTAGTTTTCAAATCGCTATCATAGGCGTTTGGCAACAAGAATGCACAATGATAGATCAGTCTATGGCAGCGGTTATGGAACCATTGCCATATAAATCTATGAAAGCGGTTAAACCCGCTGCTATAGGTCTAGCAGTAGTTACCACACCTACAGCACGTCTATCTATGATAGCGATTGTGAAACGCTGCCGTAGCTCTAAATAAAATAATTAAAAAAATAAAAAATATAATTTAATCTTATCAAACAAATTAGAGATATATAATATAAAAAATATTTAAACAAAATATATCTAAAATACTAAAATTTTAGCTTCGAAATTATTATAATATTTTTAAAGAAAATGAGGAAAAGTCTTAAATCTACATTAAAAAGCCCATGGAAGATACCTTCCAAAAGCGTGCTGTTGACGTTCGACTCCATGTCTCTTACGATGCCCTCCAGATGAGATGCGCGCTCCTCAGTCCGATCTGCCTACGTCGCAGCATGATCTGCTCGTGCCAACATTGTCTCAAGATCTTCCCAACTGACGACATCGAAAGCCTGTGAAGATATGCTCACCTCTGATCAATAGTTGGTCGGCATATATCCGGATCTGCATCGGATCCTCTTAGAGTGCTCTGGGCCCAAGACCTGAGATAGATGGTCATGGGGGCCAAAGATATCCGGGACCTCACTCGCGAGCGCATCTAACTAATCCTATAATTATAAATGTAAATAAAATTTTATAAAAGATGCTATAATACTAATCATATATACTAATATATTTAATACTTATAAAAATTCTTCCGATCGCGGCGTTCATCGGTCTGCCCTTCTTATCCATATGGCTGGATCGAAAAATCTTGCTACGATTGGGCATCACTCCATCTTTCATCAGTTATAATAATGGATCAGTTTATCAAAAATATAAAAAAATATTAATTTAATTTATTTAGTAAGATTTAAAATTTATTATCTCTCTATGCACACGATTGGCTATAGACTCACGATCGAAAGTGTGCGTATACTCCTGGACTATCTGATTCTCCCGATTCTGATGGAAGATAGCGTAACAGATAGTCAAATAAATAATAAATATTTAAAAAATATTTAAATATAATTTTAAGCGTATTGAAAAATTTAAAAGTTAGTAATTTTACCTCAAACTCTGACTCCTCCAATGTGTAAACATCCTCTCCCACTGACTCGGAGGACAGTCCTATATCCAAAGAATAAGATCCTCTGGAGTGTCTCATCGGTGCTCGAGCCATCCTCTATGGAGCTTGATCTTGTAGCCTCGGTACAACTCCTCGATCTTCTTCAATAGGGTATCTCGAGCCCTCTCGTGATCAGAAAAATCATACCTCATCTACACAAAGTTATCAAAAGTCAGTTATAAAATTATTCTAATCAAATATAATGTAAATATCTAAAATGCATAAATATAATTAAGATGTACTTATCCATATCTCCTTCCACACTCGATCCCTAACAGTATCATCCATCAATCACTAGTCTCTGGGCTCTACGAAAATAATATCTGACCGTCTCACAAACACTCCAAAAAAAAAATACATCTTCTGCATGATCTCCCCTACTGGCCTCTCCTTCAGATCATACTGTACCATCACCTCAAGCTGGCAGTTCCATATATGCGCCATATGTGTGGGACTACAAAATATCCTATTGGATGATGCACCTACATGAAAATATTATATAAATATATAAGTATACAAATCTATATAAAAAATATATAAATATAATAAAAATATGTCAGATGTTGGTGGAGTAGCATGTGTCGGAGATGTGGGTGACGGTAGAGGCTTAGATGTCGGTAGAGTATTAGGTGATGTCGGTGGAGTAGATGCTGGCGATGGAGGTCCCTGAGCAGCTCATGCGAAGGTGGATGGAGTATGCTCTGACTGCTTCTTAGATGCTGAACTCCACGTAACCCATTGAGAGGTAGGGATGAAAGCTAGATGGCATTTTGATGCCATCGTGACCTACAATATTAATGAACATTAACCAATATAACATGTTGAACAATAATCAAAGATATGCCTAGGTACCATCCGTACAATTACATATAAATATACGTATGACAAAGATTATGTACAATAATTAATTGATGGGTCTATCACTATGCAATGCAATAAACAAAAGCAACAAGATGGAGGTTCTCTTAGCGATCAAAGGTTCTCTTAGCAACAGGCACGATCTATCGGCACGACATGGTCTAAGGCACGAACTACCTACACGGCACGGCATGGCATGGTACAGCATGGCATGACCCAAGGCACTGTTCTTGGCTCGACTCGGCTGTATGTCATCCCCTATTCTTGGCTATCTCCGCCCTCCCCTCATCTTTCCGACTGCCCATCTTTCACTCAATCTCCATCACCGATGAGGCCAAACCCCCTCCCTGATCCCTCTCTCCCTCGATCTCTCTCTCTCCCTCTCTCGATCTCATCCCTCGCCGGCGAGGTCGGACCCCCTCCCTCCCTCGATCTCCCTCGTCGGTGATAGTGGCGAGGCTGAATCCCTCCCTCCTTCCTCACTCTCTCGATCTCTCTCGTCGGTGAGATCGGACCCCCTACCTCCCTCTCTCTTTTTTGGTCTCCCTCATCGACGATGGCGGCGAGGCCGGACCACCTCCCTTTCTTCCTCTCTCTTTCTTAGTTTTGGATCCCAAAATTGAATCCGAATACCCAGGATCCATTAGGATCCGGATCTGGTACTTTAAGTATAGATCCATTGGATATTCGGATTCGGCTTCGGTATCAGTAATTAAAATCGGATCCAGATCTAAATATCCAGGTTCCAATCCAAATTCGATCTATTGACAGGTCTAGTCTAATGATTAATAAAAAATACTATAAAATTAAAATAAAAAATATACCAACGACTATAAAGAGGGGGTCGCACCGAAAGCTCTAAGGATCATTAGCGACGGTGCTGGAGGAAGATGATGGCGCTAGAGGTAACATGCAAAATAATAGCAAGATAGTGAGATAGAGAGAGAAAGAGAAAAGAGAGAGAGGGAGAGGGAGCCCAGACGGGTGCCGAGATGGGGAGGCCAGGGGATGGGGAGGGTAGGGGCGATGGCGGTCAGGGATGGATAGGGCGGGGGGCGGGCGGCGGCGACCGAGGATGGGGAGGGCAACGGGCGAGCGGCCGGGGATGGGGAGGGCAAGGAGCGACGATGATCGAGGATGGGGAGGGCGGGGGGCGGACGGCCGCGATCGAGAATGGATGGAGTCTCATCGATGATGGAGAGGAGGGGAGAGAGAGAGAGCGCACGGAAGGAAAGAAAAATTGAGAATTTTTAATCTAACCTATGGCAGCGATTTTTGAATTACTACCATAGATCTATGGTAGTAGTTATGATAAACAATTATAATAGATCTACGATAGTAGTTTATAACCACTGTCATAAATCTATAGCAACGATTTTTAGTAACCACTACCGTAGGTTGAAAATATTTTTTTTATTTTTTTAAATATTATATAATTTTAAAATTTAATGCTCATCTTCATCATTCATTATCTAAATAATTATCATTAGAGTATCATCACAAAAGATCACCTCGATCCGATGGTCCTAGCTTCATCTATCAAAAAAATTTGATTTCGACGATCATGAACGATGATGCGATGACTGATAGATGAAGATCTTCGATCGATCCAAAAATCTGTAATAATGATTTCGATGATATTTATAGCATACTATCAAAGTTTTACTTCAATCGGATATCGTTATTATAGTCAATTTAGTACGGAATGATTTCAATCGTTAAATTAAAAACAAGCGATCAAAAGACTAAACAACGTTCGATTATGAGATAATTTTTTAGTTAAATGATCTTTGCTATAATTTTAATTATTTTATATAGCGATGATAGTAAAATTTAAATTATTTTTATATGAACTATTCACGTTAAGCAGATATTTCAAAAGCACAAGCATATATATAGAACAATCAATGGAGTTTAAGAATGATTATCAGATGACGTATAGTTTTAAATTATTCTTAGTCTCACGAGTTTAATTTTATAATTACCACCATAAAAAATGATTAAAGTAGTAGCTAAGATTATTTATAAAAAAAACTATCTCATAATCGGACACTGTCTGATCCTTTGATCATTCATTTATCATTTAACGGTCAAAATTAATCTATACTAAATTGACCAAGATAATGATATTCGATTGAAGTAAAATTTTGATAGTACGCTACAAATATAACTGAGATCATCGTTGCAAATTTTTGAATCTATCGAAGGTCTCCATCTATCAAATCATCGCATCGTCGTTCGTAGCCGTCGAAATCAAATTTTTTTGATCGATAAAGCTAGGACCATCAGATCGAGGTGATCTTTTATGATGATACTCTAATGATAATTATTTAAATAATGAATGATGAAGATGGCATTAAATTTTAAAATTATGTATTATTAAAAAAATAAAAATATATATATATTACAGTAGTTATAAATAATCGTTATCATAGATCGACGTATAGCAGCGATTACAAAAAATTGCTCTTATAGATCCGACATATGGCAGTGGTTATAAGAAACCACTGCCATAAGTTGGACTTGGTAGCGGTTTGTTGTAACCGCTGCTATAGGTCCGACCTATAGCAGCGATTTCTTGTAACCACTACCGTAGACTTTATTACAGTGATTTTGAAAACCGCTGCTAAAGTATGCACTATCATAAGCTCTTTTTTAGTAGTGATAGAACTATAAACTACTGTAAAATAGTATTAAGTGGACACACATCATAAATTCAATGTTGTTGAGTCAGTACCAAATATTTGGATTGTTAAATGTAAGAATACGGAGTCGGAATGTAATTGAAAGCTCGAAGCCATTAAGCGTATTCATTATTTTAAATTTACAAGATACGCTGGTCTGCATACATGTATTTTGATCATACTTTCATAAGATCACTCTAAACTTAGTTTGAATTTCATCGCTAATGAAATATGTGATCTTGTAAAAGAAGTACCCATAATTTTCATCAATGATATTAGTGCAGTCATAAAGAATATATTCAATTACACGATCGATTATAGAAAGCTATGGGAGGCGAAACAGAAAGCAATGGCAATGGTATATGGAGATTGGGATAAGTCCTATGACTTATTGTCCAAGTGGTTGCGCACTGTAGAATATTTTAATCCTAGATCTTAGGTAAAGTTCATTAGTGATCCTAGTGGTCATCCATCATTTGCTATATTTGATCACGTTTTTTGGGTATTTGTACCATCGATTGTAGGCTTCAAGTACTGTAGATCTGTAATCAGTATTGATGCTACATTTTTATATGAAAAGTATCAAAAAAAAGTTGATGATTGCAACTGCTGTCGATAAAAATAATCAGATTTTTTCACTTTTATTTGCAATAGTAGATGAAAAGTTGATAGATAATTAGGGCTGGTTTTTAGCTTGCCTAAGATCTTTTATTGGACCACGTTGGGATATCTATCTAATTTCAGATCGGCATGCAAGTATATTGGCTATCGTACAAAATAAACATTTTAGTTGGCAGCCATCCTATGCACATCTTATATACTATCTACGCCATGTAGCTAGTAATTTTAATACTAGATTCAGGGATACAAAACTAAGAGATTTATTGAAGAGAACAGGTATACAAATACAACCCAGAAAGTTCGACAAATATATGAAGAAAATTAAAAAAATGAACTTAGAAGCCTTCCAGTGGTTGTCTGAAATTCCAGTAGAAAAATGGTATCTTGCACATGATGGTGGCCAAAAATTCGGAATGATAACTTCAAATTTATCTGAATATTTTAATGGAGTGCTAAAAGATGCTCGTTTTCTGTTGATAACTTCATTGGTACAGCTCACTTTCTTCCGACTTGTATTATATTTTGATGGAAGACGTGCTCAAGCAGAGGATGCATTACATAAAGGTGAAAGATTTATCTCTTTTGCTATAACTCGACTGATTGCCAATCAATCTAAAGCCACATCTCATAATGTAACAAGATTTGACAGAGCAAGTGGGATGTTTCAAGTGCAAATGGCATTCCGTGGACCTTATATGAATAGAGGCAACAATATCCAGATGAATTCTTAATGCAAGATCTTTCTTAATATCTTGTTAATAAATGAATAAATATATAATTATATATATAATTTTTAAGATTATAATTAAAATGTGCAGATTGTATGGTTATCAGAGCATACGTGTACATTTTAGAAATGGCAATGCTATCATTTGCCATGCTCCCACTTGATGGCTGCTTGTGCTCATATATCAATTGATTTTTGATGATACGTTGATGGTTGTTACAGCTTGGATGAATATCATCACAATTACAGTCATCAATTTTATCCAATCTTGCATGCCAATTATTGATCGCAACAAACAAATGATATGCTAATAGTCCCACAATCCCATCGATTATGGCAAAGTGGAAGACCACGATCCTCGCAACTTAGGAATGAAATGGATTGGATAGAAGTTGGTAATAGGCCTAAGTGTCAGATTTATGGCTAAGAAGGACACGACAGACGTTCATATCCAACAAATAGAGCATGAATATGAGCAAACATGTTCGGTGCAACATATGATGAATCTTATAATGTTTGTAATTTTTCATGAACATTACCATGAACATACCATTTATTTTGTAATCTTTATCATTTGATATTAATCTATGTTCTCTAATCTTATTAATCTTTATAGATGGTTGAAGCAAATGGTATTTGATATTAATCTTTATTGTGTGCTTTAACCTTTGTAATCTATACTCATTTTATCAAATAATTATATATGGCTGCAGCATATAGTATTTATAGAGCCAAGTCCATTAGATCCGTCTGTCCTCCATTCACAGGCTACTCATCGCTCATCAGCCATCTAGAATGGTCGGGTATACATTTTTTTATTAGCTATTATTCCATTATTTTATAATTATAATATTAGATGCTGTATAAAATTATCAAAGTGCATCTATAACTAATGTACCATTTTTATCTGGAGTTATAGGAGTCCAATTTTTTACGATGTCAACGAAGGGATCTGATTAGGTCTCGAGTGATCCTGTTGGATTTATGGATTGTGCCATATCTACAACAGGCCAGATTTTATGGTATCTCCCGCGTTGGATTTATAACGTTAGACAGATACTTGATCACTGCATCGTAGAGCGATGGTGCATGGAGACACATACATTTCATCTACCACATGGTGAGTGTACTATCACCTTGGAGGATGTTAGCATCCAATTGGGTTTGCCAGTCGACGATCTTTTAGTAATAGATAGTACACATCATGATTGGTGGCAGGTATGCTTCAATCTTTTAGGAGTTGTCCCACCCCCAGATAGGCTAAAGGGTTTTCAATTGAGTGCTGTATGGTTAGCTGAGTAGTTCGATAGGCTACCGGATGTTGCAGATGATGTTGCCATATAGTATTATGCTAAGGCATATATTTTGCAGGTGTTAAGAGGGTGTCTATTTTCAGATAAATCTAATAACTTAATTCATCTCATGTTTTTATCATTACTTATCAATTTTGAGACCATGGGTCACCACAGCTGGGGTAGTGCCGGTCTAGCTTGGCTGTATAGAGAGCTTTATAGAGCATGTAAGATAGATATACATCAGATTGTGAGATCCTTGATTTTGCTATAGGTGTGGGCATGAGATAGGTTTTCTTATATTGCATCCCGTAGATTAGATCGACCTCCTGTAGATCTTATTATGGATTTGACAGATGGAGGCGCCTTACCACGTGGACCACTAGCCATGAGGTACGTACGTAATGTTGAATATGATTATTTTCCTACATATGCTTTGTTGATTAAAATATAACTTGTTGATGCCTGATTGTGAAGGTGGAGAGATGCTTTTTCAGTAATGGAGGTTTCCACTCATGTGTTGTAGATATATAGATACCATCTTGATCAACTTCGACCTGGGCAAGTAAACTTCTAGCTGATGTGTATTATGTATTTTTCAATCATGTTTGATTCAAACTGGCTTGGAATACTAACATCTAGAATGTTTTTAAAAAAAAGATTATATGGTAGCCATATACTCCAAATGTCCTTGCACTTCTACCAGATTATTGCTTCGTAGGACAGAATATATGGCATTGTCGCATGCCACTCCTATGTTTTCATATTGTAGAGTGGTACCATCCTGATAGAGTGATGCAATAGTTTGGGATCCATCAGGTTATTCCACTTTTCTGTGACATAAATTTCAGACTGCATCATATCGATCTTAGAGGTTGTCCGGATCAGAATTGGAGTATTACTTATCATAATTTTATTACGATATGGGAGCATCAACAAGATCATATTATGGACGAACCAACAATCGATCGTCCCATGCACTACTATGATGATTACATGGAGTGGTACCGTCGCATCACTCGTCATTTCATTTATCGATCTGGTGCGATGTTTGATTATCTGATAAGTAATGATCAATTTGTTATATTATTTTATTAATTATTTATTTATTTTATTTATTTATTTTTTTAGAGTGATGGTTTATCATAGATTCATCATCTTTATAGTCCAGAATCTCTATCCACCTTTGGGCCAGTTATATAGGATATATGCACGATGGTACTCCATACCATTGATGAGCATGAGCGTATCTCCATGGAGTACGATGTAGCAGGATCCACACCACTACCTTATCAGTATCCATCATCATCGGGAGTACCACCTGATCCGTACTGTAGTGCTAGTCGACCGCATACCACATGCACAAAGTTTCAGATGCCGAAGTTTCCTTCATTCAGTCTTTATATGTCATCTAAGACTTACATGCATGACGAAATGACACGATTTCAGTCCGTTGATGAGCCGCTAGCATATTTTGGAGTTACCCATAAAGAAGCTTCCAGTCATACAACAGGTATTATAGGTGATGATGTTGTAGATGATACTGTCATAAATTTTGATCATGGCATTGAGGAGCATGGCGGCCTGAGTGAAGCCCAACCTGTCCCACATCATTAGCAATCGCCCAGGAGAAAGCGACGACCGACTTGTGGAACTTGATTTTTTTTTCAGAAGATTTCATTGTACTCATGTAGGATCTGATTCTTTTTTGTTTCATAATATCCATGTGTAATTATGTTGGACTCTATTTGTTCAGTATTATATGTTTATAAAATTTTGATTGTTAGTTATAAAAATAAAATTATTTATTTATCGATTTTGTTTAAGGTTGAACAGAATGTGTTGTTGTTTAGATGGTGTTATGATGCATGAATTTTGAATTTTAAGCAGTTTAGCAGGTTCGAGCTAAGCTGGAGAACAGGATTTTTGGAGGGGTCAGCCATTCGGATGTCGGATGGTTTTTAAGTATGATCTGAATTAGGGTTTTGATACTTAAATTTTTAGAGGGTTTCGACCCATTTGGCATAACAGGTTGGAGTCGGTTGGAGCTTAATTAGCATGTAAGAATCGAAATCCTAATTGTCCGGTACATCGACTCAAATTTTTCTAGGATAGTTTTAGCCCTGGTTAATCTGGATCTATCGACCAGAAAAAATCTTGATCGATCGATTTGGCACTATCCCAGCCAATCCGATCGATAGCTCGTATCGGACAAAATTCATGGTTGACCAGCGATAGTCGACCGTAGATTCAATCGATCGATCGATCGGGGTCGATCGGTATGATGGTCGGTCGATCAGTTTGAGGGTCATTTTTCTTCAATATTCTACGATCGACTAGCTGCGACAAAGGTTGACTGGCCGTAGTCGACCAGCCCATAGAGGTTGTTGATCGGTTTGGCACTGTCCCGAGCCCACTAGTCGATCGATCGATTAGTCGCAAACCGCTCGATATTTTGCAATCGATCGACTAAGAATCTGATCGACCGCCAGTCGATCAACTAGCTTGTTATCGTGGTCGACCGGCCATGATCGATCGAGCAAAATGCTGGTCGACCAGACTTAACCCTAATTGATCAATCTACACAATCGATCAAGTCTGAAATCCTAAACGATCGATCCATCTATAAATTAAACCCATGGTCGATCGGCCTTAACCCTAATTGACCAATCTACATGATCGATCAAGTCTGAAATCCTAAACGATTGATCCATCTATAAATTAAATCCATTGTTGATCGGCTTTAACCCTAATTGATCGATCTACATAATCGGTCAAGTCTGAAATCCTGATTGATCAATTTTATTTTGTAAATTAAACCCATGGTCGATCGATCAAAATCCTAATTGACCAATCTACATGATCGATCAAGTTCAAAACCCTAAATGATCGATCCATCTGTAAATTAAACCCATGGTCGATTGGTCGTAACCCTAATTGACCAATCTACACAATTGATTAAGTCCAAAACCCTGAATGATCGATCCATCTATAAATTGAACCCATGGTTGATCGATCGATATCCTAATTGATCAATCTACACAATCGGTCAAGTCCAAAACCCTGAATGATTGACCCATTTGTAAATTAAACTCATGGTTGATCGGTCGAAATTCTAATTGACCAATCTACACAATTGGTCAAGTCTGAAACCATGATCGATCAATTTCATTCTGTAAATTAAACCCATGGTTGATCAGCCAAAATCCTAATTGATCAATCTACATAATCAGTCAAGTTCGAAATCCTGAACGACTGACCCATCTGTAAATTAAACCCATGGTCGATCGGCCTTAACCCTAATTGACCAATTTACATGATCGGTTAAGTTTGAAACCCTGAACGATCGACCCATCTATAAATTAAATCCATGGTCAATCGATCGAAATCCTAATTGACTGATCTAGACGACCAATCCATCCGTAAAGTGCTTGGAACAAAGTTTAGGATAACATAGACTAACGATACATAATTTGATTAGAAACAAACAACATAATGCATTACAAAATAAAAAAGAGTACATAATTCATCATCATCTTAGGCCTCAAATAGTAGAATAAGAAGCTAGAGCTTAATCATCAGCTACAGGATCCTATGGAGGTGGAGAAAATTGATGATAAAAATATTGTATGAACTGATCAAACCGTGCAAACCCCTCATCGATACGTGCAAATTCCTCTTTGACATCAGTCTTTAGTGCATTGAATCGAGCAGACAATGCATGCACATCAGAAGATTGTTGATCATACTGCGTATGATGACTGAGCTCTGCTATGTCGAAAGGCCGACCTTCTTCTTTACCAGTAGATGTACGCTTCCAACCATCATGAGAAAAAATATGGTCCATACCCCTTAGAGATGACTTGTTATAAGTATCTGTAGATCTGACCTCAACAACTTCATCATCATTAATGATAGGAACATCAAAGGTCTTGAAGATATCAATCAAAATAGTTTCATAGAACAAACAGGTTTTGAGTTTTTTAAGGCATTCAATCATATAGCTTATCATTACATATGGCAAATTAACTCTATCACTCGAAAAAATATTTGTGAGGAGATAAATATCCATGTGTGATACATTATCTCTACGACCTCCTCTAGGAAAAAAATTAAATGTTAATATATGATGAATTAATCTATTTTCTAATGGTAATAGATGTGCACTATGTTTACTTATTTGTCCTAAACTATCGTCCTCAAAAATAGTTCTAATACAACTACGATAACCTAATCTATTATGATTCCAATAAGTCATATTAAAATATATATCAGCATCTGACGGAATACCTAAAATTCGACCAAGAACATCACAGTCAAACTCTATCATCTTATCTTTCACAAAAGATAAAACAGAACAAGCTGATCTATCAAAGCTAAAATTACTATAAAAATATTTAATTAATATAGGATATGTTGATTTGCTCAATGTAATCATGGAAAGTCAACCCATTCTTTCAAATAGAAATTCAATTTGAAAATCACTAAAAGAACTTAACTATTCTTCCATCTACAGCTTTTTGTTGAAAAAAATTTGATTGAAATTTTTCGCTAGACTTAAAGTTCAGAAATAAATCTCCTTCATACATATCCCAATATTTTGATTTTTTCTTTTTCTACTCGAGCTCTTTTTTCTTTCGAAATATTTCCACCTTTTTTTAAAGCCATGAGATTGATTCAGACTGGACTACACAGATGATAGAGAGAGGGTTCTCTAGATGCTTAAAACACCATAGGGATGGAGAGAGATTACTAGAGTTTTAGAAATGATTTTAAAGACAGAAAGTTGGGGCGGCAATTATTAGGATTTTTTGAATATTTGGTAGAAGAAAGAAGGTTTTTAGAGAAGACTGAGATTTTAGAGAAAGGTTTCAAAAAAAGCTAGAGGTGGATTTAAGGGGTGGATTAGGGTTTTAGAGTGAAGAAAGGGATGGATTGTGGATTTTTTAGAGCAAAGAAAGGGATGGATTATGGATTTTTTGAATGCGAGGATGGAGGGGTCGGCTGGGGGGATTCAAGGCAGATGAACTCGTCGGTTGGACTGGCGAGTTCACTGAAATCGTCGGTCCAACTGGCAATTTCAAAATCAAATCGTCAGTCCTACGGGCGAGTTAAACTGAAATCATCGATTAAACTGGCAACTTTAAAGTCAACAGTTCAACTAGTTATTTCTTTTAGGCCACATCAGTCCAACAGGCTGGCTAATGGGTGGGTTAGGTGATAATAAAATGACCATTTTAAGTGATGATTTTAACATGTCACGGTGGTTTTGAAAATAAATTTGAGATTGATTATTTTTAAAATTAAATATTAAAAAAGTAATTTAAAAAAAAAAATCCGGGCCCAGAGGTCTCAAAGACCGCAAACGGAGCAGCAGACCAAACCGCGCGCGCTGACACCTTATCCCGATACCGCACCGGGGATGGTCCGGAAGCAGATGGGCATTTTTGGAGATAAATTAAGATCTTGTTATCCCTGACAGGTACCACCGTTGCCGGAGTACAATGAGATAAAGCGGAACAGTTAGAGAGTTCTGCACTTGAAATAAGTGTTTTTTCCTATTTAACCATCACCTTTGTACGATATGATAACTGGTTATTATTTAGGTAAAAAGACAAGCATGTTCTTGCTTTTTGGATAGTTTTTTCACTAATAAAAGGCTTTTTGCACTTAAAGGTGCTGGAAAGAGGGAATAGCGTTGTTACGGGGACCCTAGGAAGCTAATGATACTGGCCATCCTGGCTTGAACGAACTTTCATGGATCAGTGATTCCACCCTCTTAAATGCGCTTTTCATAACTTATACCGGGGATAAGATGGGATAACACTCCTACCTTACCCCTTATCCACTTCCCAAACGACACCTCATCATCCCCGGAATCATCGCCGCGACAAAGTTTCTAGCTTGGATTCTAAGCAAATCTGATGGTAACCAAAGCCCGAAGGGCCCAAACTTGTATTTACTGGAAGATTGTGATCTTCTTTAAGTTGGATGAAGATTTTGTATTTGGTCAAAACTTGAGACTCTTGCAACTCACACAACAAATCTCCACCTGGTACCACTTTGGAGAGTTCAAAAGATCTCTGGTTTACATGAACACAATATTATATGAAAAGCTTCCTTGACATTGGATGGTGAGCATAACGACATGATCTATTTCAGTTGAACTCGGTCTATTTACAACTTCTAAATCAGCTTCACAGGCCAATAAATAGCATAAAAAGATCAATAGTGTATTATTAAAGAGCCTGTTTCATTAGGCAAAGGTTTTTGCAGAGCCAATATCTATAAATTGTATAGGGTTGCTACATGGCATCATAGGCCTGTAATTGAGTAGGATTTTCTTGCAATAACACAAAATTGTCTCATTCTAATATATGGGCAAGGAAGCTGGAATCTTGCTTGGAGCATAAGGAAAAAGTTCTAGGCCAAATGAACTTCACCTGCACGGTAAGTAATTTGCTCTTTATTGATGAGTTGTTTGTGGTTTATTAGATTATGAAACTTTGTACATCCAAAAATCTCATGACCTTTTGTCCAACGCTCTCTGCACTCTCTTTTTTTTTTTTTTTTAATGAATTAAATCATATAAAAATAGAGAACTATTAATTATATCAGGTACGTAAAGCCGGTTGGTTCGTGAATGGACCACCTCAGACCATTGAGCTCAGGAGTAAAATCCTAATCCACCCATTAATGATTGGACCGTCCTGGAACTGACTTGGCTTAAGAAATCCCCACCTGAATCTATATATTTTTGAGGCAGGTTTGTTTGTATGAGTTGGTGGGTATGTGCAAGATTTTGGCACAACCGCATTTAGATAGGTAGCATAGCTGCATAAGATAAAAATTCTCTATACCGTTGCATCGAGATCATAGCATTGTGGATGAAGACACCTAGTTGGAGTAGACTGAGGTCTCGAGGTCTGATAGGAAGTGAAGAAGGGTGAAGGAGAAGAGAGATGCTGATGATGAGTTAAAAAAACAAGTGCGATTAATCAGTGGAAATCCTAAAGTTGTTGAATGTATGTTGGCGTGAAGGAGAGAGAAGTGGAAAATTAAGAGAGAGGGAGGAACCAGCAAACTAGGCTTTCTATATTTACCTGTTACATAGGTTTCTTGGAGAAAACGGAGGGTGTTTTAAGTATTTTAAAATGAGATATATGGTGTGCCAGGGGGGCTTCTCTAGATGATATACTTTGATGACCTCTCTTATTTGGTAGCATCATTATGGAAGTTCTATATGTCGTTCTGAAAGAAAAAATTAGAAAACCTGATACCTTCAGGCACCGCCAAGGTTTGGAGCTTGAAATGTCTTGAAATGGTCAGCAAAGCATAAAGAGATGTCGGTACATTGAAAACCTAGACGGTTGCCGGCCAGAACATATCCTTTTGACCATCTAACGCGCACGCTAAGAATCTCTCCATCATTCAATTGTTTCTATGGGTGACCGATTGAAAGATAATTGATGATTATCTAACGACTGGGACCATTCATGTCGGACTCTCACTATTCGATTAGATTTGGCTATACTATACCGTAGCCAATTCTAGATCCTGTCGGCTCTGTCACCCTTGGATCGGTATTGGTCTCCAATAATAATGGGAGAGTCCTCTGCCTCAAACTAAATGGAGAGGGAAAACGATAGACTTGATGCACTGCCAGTACCTGTTAATTATTGAGGCATGACACGTAGTCCGCTTGTCTCCCTTGGTAAAAAAAACCATGCTAGCTCCTACGGCAGTACAGGAGAAGAAGGAATAAATGGCTGACCAATGATAAACAATAATATAAAAGTAGAAAATACTTGAAAGGTGAGATCTCCACCTTCCTACTTTCCAAAGATCCAATAAGTACGATGAAAAAATGTTGTTCATTATATTTTTTAAGATAAAAAAATTATTTTTCTATGCATAATATTTATCCATAAAATTAAAAAAAAAATTATCTAAAAGATGACTAAATTATTTTTGCATCAATCTTTAAAGTAGATATTTAATTTTATTTTTAAAATATTTCATTCTTATTTTTAATGCCTCCAACATTCAATACCGAATAATTTAATTATCTATTTTCTATAAATCCAAAAAGCATTAAGAATATTATGAAAAATATGAATAAAATATAGTAATTTATCCAAAAAAATTATAATATAAAAAGATATGGATAATAGATTTTAAAATTACTTTTTCACGTATAAAAGAACACGAGTAAATTACTTTCTTATCTAAATATTATCTGAGAAATGTATATACAAAAAGAAATATAAATTTTTTATTTATAAAAATAAATAGTAATGGATGCATGGTAATCAATTAGTCTCGGTGGATAAACATTTAGCTAGGTAAGCATCAAAACTACAAAAATAAGCAAGACACGAGGGAATTGCTCGACAATAAACGCTAACATGGAAGTAGTACGTACATGGTTTCACTCCAAGGGATAAGCAGAGAGAGTGAGATCTCATCTCTATCCTCCTGCTTTGTAGACGCCAATAAACACTTATCCCTCCAGGATCAATACCAACAGATCCACGATACATAGCGGGTCTCACTAGATAAATACCTAGTTTGGGATGGTAAGCACTCAAGCTACACAACTAAACAGTACGCAAGGAGAGAGAGAGAGAGAGAGAGAGAGAGAGAGAGAGAGAGGTACCACGGCTCTGTATCGAGAGATGGGCGTAGACGGCGCATCGCATTTGATTAACCAACAGGTGCTAGTGGCACGTTGAGTCTCATTTCGAGGTAGAAGACTCTCCTGTTAACGGAAATTAACAATCTTCAGATCCACACCTGTCCAGGGGCGGGAAAGCCAACGCAACTCAGGGCTGGCTACAATCATGTGTAGCCAAGTCCACACCTCTCTCTCTCTCTCTCTCTCTCTCTCTCTCTCTCTATATATATATATATATATATATATACTCGCTACTTGAGCCCCTTGTACTATCTTAGTCATTTTTACGAGGACTCAACATGCTCATTTGCAAAGCCACAGCTGATGGGAATATTTTCACTAGTAGTGAGGACATACCGTTAACCAAATCTCAACTTGATCTGAAAAAGATGCACCTGAATTTCTTGGTATTTTGTTCATGGTGCCTTCTCAGATTTTGAAAGTTGCACGAGCTTGAGTTGAACTTAGGATGTGTTTGGTTGGGAGTGGTGCTTTGGAGCAGGAATGGAAATGTGTGGTTCCATTCAAGCCGTTTGATTGAAGAAAATCCCATTCCTATTCTGATTCCAAAAGAAATGAGAATACCTTAATCCTCCCAAATCCAATCCTGACTCATCTCTTGTATTCAAATCTGATTCCAATTTCCTCAAAAACCAAATGCAACGGGGAACATGGCCATTCCCATTTCCATTGCAGTCTATTCTAATTCTGATTTTAATTTTGGTGATTAACCAAATGCGCCATTATTTCAGTTGGATCATACTGATTTCTTACACATATGGTTAGAGTATGCTTGTTAGAATATCCCCATATGGTTATATAGCACTCAGCATGTTGCCGGTGTCTTATATTGTTTGCAGGGCTTTTGCACTAAATGCCTCAGCCGATCATGTGACCATCCGGACATTTGAAGGCCTTTTGTCCAAGTGGGAATTTGTCTACTGGGAAAAAAACTGGCCAACATCCACTCTTTCAAATCTAAGTTATAGTTTATACCCCCCAAAATTGCAAGACATGGTCCAGTTAGGTAGTCCATAGAAACATTCACTTGATAAGCCAATTGGATTTGATTTGTTGCGTACCTTAATCAGATAGCCCAACATGAACTAGAAATTTAGGGAATCCTTTTACATTGAAGATTTTTCTACTTGTTGATTTGTGGACCAACCAACCGGTTTGCCATCTTTCCAGTTCTGAGTTCTGATGCAAATTTCTATTCATTTATAATTGCAAATTCCGGTATCAAAGGTTTCCCTTGCAGCCACTTATGCAAGAAATTCTCTATGGCTATACCATGTTTCTCAAATTTTTCGAATATTATAGATGATTGACAATAGATCACTCGAAGATGATGACCAACTTCTTCTTCTTCTTCTTCTTTTTCAAATGTCTCAGTTTCTTGCTGTTCTTACAACTCACTTGCTTAAAGACATGGAATTCAATTTTTTCCAAATGATACTTAATGTGGAAGTTGTATATCCTATCTTTTCATCATTATTATTATTCTAATATGTTACCGTGCTGTTATGATATATCTTCACTTTTTATCAGTAATGTTTCTGATTGCTGAACAGAGGAAGACATTTCTTAACACTATGAGATGATTTGCTGGTGAATTCATTTACTTTGAACACTTCTAATAATGTTGCAAGCAGCTGATACTCGATGGGTCGTCGGTTTATACTGGACATTGAGGGAAGCTGCAAAGCTGACGAGTGGTTCGGCATATCTCGCCATTGAAGAAGGCATTTCAAGGGGCCTGCAACCAAGAGTATGCTGCAATATGGAGAAAATACAGCTTAAAACAAGAAAAATGGGACAAATAAAGTCTGATTCCTTATGAGAGGCATGGAAGCAGTTGTTCTGAACTCTTGTTTATTTGAGGATATGAGCCTGAAACTTTTCATCCCCATCACTTCTACTAGTAAGAGATCCTAAAGGAAGAATTATCATTCATGAGCTAGTAAATCTGTTCATGCTATCTCATTACAGGATCTTAAATCCCTAAAACAAGATCCATTGTGATGCAAGAGGGGACACAACATTGGGTGGCCTTGCAAGACAGTGTTCAACCAGATGCTATACAAAAATGACAAATATAAATGAGATTCACTAAATTTTCTAGATATAATCACAATTATCTGTCAAAAATGACATGATTCTGCTGATGATTGAGTGGATGTCAATGAATGATTCCTTTTTGGAAAAGAAGATAGAAATAAGAATATTTGGTTTGCGACCAAAATCAGAATCTGAATAAGAATGACCATATCCCGATTATATTCAGTTTGTGACTGGAATTGAAATGCTAGGGAAGGGTTAAGATTGGATTTTGGAGGATGGGGCATCCCATTCTCTCAAGAATTGAAATGGAGCTCTCTCAAACCAAACCATTGGAATAGAAGTCACTCATTTCCAATCTCGTTACAGAGCCCAAATCCCTCCAACCAAACATGCCCTGATTCCATTTCATTCGCCCGTAATTGTTTGATAATTCAAGGATGTGACCGTCAAGCCTGTTGATTTTAAGAGATCAGATATCATGGGTGAGGATGTTCTTACATAAACTTTCATATCAGACTTTCATATCAGGGATAATGAACATCTTGAACAGCCTCTTGGCCTATAACCAGACTTTAAGCCACTTGGCCTATAACAACTGCCCCATGATAGAAAGGGAACATCCATGCACAACAATCTCAATAAAAAAAATCATATTGCCTCTTAGTCATGGGTTGGAAGAATAATTATTGATGTGTGTTGACGCAGAATCTGGTCATCGCCGAAATTCGCTGGAGTGGAGGCCGATGAGATCGCCGCCGAGAACCTGCAAAACAAAGTCCCGTCCAGAGCCGGTGGGAGGGAGGGTGGCTTCGGCAGAACCCTCCGATGATCAAGTCAGCTCTGGTCAATAGGAATGGAGTGCTCGGAAATAAGTTTCGGAGCTTGAAGAGGAAGAGAAGAGCTTAGAGATTCGAGAGGTTCGAGATTAGCGTATCTGGAGGGTCCTTTATAGACGGAGCTTAGTTGATGGTGACGGTCATACCGCCTGGCAGAGAGCCATTGGGGCTGCATGGAGTTCGGTACGAAGAGAAAGACGTCGTCAAGCGAATAGTGATAGCCATACTGGCAGGTCATGGGCCGTATGGGGCTGGTTACGGAGAGAGTGGTATCGTCAGTAGTGGCGGCCATATCGTCTGATCTTATCGTCTGTTGCAGACTGATGGCGATAATTCGTCCAGAGGAGTTTGGACTTGTAGGAGAGTTCGGCTGAAGGGAAAGCTCGGGAGGAGCTCGGCCGCAGAGGAGTTCGACCAGCTGAAGGAAATGTTTGGGAGAAGTTCGGCCCCTGCAGAAATTCGATCGAAGAGGAAGCTTGGAGGGAGTTCGGCTCTCGCAGGTGCCTGGCTGGAATGACGTGGAGAGAGTTCGGCTCTTGCGGGAGTCTGATTGAAGCTCAGCGGTTGAGTTCGGCTAAAGCCCGACCGCTGGGAGTCCAAAGAGCTCGGCCGCTAAGCAGTTTGGCCGGCTGAATGGGTTCGAAGGAGTTCGGCCGCTATTTGGCCACCGAGGAGTTCGGCCGAGGGACAGCTGCTGAGGAGTTCGAGGAGCTCGACCGCTAAGTAGTTCGACCGGCTATAAGGGTTCGGCTAAGATCCGTCTGCTGAAGCTCTTCTGCGACTACTAGCCGCGTCAGGCTGGGCACCGAACTTGACTTCGGCAGGAGCGGGGTTTATCCCCAACAATAGCCCCTCCACTCCTAAGTTCGAAACTCGAAGGGAGGGAGTGTAGAAAAAGCGACTGCCGAAGTTCTCTTCTGGACTCCGTACTGGTTCAGGTCGAAGCTCGGGGGAGATTCCATCTCCAACCGAGGTTGAGGTAAGCCTCATCTGCTGCGATCGAAGTCGGAGGTTAAGCTCCTCGGGGGTGATACTGTCTCCAGCAACCGAGATTAACACGGGCGTTCGGAAGAGATCCTATCTCTAGTCGAGGTCGAAGCTGAAGCTCTCCAATCGAGGTTGGCCCGGTTGCTCGAGGGAGATCTCGTCTCCAATCGAGGTTAAAGTTGAAGCTCTCCAGCCGAGGTGGGTCCGGTCGCTCGGGGGAGATCTTATCTGACCGAGGTTAAAGTTGAAGTTCTCCAGCCGAGGTTGGCTCGGTCGCTCGGAGGAGATCTTATCTCCTTTGGCCGAGGTTGATGCGGGCGCTCGCGTTAGGATGAGGTTCTCCTCCTGTTCCTAACGGACTGTGGGGGCACATTCGGACCGTCGTCCGCGCCTCTTCCTCTGTCTCGTCCTTTGTGAACGAGATCTTCGACTTTGCTCGCATTAGGACGAGGTTCTCCTCCTGTTCCTAACGGACTGTGGGGGCACATACGGACCGCGTCCGTGCCTCTCCCCCATCTCATCCTTTGTGAATGAGGCCTTCGACTTTGCTCGCGTTGGACGGATTCCTCCTCCTAGTTCTAACGGGCAGTGGGGCACATACGGACCGTCGTCCGGCCTCTCCCCCCTGTCCTTTGTGAACGAGGCCTTCGACTTTGCTCGCGTTAGGATGAGGTTCTCCTATTTCTAACGGACTGTGGGGGCACATTCAGACCGTCGTCCGTATCCGTGAACCCTCCTTTCTCCATCTTCGTCTAACGGGGTGAATGAGGCGTCCTCTTCGACTTTGCTCGCATTAGGATGAGGTTCTTCTCCTGTTCCTAACGGACTGTGGGGGCACATTCGGACCATCGTCCGTCTGCGTCGCTTCTCCAGGTTCTCTCCGACAATAAGTCCCAGGCCGGACGACCTCCTCTATCTCATGCTGGCCTTCTCAATTTGGAACAAGCTTTTGGCTTTGTCGCTGAGAGACGACGAACCGTCGATGTACCAAGCTCCTCCTCGGAGTAACGTTGATGACGTCGTGAGGCGGCCGACCTTGTCGTTTCTGGTTACGACAGTGCCCTTAGTCGATCTTCTCCTACTTCAGACTGGCGTTGAAGGAATTTATCCGGCCATCCCTTTCTGACGAGCTCCTCAATTTCGTCTCGGAGCTAGATGAATTCCTCAGTGTCGTGGGCGTGGTCGCGATGGTAGAGGCAGTATTTGCTTCGATCGTGCTCAATTGAGCTGAGATAATTAAGCTTTCACTCAGCTAATAATCCGCCTCCGAGGCAAAGGATATTGGCTTTGTTAGTGTAAAGTACATCATCCACCGTGAGAGGGCCGGAGGGGACCGCCACCATGGAGAGAACACAGGCATGCGTGCATTGAACATGTGTTGCCTACTTTTGCTGTAATAAAACGTGGGAATAGCTTTAAAAAAGAGGAAGGCAGTGCCGAGTGGAAGCCCCCCCAACCAAACACCAATGGCATGAATTGGCCGGACGGAGATAAGTTGAGCTCCGGCGTTTGTTACTACCTGTTGTTCTATTTTACGTTATGGCTGGCAACGGGGGTGGTCCATACGAGAAGATTGGATTTGGCTGTGAGTTTGGGAGCGATACGTGAAAACTACGAGGGGTCATCATCGAGTGGGCGTCATGCATGAGGATCGCAAGTGGTCATAATGGATGCGAATATATGGTTCAAAGATCCCGTATCATGTCGTTCAGCTTCTTTGGACCCCACAAAAAAAGCTTGAAGTTATAACATCCATGACCAATTATTTCAATCATGCAGAAAGTGAGCATTAAATTCCAGCAGCCATTTAAGCGGGGGCCCAAAAAAAGATAAGACTAAAACCGCATGATGAGTCATATAATATCCTTGTGGTGCTTATAATCCTAAACCATGATTAATGTTAATACAGGGGTCTTTCAAACTTTCAATTGATTATATCGACAACAATAGGTAGCAGTAGTATGATGATGATGAATGGGTTAAAGAGACTGCAACTGTTACACTAACATGGACCAGAAAATATTATAATACTCAAACCGCGTCAGATCACAATGAAACATGGCATGAGTCGGTCATACTCATTAGCATCAAATACATGGATGTCTTTCACAACAATCAAATGACACCTTTTTCCTTCTCATTCTTCAAATTCAGAACCAAAACAATGCGAAACTAGGAAATAAATAAATAAATCAGGCCTCTTATGCCTGCTGTAGATCAATCACCATATCTCTTGTGGAATATAAACAAGAGACAATCGTCCAAATTCTTGCTCATTAAATTTTGAAATCTTCTGAAAAAGTAAGCAGCAAACTATTATATAATATCTACCATCCTTGGATCCCATTAATTATTGATGCAGGTCATCCTGTGGGAAACAGAACAAGATCTCAAGCCAACAGTTCAGTGTGGTCCTCATAGACCACCATCTGATGAGGACCGGCCAATCCACAGAGCCAAACTCTCGTGATACGGGGACCCATCTGGAGGCCAACTCACTGTATCAATGATTCCTCCTAATCCCATTCGGGGAGGCCATCTCTTTACAGGTCACCACTGGCCAAGTATCGAAAGTGAGGCTAGCCCTTACAAGTGGGATATCTCCAACATTATTCCTGTAAAGAACTGGAAAAAAAGGGAGAGTGCCACTTGGTAGGGGCCTCACGAAAAGCATGCACGTGTTGTCTGTGAGAGGAATGCCGAGTCCATACGGCTGTGGAGATGAAGACATAGGGCTAAAGCCAGGTATCACAGACCACCTTTGCCTTGAAGAGGCCTTCTTCTGGATGCATGCACCAAAAATTTCTATTGGGACCGCTGGGTCGGTGGTCCGTGTTGACGTTGATCGGTATATATTCACATTGTCTATTCTTGTTTATCAATGCGGCCGAAATCCAAGTGACATCCAAAAATAATGCCACGCACGGATGGGATGGATGTGGATGTGTTTGACGAGGACTCGATCAACCGCAGTGGTGCGCTTATGGAAATATTTATTTGCATATTGGGAAAATAATCATGCGGCTGAGTGTATGTCCACATGTACGCTCACATGTTTCATGCTTGACTTGATTCAAGGATTCAAGACCATATATATCAATAACATGTGAATTTTCCTAATTCTCATGCACATATTTTCATTTACATGGGTCATTTTTTCATAGCCGAATGTATAGACTTATCTATTTTTTGATACAAAATTAAACGGACGGTCGTGGGAATACAATCCAAAAACGTCGTCCTAATATACAATCCAACCTACCATACCGTTCATCTTTTAAAATAAACATATTTACCGAATAAATATTAGATTTCAATAATCGATCATTGAAAGAAAATGTGAAGAGGTACTGTTATTCTTTTTGTATGGCTCTCAAATTTGAAACTAATCTTATGGGCTAGAGAAGGCTGCTTTTAACTTGAATCAAATGTGCTGCAACACAAAACTTTTTGGTGAGAAAAGAACGACATGAATGTGGTGAATGGTTCATTAAGTGATGGTTGAGGTTCTCTATATTAATTGCTACCATTATATTATAGGAAACAAAAAAAAAAAGCTTTACCGTACTACTCCAGCCTTGAATGGTGATTGGTGGACCGGTATGCTAGATCTACTTGCTATTCATGTGATCTTTGTGGATCGCGTACACCAATTCTTGACTTCCACAATGGATTGATGCGCGCTAAGCAAGGATCGAAGTGGTGTTGAGAAGTAACACTTTTATATTATATATTAGACGCCTTATACATCAATTATGATGAAGCTAATATGCATAGTAAAAATAATTAGAACGAAACTTCCTGCAACCATAATGCTCAAGACGGTCGATTTGCATTTCGGCTGAAATGTATTACTCCACTGAAGGTTAGGCGATGATGAAGTACTTTTCCTTGTGATCTATTTTCCCTTTTGGGAAGCGCCGTACATCCGCAAGGATGTAAGCATGAAACTAACATAAAAAACTTGGTTGATTTCAAAGATGCTTTGTTAGATAAATGGGGTTGGAATGACCTAAAGAATGAAGAAGCTTCATGGAAAGGATTGTTATCCGGCTTCTATTTCAAGAGATGTGAACTTGCTGATTGCTGAAAGTCTAGGAGAAAGTATCTGCCCATCTTTAAAAGCATTCTATCTTCCTTGCAATCTTTTCGGAATGGATCATCTTTCATTGTTGGGAGTGGATGGAAAGTTCTTTTCTGGAAACACAAATGGATCCTGAATTTACCTTTGAGACCCCCTATTTCCTAATCTTTATCAGGCTTTTTAGACTCAAAGCAGGAGTGGTGGCCCATTTCTTTAATAGAGGGTCAAACTCCTGGCACTTCCGGTGTCGAAACAACCTCCCATCCGATGCTTTTGTTGAGTTGCAGTAATTGCTTAAGCTCCTGGAGGGTTTCAGACTAGACCCAAATATATCTGATGATATCTTTTGGTCCCTTACTGCCTCTGGTCTGTTTACCACTACTTCATCGTATAGCTTTCTCAATTTTAGGGATTTTAACTACTCCCACCATCCGGAGTCTAAAGACATATCTAAAAATTCTCCATCTTTTTCGGTTGCTGCTTCTGGATAAGTTGAATACCAGAAGGAATATATTGAAAAGAGTAGGCAAATCTATGGGTGGTCGTTCGTTGCTCTAACCCATTTGAAATGGTCGACCACTTATTTCTCTCTCACCCCTTTGCTTCTGAGACGTGGAGCATTCTTTATCTAAATCTGAATATTCTCGATCCAAGTTGTTATCTTAAGGGCCTTTGTACAACTTGGGATTTCAGCTTGTTTCTCGAAGGACATTTGCTTTACTGGGCTAATGTTGGTCGTGGCTATTTCTTGCTGGTGCTGGTTGGAAAGAAACAAGCGAATTTTTTTGAATCAAAAATCTTCTCTTTATTTGATTTTTCTGCTATTAGCTTTTTCAACAATTGGTCCATTTTTCTGGATCACAAGTCCTTTCTTGGTTTTGGTAAACTATGGGATCGGATTAAGACATTTCGAAGACCTGATGTTTCCCTATCCGATGAGCATGGTTGATGCCCTCTGTATTGATGGCGACAATTCGTCCAGAGGAGTTTGAACTTGTAGGAGAGTTCGGCTGAAGGGAAAGCTCGAGAGGAGCTCGGCCGTAGAGAAGTTTGGCCGGCTGAAGGAAATGTTTGGGAGAAGTCCAGCCCCTGCATAAATTCGATCGAAGAGGAAGCTTGGAGGAAGTTCGGCTCCCGCAGGTGTCTGGCTGGAACGACGTGGAGAGAGTTCGGCTCTTGCGGGAGTCTGACTGAAGCTCGACGGTTGAGTTCGGCTAAAGCTCGACCGCTGGGAGTCCAAAGAGCTCGGTCGCTAAGCAGTTTGGCCGGCTGAATGGGTTCGAAGGAGTTCGGCCGCTGCTTGGCCACCGAGGAGTTCGGCCGAGGGACGGCTGCTGAGGAGTTCGAGGAGCTCGGCCGCTAAGTAGTTCGACCGACTATAAGGGTTCGGCTAAGACCCGTCTGCTGAAGCTCTTCCGCGGCTACTAGCCGCGTCAGGCTGGGCACCGAGCTTGACTTTGGCAGGAGCGGGGTTTATCCCCAACAATAGCCCCCCCACTCCTAAGTTCGAAACTCGAAGGGACGGAGTGTAGAAAAAGCGACTGTCGAAGTTCTCTTTTGGACTCCGTGCTGGTTCAGGTTGAAGCTCGGGGGAGATTCCATCTCCAACTGAGGTTGAGGTAAGCCTCATCTGCTGCGATCGAAGTCGGAGGTTAAGCTCCTCGGGGGTGATACTGTCTCCAGCAACCGAGGTTAACACGGGCGTTCGGGAGAGATCCTATCACTAGTCGAGGTCGAAGCTGAAGCTCTCCAATCGAGGTTGGCCCGGTTGCTCGAGGGAGATCTCATCTCCAATCGAGATTAAAGTTGAAGCTCTCCAGTCGAGGTGGGTTCGGTCGCTCGGGGGAGATCTTATCTGGCCGAGGTTAAAGTTGAAGTTCTCCAGCCGAGGTTGGCCCGGTCGCTCGCGGGAGATCTTATCTTCTTTGGCCGAGGTTGATGCGGGCGCTCGCGTTAGGATGAGGTTCTCCTTCTGTTTCTAACGAGCTGTGGGAGCACATTCGTACCATCGTCCGTGCCTCTTCCTCTGTCTCATCCTTTGTGAACGAGATCTTCGACTTTGCTCGCATTAGGATGAGGTTCTTCTCCTATTTCTAATGGACTGTGGGGGCACATACGGACCGCCGTCCGTGCCTCTCCCCCATCTCATCCTTTGTGAATGAGGCCTTCAACTTTGCTCGCGTTAGGACGAGATTCTCCTTCTATTTCTAACGGACAGTGGGGGCACATACGGACCGTCGTCCACGCCTCTCCCCATCTCGTTCTTTGTGAACGAAGCCTTCGACTTTGCTCGCGTTAGGACGAGGTTCTCCTCCTATTTCTAACAGATTGTGGGAGCACATTCAGACCGTCGTCCGTCTCCCTCCGTCTCGTCCTTTGTGAACGAGGCCTTCGACTTTGCTCGCATTAGGACGAGGTTCTCCTTCTGTTCCTAACGGACTGTGTGGGCATATACAGACCATCGTCCGCGCCTCTTTCTCCGTCTCATCCTTTGTGAACGAGGCTTTCGACTTTACTCGCATTAGGATGAGGTTCTCCTCCTGTTCCTAACGGACTGTGGGGGCACATTCGGACCGTCGTCCGTCTACGTCGCTTCTCCAGGTTCTCTCTGACAGTAAGTCCCAGGCCGGACGACCTCCTCTATCTCATGCTGGCCTTCTCAATTTGGAGCAAGCTTTTGGCTTTGTCGCTGAGAGACGACGAACCGTCGATGTACCAAGCTCCTCCTCGGAGTAACGTTGATGACGTCGTGAGGCGGCCGACCTTGTCGTTTCTGGTTACGACAGCGCCCTTGGTCGATCTTCTCCTACTTCAGACTGGCGTCGAAGGAATTTATCCAACCGTCCCTTTCTGACGAGCTCCTTAATTTCGTCTCGGAGCTAGATGCATTCCTCAGTGTCGTGGGCGTGGTCGCGATGGTAGAGGCAGTACTTGCTTCGATCGTGCTCATTTGGGAAAGACCGTAATCCTTCTGGTCTTGGCAGCTAGTTCTTAACTTCCATGAGAATTTGAGTTCGAGGAGCGTTGAGAGGGGCGCAGTCGCGGAACCTTTCGAAAGGGGGACTTCTTCGCACCCTTCTGTCGGAAATTTCTTGGTAGTGAGCTCGAAAAGTTTGGGCCTTGCTTGCGCTGTGGAGGTCATAAGCACGGTCGAACTTCATTCCGGAAGCTGCGAGAGAACTTCATGCCCCTTTGTCGGGGCTTCCTTGTAGTCATACTCGAGGAGTCCTCGCTTGCCCTGGGGTGGCCGTGAGCGCGGTCGAACTTCATCTCACCTCCTGTGAAATCTTTGTAGGGGGCTTCCTTAGTGACATACTAGAGCGGGAGTTCGGCCTCACTTGCGCCGAAGTTCATTCCGACGATAAGGTTTGAGGGGGAAGTTCGGCCTTACTTACGCCGAACTTCATTCCGATGATGAGCTTCGAGGTGGAGTTTAGCCTCACTCGCGCTGAACTGGAGAACTTCCTACTTCTTTGTCCGGACTTTCTTGACGACGAGCTCGAGGGGGAGCTCGGCTTTGCTTAAGTCAAACTTCATTCCGCTTTCCTGCTCACACCGAACTTCATTCCGCTTTCTCACGAAATCCTCCATAGGAGAACTTCCTTGACGACGAGCTTGAGGAGTTTGGATCCGCCTGCTTTCGTGAGCGCGGCCGAACTCCGCTCGGCTCTCCATCGTCTGCCAGCCGCTCTCTTAAGGCTTCTTCGTCCTTCAACTTGAAGGCTTCTTCTGCGCGGACATATCTCTCGGCCCGAGCCAGCAGATCGACAAAGTCCCTTAGATACTTTCTTTCCAGGAAGAACAGCAAGTCATTTTTCTGAAGGCCTCCCTTGAGTGCGGCCATCGCAACAGACTGGTCCAAGTCCCAAACCTCCAATTCCGCGGCATTGAATCGAATGACGTAAGCCCAGATGGATTCCCCCTGCTTCTGCTTGACACTCATTAGAAAATTCGAACCTCGGCGCGGACGTCGGCTGCTGATGAAGTGAGCCGCGAACTGACTGCTCATCTGATCAAAATAGAATATCGTACTCGACTTCAATGCCGAGTACCAGTTTCTAGCTACTCCCTTTAAGATAGATGAAAAAGCTCGGCACAGTATGGCGTCTGAAGCACCGTGGAGTAGCATCATGGCACGGAAGGCCTCCAGATGATCAACCGGATCAGAAGTTCCATCGTAGCTTTCAAGTTGAGGGAGCTCGAAGTTCGGTGGAATGGGTTCTTGCATAATTTGGAGGAAGAAAGGAGGTTCGACGTGGACGTCGGCATGATGAGCCGGGGCGATGTGGTCAAGCTCTTCAATCCGTCGGTCCATCTCTCACAGTCTGTGATCGAGGGCGTTGTCTTAGTTGCAGATCTTGGGGGGCTTCTAGCTACAAATGGGGAAGGTCTTCCCTAGGAGAGAACTGTGATCCGAACATGGATCCTCAATTCTCTGTTTTTCCTTCTCAGGGGCGATAGGTACGTTGGCCTTGGTACTCTTTCTTATGATCAATTTTCGACATTTCGATGGTGGGTTTTCTGATAGAGTCGCCATCGAGGGCTGCTGTATGGTCTGCAATGCCTCCGTGAGGCCACGGATCTGTCGGACAAGCTGGTCGAACTGCTTCATATCCATCGCGGGTACAGGTGAAATTCGAGCTACCGGGGCTGAAGCAGGAACAGACGGATCTAGACGGGATCGGGCCGTAGAGACCGTCGAGCGCCGAATCAAAGCTCTCCTCGGAGGCATTTTCTCTTCGGAAGAGAAGAGGGAGATCTCCGGAGAGAGAAGAGAAGAACCGTCGCCGAGCACTCCTTTAAGAATAAGGAAACCTCGGAGGTTTGGGATTGCCCTCCTAGTGCCAATCTATTGACGCAGAATCTGGTCGTCATCGAAATCCACTAGAGTGGAGGCCGATGAGATCGCCGCTGGGGATCTGCAAGATAAAGTTCCATCCGGAGTCGGTGGGGGGGTGGCTCCAGCAGGACCCTCCGACGATCAAGTCAGCTCTGGTCAACAGGAATAGAGTGCTCGGGAATGAGTTTCGGAGCTTGAAGAGGAAGAGGAGAGCTTAGATATTCGAGAGATTCGAGATTAGCGTATCTGGAGGGTCCTTTATAGGCGGAGCTTAGTTGATGGTGACGGCCATACCGCCTGGCAGAGAGCCGTTGGGGCTACATGGAGTTCGGTACGAAGAGAAAGGCGTCATCAGGCGGATAGTGACAACCATACTGACAGGTCATGGACCGCATGGGGCTGGTTATGGAGAGAATGGTGTCGCCAGTAGTGACGGCCATATCGTTCGATTTTGTCGTCTGTTGCAAACTAATGGCGATAATTCGTCTAGAGGAGTTTGGACTTGTAGGAGAGTTCGGCTGAAGGAAAAGCTCGGGAGGAGCTCGACCGCAGAAGAGTTCGACCGACTGAAGAGGATGTTTGGGAGAAGTCCAGTCCCTGCAGAAATCCGACCGAAGAGGAAGCTTGGAGGGAGTTCGGCTCCCGCAGGCACCTGGCTGGAACAACGCGGAGAGAGTTCGGCTCTTGCGAGAGTCTGACTGAAGCTCGACGGTTGAGTTCGGCTAAAGCTCGACCGCTGGGAGTCCAAGGAGCTCAGCCGCTAAGCAGTTCGGTCGGCTGAACGGATTTGAAGGAGTTCGGCCGTTGCTTGACCACCGAGAAGTTCGGCCGAGGGACGGCTGTTGAGGAGTTCGAGGAGCTCAACCGCTAAGTAGTTCGACCGACTATAAGAGTTCGGCTAAGACCCGTCTACTGAAGCTCTTCCGTGGCTACTGCCCGCGTCAGACTGGATACCGAACTTAACTTTGGCAGGAGCGGAATTTATCTCCAATAATGTGCATCCTGACCGTACACTTTCAGTAAGTATTATGCAGTAAGTATTATGCATCATGGAATCAGGGTCATCCATAAAACCACACATGCAGGCTCGCAGCTATACACAACAAGGAAGCTTTTAGTCGTTTAGTTGTAGGCATGTCAGAATCGCATTTGCCGAGCACACCACATGCTTCTCAGAGCAAAATATACGGTAAGCTACTAGGCAGGCTTGCAGCTATACACAACAAGAAAGCTTTTAGTCGTTTATATGTAGGCATGTCAGAATCGCATTCCGCTCACGTTTGACCATATTCGTGCCCAAATTTAAAATATATTTATCAGATCCAAGTCCATACTTAATGAAAATTTTGTATCCACGTAACTTTGAAACCAAGAAAGGTAGAGAGTATTGGATCTGAGTTTTAGGTAGAAATCAAAAATTTTAAAATTATTTTATTATATTTTAGATTTTTAAAATATTCAATGTACTCAAAATGCTGTCCCCTGAGTTCTGAAATATAGAAAAAATATATATAACAAAAGGCTAAAAGTTATATCCAAGGGAGGTCTCCTGTTCAACTTTTATTTTTGTTATCTAATGATAAAAAAAAATTTTAATTATTTTAAAAATTTTGAACTTTTTAGGAGGTTTTCGTTTCACGATAGAAGCTGTTGTGATATAAAATAATTGATATGAAACTTTTGTAAACTCTTTCTTACTTTTTTTTTTTTTTTCTCTTTTTAACTAAAATTTCTATTTCTTACTTCATCTTTTTTTTTTTCCTTTACTACTATCTCCTCCAAAATTCCACCATCTCCTATACAGTTATTAGTATCTTTATCTTTATCATCACCAACTCCAAAGCTGCTCACCTCTATTTTTATCATCACCAACTCAAAAGTTGCTCTACCTCCTACACCACCATCAATATCTCTATCTCTACCATCACCAACTCTAACCACCATCAAATCCACCATCATCATCCTCTATGATCCTTGAGTAGCAAGTCATTTTTAAGAAGTATATGCTAAGAAAGGCAAATCGCAATACTCTATCAAAGTTATGAATGTAACTTCTTCAACTATGCTAAACCCATATGCTTTTCTCCTCCCTAAATACCTTGAAGAGGAGGTACAAATGATGGGGATTTTGGAGAAGATAATGATGGAGAGAAATGGAAGAAAATGAAAAATAGAAATATAGAAGAGGAAGAAAAGAGAGTAGAAAAACTTTTAACTCTAGTTACAAGAGGAATGGGAAAAAAAAAAAAGTTCAAACCCCATCTACATGACGAGAGAGAAAAAAAAAAAAAAAGGGAGTTTATCATATGATGGCACGTGATCTATCACACTCTTTGGATTGAAGTGGCAGTCAAGAAGAAATTATAATATTTTAAGAATCTACTGGGTTAAAAGTAAAAACTCTTTAAAAAATTTAAGATTTTTAAAGCAATTAAGCCTTAGAAAAAAACCCAAAGATTCTATATTAATCTAACTCAGTATAAATATTAAATCATAACAAATATATTAAAAAATAACTCCACCAAATGATATGGATAGAACTAGATGCTGAGATAATGACATCGTAAATAAATGACCTTTCACGTAGCAACCACACTGCCATGCCGATGAAAAACCCAGACTGAATTTAAAGACACAGCATAAAATGTTTTATTGACGCGAAGTATGTAAAAGATTACAATACCAATTGCAAAAGCACTCCGAGCCTCGTAATGAAGCTTAAAAAACAATATAAGAATAACATCTAAAGGTGAAAGTCCACGAATACTAACAAGAAGGAATGCTAGTGACGACTGACGTCCATATTGTCTACTCTATCTCACTTGGCTGGGCCATTGGGTTTTTCAGCAGCAGCTCCAGAGTGGTTGAGCTCATCCCAAGCCTCAATCCATGTAACCATGGCATCTGCAAGCTTGTTGAAGTAAGGATCAATCTTCCCGAGCTTTTCTCTCACTTGCTTCGACAGTTCAATATAGCATTTCTGAACAGTGGTGCAATCCTTTGAAAGGACAGCAGATTGGAAGAACGGTATCAGCTCTTCCTGCCAGAATATACCATTATACTCCTTCTTCAAGTTCACAAATGGATTGCTGGCCTTGCTGTGCCAGATGTAGGGCAGTCCAGTCTTCACACCCAAACCCAAGTGGTCACAGATCACCTGCAATATCACCAATCATAGATTACAAGGGTAAACAAGAGTATTGCTTTTATTTAAGTGAGATGCAGAAATGCCAAAGGTTCAACAACTTTAGATAAGCTTCTATGGTAAGAACTGGCAATGGAAAACAGGAGGAGGCATGTATTGTCTATAGAGCAACTTACCTTGGTACACCATCCAGCCCACATATCATCATAACGGCCAATAGGCTGGCCATCACCCATTAGTCCAAAGTACATTGCAGGGCCTATCAGCTCACGGTTGAAAGCCAGGTTCATCCCACACATAGGAAACAAAGTCCCCTTGGGGACTGTAAGAACTGCGTCCACGTACCTGGTAAACAAAAGACTAAGCAACTCAACAATTAAGTTGGTATTGAACAACTGATCATCCATCAATGGCTCCTCCATTGTATATGCTTTGCTACCTGGTGTTCCTCTCATGAGGCTTGACAAGCTGAGTGGGAGCATCATAGTCAGGAATGTTGAGCCAAAGGCCATGAGAAACAGCAGTCGTAACACCTTCCCGAAGGCTGAAAGGATATCCACGAACAAAGTCTGCACCTTCTCTAAACGGATCATACAGAGTGTTAAAGAAGAAGGGGGTAGAAGGGGCGAGGAGATTCTTTATGTGCTGCTCAAGTGCATTGATCTGTTTGCCAGATGGATCTTTAGCAACCTGTACAAAAATACAATCAAGTTGTTTATATGTACAAAAGCTCATACATCATCCAACTCAATGGGCTAGGCTAACAAATTATCACACAGCATAACTTAATCATGTCGATATTTAAAAGTATGGATAGCAATAGCTAGGCAAGATGGATATTTGAAGATAATGTAGATTTCACATGCAACCATTATTCTCTCAAAAGTAAATCAACCAATTCTATTTAAGCTAATGATGTTCGTGCCAATGAAGTGGCAGGTGCAGTTATACTGAAATTAACAATCCTGAAGCCTTGAATCAGGGAGATGCAGTTGAATGGGTTTTTCATTACTGATCCAGAATGCAGGGATTGCAATTTTTAAGTTTTCATGTTCATGTAGCAAATTGCAATGTGATCAGTCAACTACCAATCAAAAAAGTCTGAAGTAACACATCACAACTGGAGCCCATGGTTCCTGATTGACAAGAGACTACAATCAGATTGTATCGTAAGTTGGCAGACATATCAATCAGGATGTAGCCACATGCTAAAAGTCAATTACCAATCCATGCCATCAAATGATGCTGCTTGTCCACCAGAATTACGTTTCTCATGAGAAAGTTTTAAGCCTACCGACTGACAGGACCATTTGAAGTAACGTAACATGAGGTTGGTAGGATTTTTTTCTCTGCATAGCATTGCCGACCATAAAGACCAAATAACAAGGATAAATATTAGTGAAGGCTTAAGTCGTTTGCTTCAATTAGGGAGAAAAAAAAAGAATCAAACAACACCTACACTCAATGTACGAAGAAAATATAAAAGGGAGAACTGAATTCTTGTATAATTCATAAGCACAACAAAATTCAGTTTCAAAGCATATACAAAAAATTGTTTAACAAAAAGGGGAAAAAAAAAGTACATACTTAAAATCTCATACTAATATGTGGCTTGTTTTAAAGCATGTATCATAGACATACATTTCGAAGAACACTGGCATAACATCAACGTTTGTCAGCGACAGATCTGCAATTCTTATGCACTTTACAGAATCAAATCAAGTGAAGAACTCATGCCGGCAAAGATTCCTGATAACATTACATGTCCATCTCATCGCAAGAAGCAGGGTAAATTTAGTTCAGCCACATCTCATAGAGATCAGCAAGAAGCAAAGTCAGCAAGATCCATTCAAAGAGATCCATCGAACCATTAAGAGTCCCATGGTTCTAGTCCGGGAAAAACAAATACCAGAATTAGATTTCGACCCAACAGGACCGAATCTTTGTCCTTAAAAAATCGAATCTAAGAAAAATCATTATAAAGATTTAATAGAAAAACAAGGTAAATCCAATCATAATAAAGATCTAATACAAAAACAAGGTAAATCTAAAACAAAGAAGATCATTGAACAAAAGATGCTAAAGAACTCTTCTTTTTTGTGGGAAAAAAAGGGCTAAACATCCGCGCCGGCAATACCCAAGGATAGCAACGAGGCAGGGAATAAAATAATTTTCAAAAAATCCTTTAAAAAAGCGTTGCTCCCCGGATCCGAGTCCTAACATCACGATCATAACCGATATTATAAAATCCAACTAACCAAATAATTCTTACGACGGATAACGATAAAGAAAGTGAAGGAAAACGAAAAATCCAGCGCAAAAACTCCATCCTTTTTATGCTAAATCAACACATTGGGGCCCACCAAGTAGATCCCCACATCCAACAACAGATCCGCAAAACCAGCAAAGATTCCAGCTTCCCCCAAATCCCCAACCCAGACCTAAACCCCAGATCCAAAACCCCACAAAACCAAAAGAAGCGCAAGGGGAAGGAAGAGATCACTCACGAAGCAGTCATCGTCGATGGTGAAGATGTACTTCTTCTTGGAGATCATGTAGCCGAAGCAGCGGCAAGCCGAGTCCTTGAAGGAGATGCACGAAGCCTTGGGGCCCAAGATCCGGTTGATATCGTTCCGGTTGTAAAGCTCGTAATCGAACCCCTCCGGCACCTTAATCGTCTTCGAGGGATCCCCATCTTGAACGATGATCAAGTGGTAGGGCTGGAAGAAGGGCCTCCACATCTCCAAGAAATCCAAGTTCCGGATCGTCGGGATCACGATGTCGAGCTCATCCTTCAGCAATGGCGTGCTCGGGATCGAACCGTAACCCTCCGCCATTGTTGTTTTTCTCTCCAAGATCGAGAGATTAGAGGAAGAAAACAGGAGAGAGAGAGAGAGAGAGAGAGAGAGAGAGAGAGAGAGAGAGAGAGAGAGATAAAAGGAGCCCTTTTTTCCTCCCTCCCTCTTTAATTTGCGCCGATGTAGCAAGGGGCCTGCGGGGGGAGCGTCGGAGACGAGGGTTTATAGGGACGACCGGCACGTGCTATCACGTGCAAGGGCGGCACGGAGAGCTTCCGACGCGATCGTGCCCGGGCCCGCATAAAGTATCCCGTGGGGACCGGTCGTCCCGCGGAATGAGGCGCGGGCTCGGACGAGATTGGCCGGCGGATGATGCGGACGTCCGCACATGAGATTTATCAGCGACGACCGACGCGGTCCATGTCACCAGTTTTTGAACTTCGCGTGTTCACGCAGGGTAGTTGATATGGTTTAGAAACACGGGGCGGTGACCGGATCCGGAGTTGTGGTGTGGTGGGCTTGGAATTGGGTTCTAAAATTTCGTGGCTAGCCGGTCTGAAACTCCGGTATAAAACGATTACCCGTTAAGAATTTATCATCGCTTTTTTAAAAAAAAAAAAAAAAATTGAGTTTCGGATCATGCTCTTTAACACCGTCGGCAGACCAACCTTATGGGAAACGATATCTTTGAAAACCCTTCATATGCGATGGTTATGATGGGCTCAGAAAAAAAAACGTTTCCCTTTGCGTTTCCATGCGTGGTGACAGCTGTGCATGAAAAGAGGTAGATTAGCCTGGGGAAACTATAATTCCGTCATGCAATAATGAACCAATTTGTCTCGAGCAATTGTTACCATCCTATGATTTAGGGTTATTGCACGTGGATGGCAAAATTATATGCCCATTATCCTAATAAAATATAATTTATTAACTAACTTGAAAATTATATTTACAACGGGTGCACTATATCAATTATACCATCTTCTTTTTGTGAGCTCCATGCATTATATACTCATTTTAGTAATCGGTCACAACAAAGATACGAGGTGATTGGATGCATATGATGTCCGGTCATATTTGTGCATGCCATGTAGGGCATAATCTCTTCAGTTGAACTACCCTTTTTCTTTATGGTGGAGCTTCTTTTGCTCATATTTTTAAGAGATCTGGATGTGGTATGGAGGGATGTGCAGTTGCGTTTCAAAGAAAGTGGCTCCACGTGCAAGCCTTCTTTATACATGGATTGCTTCCAATGGAAGATTTTGCATATTACCTGTTGAGACGAACAACCGTGGAGATACGAGTCTTGGTGGTTCACGACGTGACAAGGGTTGTGATAGCTAATAAACTAATCCCATGTATGATGGAAGATAAGGGTCTGGTGTTGCCCACACATTGGTACCCACTTGGAGTGGACGTGTTGCTATATATTCTGGTGGAAATTGCCAAGGCATTTTGACTAATTGGAGTTCACATGATTCAAATACTTAACTTCCAGTACATGACTACCAGCGCGACGCTTCTAGCATCCCATGGCATGCAAAGTTTAGCAGACTCATGCAATGCCAAATTTACTTAGCAGCATCTGGTGGTCATTTCTCTGACCGACCGACACACCATGGTGGCCGCCACTGAAACCAGGGAGCCTGTCAGCTGTCCTTCCGAAGGACGTGATACTGTAACTTTAGGAAACAAAGTTCGGAGCCCCATTGTCGTGCATCGATGGATTTAAAAGATGGACCCTAAACATTCGTTTGATTTGATTGGGGAAAGATTTTTTTTTCTAAAAATTTTGAAAGTTATTTTATTTTCGAGAAATATAATATCTGAAAATTTTGTTTAAAAAAAAATTATTGTATTATGATTTATATTTGATTGAATATAAATTTTTCTAAAAAAAATTATATAAAATATTTATTATATTCTTAATAGATATAAAGTCACGCCTCCCTCCCTCAACTCCATATAAATATTGATAAAATATTTATTTAATATACATACAATATAAGATCATAATAATTTATTATATTAATATAATTTTAATATATATTGATATAATATTAGTATCTTAATATAACAAATTTATTAATATAGATATTAGTACAAATATGAATATATTAATATAAATATTAAAATAATATTAATATATTATAAATATTATAATATTTAAATTTATATAATATAATATGAATATTTATAAAGATAATATTAAAAGAGCTATTTTGAAGAAAAAATAGTCATCAGTTTCATCAGGTAAAAAATTTCAAAACCTATCTCATCCATAAATTCATACTCCTCATGAGGTATGAAAAATATCTTCTATGAAAAAAATTTTATATTTTTTTCTAAAAATTTTAAGCAACCTATTTTTTTAGATTTTTTTTTTTTTTTATCCCTTTCGCTTTCCGCGAATCAAATGATTCCTAACTTGTAACTGCTGCATGCGTAAAAAGAAATACTTCAGCAACATTGAAATCTCACACTAAAGAGCTTAAATAGCCGACGTGTTAACTCTCCTGTCACTCCCATCACTCCTTCATGTTGGCATCGATACATTAGCTGAAAGGGAGGCAATAGTTAAGATACACATATCCCATGGGTAACATCGCCCTTTGATATGACTTGACATGGTCCAAGGATGCCACTCGAGAAACATATTAGCTAATTCAGCTATAACCTTTCCAATAAGACAGGTGATGTGGCCCCATAATTTAAACATGAAATTCTTAATAAATTTAGGCTGGTAGGGAAGGTGATGCTCACAAAACTGAAATTTATTCCAACCATCAAGACCATACCTACCGTTGAAAGCCAAAAGACATTGAATTTTGTGTCCCAGTTGGTAGGGATGGCTTAACCACTTAATCCATTTAACTTGATTCAATCCGATATAAATTAAATTAGATTATTTATTTAATAAAATAATTAAATTTATATATAAATTTTTGATCTATCTGGTGAATTAATTATGTAAAATTTGATAAATTTTTAATCTATCTTATATGGTCTGAATCGGTTTCATTAAGAAATATAATTGGTTGGAGCAGTTCTATTTCATATACTTTTGATTAATCAATAAAAAAACTCTCACATCAAAAAAATGGTTTCTTTTTTTTATTCAAAATAATAAAAATTATCAACTGACTAATCAGTAAAACATTTTTTGATAGCATATTTCCTTGTAATAATAAATGATATGATGGTTTTTAATTGATTGCTTCAAGATACGTATAGTAAACAATATTTTTTTCTTAAATACCACCATATTGCCAGCATGCATGCAACGGGGCGTCGGTGTGGACAAATGGAGCTGTTAAAACGTCAAAAGTTAGGTGCAATGCATGTATTGGCGGCACATTGTCTCATATTCAATGCCTTTGTATTCTATTGCCACCATTTGCTCTCTTTTTCTCGTTCCAGGTTCGCATGACAGCGGTGCCACCGCTGGGTACCAGCCAGCTGGAGTTTCAATGCACGCCACGAGCCTTGAAATCTTGGTGTCGGCTCAAAAGGATCGAGAATATGCGGACCGTACCGGTTGGGCATCACGAGAGGAGAAGTACGCAATTAAAGCCTACCCCAAGGACAAGGTAAGGTAGTCACAGCAAGACGCTCGATGACTGAGTGCCAGCTTCTCCAACTCAAAACCTGGTTCTTGGTGCAGGAGTTTTAATTTCCATCACACGTTCAATTTGAGGGAAGAAGCTAATTGATGCTGAAAACATTATATTTTCAAAGTAGGGTATAATAAATAGGCTTCACCCACCGCTAAATGCCATCATCCAGGTGGCTGATAAGACTGAAAGTCCAGCGAGACCAAATCAGATCACTAAAACTTGGATTATACGGATCGATTTCCACCATTCCCCTTTCTTGCATCACGCCACCACCCTGCAAAGTCCATGTTCTTGCATTTTGGTACGCGGCCCCGCACCGGTTGCATTTTAAAAATTTACTGGATCGATCTACGATAAAGTTGGAAATATATTTCGAAGCCAAACAGTAGATATATAACTCTTCATAGAAATTTTTTTCAAAAAAAATTATTTATATAAAAAAAATGATTCTTATCCCTATCTCATCCGATTCATCCAACTTGATTGATCTAATTTTACCCATCTCTATCTATTTCGTTCCACTTGGGGTAAAGATAATGACCGATCCGATTCATCGCATCCGTATTCGGAATAAGAAGATGGGATATTCTTTAATCAAATAAAATAATGATATTCCTGGTCCCGATGACTCCTTCGCACCGTAAGTTTTCATGTGCAATTCGTAATGATTGGACTGGTTCACGAAGGAAGAAATATGCGACCGCAAAATAGGGTCCAACCAGATTTGCCAAACCCTTTCTTCATTTTCTCTTTGTTTTCCCCCTCGATATCATTGGACCCGCAGAACGGTAGTTTTCAATTTATTTTTATTTGGTAAAAGATAGTTTTCTATCCATTCTAGTTATAGTTATGGTGGCGCTCTATCACGTCTTTTCAATTTTTTTCCTTTTAATGGCACGTCTTTTCAAAAATTAAAGTTTGCCCAGGAAGAAAAAGTCCCGGCTATGAAAGCGGGAGTCCTGTCACGTGCCTCCTCCTCTGGTAATCTCTACTTCTCTACTTCCACCTACTTACGCATTAACATATTTGTCTACGTATGTATTCGTATCTAACTATTTATCTTTTATCATGTTAATAATAATAATAATAATAATTTGGAAGCTGCTAGCACGTGCGTATGCTGGGATTTAATGGTTTTATCATTATAGCAGGCATTGAAGGGCAGGAAATTGGCCTACTTGGACGTAGGAGGGCTGTTAGGAGATTCTTGCTATAACTAGCTTGGGCCAAATAAATACGTGCTCTATGTATGTATATGTATATATACAAATATATGTGTGTGTTTAACATATGGGTGTCTATTTTTTAAGATTGTAGATCATGTGTATTCATCCCATAAGTATACTATTTTATTGCCATCAATGATTAAAATTCAAGTACAATAGATACAATGACCAATTGAATAAATATATACATAACCTTCCAACAGTGTAATAGATTGGATCGCATCTTACATTACTAAGTATACTAAAGGCCTACTAGACCTCTTGCTCTCTGACTTTGTATGTTCTATTTATACCATCTTGCTTGTAGTAATATATATATATATATATATATATATATATATATATATATATATATATATATATATATATATATATATATATATATATGATGATGTCCTCCTCCTTTTATTTTCTCATTCTTTGTGAGTGAATGAGCCCAACCACCCTCAATCTATGCTCCAGCCGCGCTAGAAGTACTTGGCTTGAGCAGGAGCATGGTCCAAAAGTTTGTGCCTGGTCTAGGCGAGGCTCAAACTCTGATTGACTTGGAAATCACCAATATGAGGACTAGCGTTCTGTTATAATCCATGATCATTACCCACAAAGATATAATCCATGGTCTTCTTGCTTAGCAAAATGAGGAAGCATAATAGCAAATGCCACTCCCCAAAATATCCTCATAATTTGCGAACCGGGTCGCTCCTCTCCTCCTAAGAAGGGGAGGTTCAAAGTTGGAGTTTTGGATGATCGATGCATCTCCAAGTATCTGAAGACAAGTAATTTACACTTGGTGAAGCCTCTCCTCTCTCTTCCCAAACAAGCTATTAATTTTGTTTAGCAAGGCTAAGGCCATGCTAAGTAACGCATATCAACTATTACAACCTGTCCATATCTAAACATACCGAGACGGCAATTTCTAATGGATCTGGCCTGGTGCTTGAATGCCCATTACGAACCTAGAAGGCCAGAACTTGGTTTCAGGCTGTCTATTCGGCTACCATATTCTAGTGGGCTAAAATCACCAGAAGGCCATTGTTTTCTCTTGTCTTCTTTGTTAGAATCTTTCATCTGATCTTTCACCATTCGGTACATAGAAGGACATGCTGATGCCACTTAAATCTGTAAGAATTTTGGGATGTTTGCTGAGATTAATGAAAATTGTGTGTGGATATCGTTTGTCTAAATGTCGGTGAACCTGGTGCAGCTCTCCTACATACTTTTGTGTCCTATTGTTTGAATATAATCAATAAATCATCCGGTTCTCCAAATATGGTGTTCTTACGAACCTTTTCCCTCAGCTTTCAAATTTTTCTAATAAAATGAATTGCTTTTGTGAGTGCTAAATATATACAAGTAGTCGAAGTATCCATTTCTTTAGGAGTTGGATCGACAATAACTTGCTATCAATGTGACCAACTAGTTCGCGATATGTTGTCCGTTGTAATGTTTAGCGTGAATTTACTGAATTGATGACCATCTCTGATCAAAGATTTTTCATGAACACATCAATTTTTATACACTTGAATGGTGCTGAAATTCTATATCTCAAGTATTTTAAACATTAATTCCCCTTAGAAATCATATGCCTAAAACAAGCCAAAAAGAATATGATTCAGTGGTATATGTTACATGGATCCTGGATTGGCAAAATTAAGTTGCCAAGGTTGCCGACATGGTGCATAAAGAATTAGGTATCAATCCTTACTTTGTAAACATATAGAATTACAAGAAAATTCAAAATTAAATTAAGCTAGAAACATTGCAATGAGAGAATGATGCTTTCCAATTACAATACCAACTAAAGACAAGCACTTTTCCTTTGATCGGTTGTTAGTAGGTCTGCATATCTATGACCCTTCTATACCTAGGTACTCATCACACCTCTCTTTACATACAAACTTTTGGCAGATGCAGTGCATACTCTTTGAGATGAGTAATGATAATTCTAATTTCTCACTGCTCAACAATAGAAAACAAACACTTACTCTTTGATGATTTGTTAGTGAACCTATCTGTATCTGTATACAATACTAGTTTCAATAGTCCCAAACTCTGATGTGTAGCCCATTGGGAGCTTCAACCCTTGGAAATTTCAGGATTTTATCTCCTCCAACTTCTTCCCATCTGCAACAGAAATATTTGGAGAATTACTTTGTAGATGATTTTAGCGAAACCTATACCCGAGATCGAAGGTGCCCTTTTTCTTTAGTCAATTCAACTCTAGCTGCATGAACCATATAAGAAAAGCAGCAGAAACCATGCAAGTGCAACCACTCATTCAGTCCAAAATCCCCTGATGTGTGAGATAATGTTCATCATAAAATTTCATGGGATTTTTTTTTTTTTTTTTTTGTTGATCTTTATGCCGAAAAAAACCTAAAAACAAAATAAGAAAGAACACTTTGGAAGATCGAATGCTAGAGACATGGACAGACCTGTATCTAGTTATAAAGTAGTGAAGAAATGTTGCGATTTCTGCTGTCCCTAATTCTTTCCCTGGGCACAGCCTACCTCCTCCACCAAACATCATGAAATGCTGGTGTGATTCCAGGTGCTTGTCCTGTATTTAGTGAAAGGTTTTAGGGATTAGAGATCAAAGTGTGCATTAAATCAGAAGGAGGCATGCTGTACTTGAATTATTTAAGCATGTTTTAGCTTCATGCTCGCTTACCAGCCATCTCCATGGATTGAAGGTCAAAGGTTCAGGATACAAAAATGGGTCATAGTTGATCTCCCTTGTGTAAACATAAATTCTCCACCCTTTTGGAATAACAAATCCTGAAGAAAACAACAGATATAGAACATTAGGGACCCAAATTTTGTTAGGTTCCAGAGACAACAAGAGGATACTTAGCATAGGATTGATGAGAACCAAGCAAAATATGTTCCAATTTTTCTGAACCCACCTTTCATTTCCACATCTTGGGTTGTTTTCCTGAGCACACCATTAACAACTGTGGCTATTCTTAGAGTTTCAAAAATTACCTATAACAAGAACAAAATTTTTCTATTAAACTGGTTTGCAGGAAATGTTTCAGATTAGCAGAAAAACTCACTGCTGGAGTGATCGACTTACTGCTCGAGTAAAACTCATGGACTTGTAATCATTCCAATCGATTGCATCCTCTGCTGACTTCCCTTTTCGGATTTTCAAATGCTCATTCTGCAAGTGAAAATCAATTGATAAGGAACAACAAATAGGAGATATTTAAAATATTTAAAAACTTTTGGTTACAAGCTTAATTCAATTAATATAAGAGCATTGTTTGTACCCTTAGTTCCTCAAGAGCTCTTGGATGATCATGGAGATACTTGACAGCCATCATTGAAGTTGTCGAAACTGTTTCATAGCCCGAATAGACGAGAGCGATGATCAGATCGACGATCTGCTCATCGGTGAGTTTTACTTTTGTGGAGTCATCATTCTTTAGGAGGGAATCAAGCATGTCATTGTAAGAGCACTGACAAGCCCTTCTCTCCTCAATAATCTCTCTCAACATGCCTACTAGTTTCTTCCTTGCCTGCACCAAGAGTAAATCAGCAATGAACCAAAATCTTATCAATTGTAAGAGATGGTAAAAATGGCAATAATATTTGGAGTTACCCGGAATGCGCGGCGGTAATTCGTGCTTGGAAGGTTGATAGGCAAGGAAAGGGTTCCAAGAACCAGTTGGAAGATCACAGTTTTGAGAGCTTCAGAAAGTGGACCATTTTCAATGCTAGCTATTTGCTTCAGGGCTGACAGAAGCGCCATCTGAACATGAAGAAATAAATGGTCAATAAATTCTGAAAACATTCCCAGATTTGCTCTGAAGACTTGCATGGTTATTTTTCCCAAGTTGAAGCTGCTTGGGTACTGAAGACAATAACTATTGGAGAATGGAAAATTACAGATGAAGATTAGAGTTTCGTCTATTGTAATTCTACAAACCTCCTTGGTTTTCTCTTGGATATCAATGACTTTTCCATTCCAACTGCAGAGGTGAGATCTCATGAACTCATCAATCTTGGGCAAGAGTTGGTCTCTGATCACTGAGGGATTGATGAGACCAAGCATGGCACTTCTCATAGCCTTATGGAGGGAACCATGTATAGCTGCAATGTTCCATTTTCCCAATATATCCAGCATGGATTGTGGATAGCCAGGAACAAAGCCCTTCCCTTCATTCATGAGAATGAATCTATTGAGCTCTGGATCCATGCATACCACTGTAGGACATCCCAATATATGTGACTTAAACAAACTCCCATACCTACAAAATTCATTAAAAAAAAGAAGTTATGTGTCAGAAAGTACAGAGAAAAAAGAAAATCATGTTTAACAGCAACTACCCAAAATTTATCCTCTAAACTTTTAAAAGTTGGGCATATTTTACTTGCATGTAAACCAGAAAATAAATACTCCACTGATATTTAGTATGCATAGCTTCCACCTTAAAAATTGCCAGCATATGATTCCTCAAAAAAAAAAAAAAAAAAGAAGTAAATATTTGAGCATCATCATACTGACAATTTATTCTTGGAATCATTTTAAAGTAGCTAAACAGAGAACCTTTTGTGGATGTGAAAAAAGCAGTGATAAATGCCAAGGCTGGAGAAGTAGACCCAAACGAAGCATTTCAGTGGCTAAAAGAAGTAGACCAAAATAGCTAAGGAAATGCATAAAGGACAGTGATGTAATATCAAATAGCAAGTACTTGCAGAACCAGCTAAAACAGTGGAGAGAATTCCTTTTAGCAGACATGAATCTTGGAAATGGAGTTAAAGAAAAGGAGTTAAAGAAAAAGCTTCAATAAGACATACCACTTTCCAGTAAAAGCCACTGAATTCAGAAAATCTACCTTTTAAATCATGCAGATGTTTCATATCAGATAAAAATTATCTTCCCTTTTGGAGGGTCAAATAAATCATTTTTGAGTGACAAGGAACACCAGCTAAAAAGCCATCATTTCCAAACAACAGACTTTCTGAAGAACAAAGGAAGAAAAAGAAAAAAACTGTTGCATCTTATTTGCGACCATGTATCATGGGACAGGCCATTATTTTTTCTCTAAAAGGAAACTATTAAAAGGGTTTTATCATTCAATACCCAAAGGTTTTTTATCCCCTCCTGAAGTAAAATCACATTCAGGAATAACCTACTATCAAGCCATAAATTATTGATAAAAGAGTTCAAAACCTCGTGCATTGAAATGAAAACCTTTAAAAAAAAAAAAAAAAAAAATCTCATGCATTGATAAAGAAAACTTTAGTTCCTACAATGAGGACTTTCTTGTCTTAGCATCTCAAAATTCCAAAAGGAAGAGTAAGTCCAGAGGACCATCTTTCTCCAAGCTCACCTAAGTCTCTGGTTCCTCATGAAGCTGGGTCCTTGCTTCAGAAACTCTGTTGTCTCCCCAAAAAGTGGCCATCCCATAGTCCCTGGAGGGAGGCCCTTCTTCCTATACCTCACCTCGTTCCATCTCAACAGGCCGCTGCAGACAACCAAGAAACCCAGTGCCAACCCAAGTACCCAACCCAAGAGCACCATTGCTGCACTCAAGCAGGAGTTCCCCAACATACCTTAGAGGCGTTCTAGAAATGAGATGGGTGATCTTGTTCCTTCCCCCCCTGAAGCGAGTGTCTTTATATGGGCCTCAGCACACCACGGAAGATAATTACCTCTTCATGTGAAATCCCAGTAACTCTACAACAGTGAAAACAAAATATTACTGGTCGAGAAAATTAAGAGTTTAATAAAAAATAATTATAAATTATCCATACAAGATAAGATCTGATTTCAATAATTCCCCTGCGGTTTAATATAGCACTTAACCCACCTCAGGTCCGATCTGTTAACTTCCGTTATGCTCCGTTATACACACTCTTCAAAAAACCATCCATTGCAGGCATGTACAGGAGCTTTTATATCACCCCTTCCTTCCCATCCAACAACTCTCTCCTCTCTCTCTCACTGCATGGCTTCTCCTCTCTCTTCTTATAAACTATTCCCTCCCTTCCTTCCATCGGTTATTTAACAACTATTCCATTTAGGCCTCCTCATCTAATGAGTGGAAAAAAATTGGCTCGCCATTTTCCATCTTTCGCTAAACAGAGAAAGAAAAAGCAAAAGGACCAGTGCATTAGAGCTGGCGATGGTAGCTCCGAAAGGCATGGAGTACTTCGAGATCGATGTGGGGGCGGCCATGGAGCACTTCCAACATGGATGTTGGGGAGGAGGACGTTGTAGAGCTCATATAGGCGGCCACCAGAGCTTCTTCTACCTGGAACTAATATTAATGATGTTGATGAAGCATCTTGCAATGTGCAAGTAAACCATATGACGGTCCTTGTTATATCTGGCTCGTCCATTTGCAATTTCCACTTTTTGGTCGAAATGAAAGGATTTAGCATTTGGATCTCAGCTTCGGTAGAATGTCTGATATTTTAATCAAACAAGTTGCAAATGTTGAAATAAATTTAAGATATTTAAATCTTAGCAATACCAAGCTCGCCATACATGGAATTTGTATATTATCATGCGTCCTGTATTTTGGAACGCCAGGTTTTGCTTACTGGGATGATTTAGAAAAAAATTTCTCACTAAGCATGTTTCAAAATCTTACTTACTTGGAAAGTCTAGACTTAAAAAAGACAAAAGCAAGAGATAAACCAATCCATCCCTTGGGATTCTTGAGGGGATCTAACTATTTGTATCTAAATGGTGATTTCCTATTAGATATCTCCTTACATGCCCAGGCATCTCTGTCAGACTTGAAATTTTTTAGATTTCATGGTGCTAACTAACCGTCTCTGGGTCTTGTATATATATGCCTCCAGTAACATTTCATGTATTAGATTTGAGGGGATGCCGGCATTTTTTTTTTTTCTTTTTTTTCTTTTCTTTTTTTTTTTTGTGGGAGCAGGTACATGCGTTTGTCACATTACCCATATAAGAGTAGCCTATAAAATCAGAGTACAAAAAAAATTCTATAAGACCGGTGGGCATGTCTTGCCTTATCTCCATGCCCCAGTCATAAAGTGCTCTACCATATATGATGTGATCTAATCTATCATGCTGTTCGTCTTCTAGTAAATATGTCGGATCGGCATCATAATAAAGAGATAAAGTGCAGACCAAATATCATGGAGTAGTGGATGCATAGGCTTCTAGTTGCTTCATGTCGTCCCGGATCTATCCAATGACAATGACAAAATCTTTCTCAATGAAAATTCTCTCTATCCGTAGCTTCTGTCGGCAAAGATATTGTTTTTTAACTGAAGATATTATTTCATCATTTTGAAGGACCCACCCATATTGAAGTGAGACCTGAATTTGTCAAATGATCCACATTGTTCAAAATGTTGGTGCTCGCTCATCCCCATTCCACACCAAAATTGAAATCAAAAGGGGAAAAACATCCTTGATTTGCTTTCTTTCTATCCTGCACCCCACCTTGATTATAGTCATTATTTTTGATAATCAACCCTAGAATCGTCTTTCAAAATTTCTCACCATCCATGATGCCTTGACAATTGATCTTTCCCCACAATCACATTAAATCAATCTATTACCGGATTTATTGGTAGATGATAATCTTCGAGACATGGATTACGACATCTACATCAACTTATTTAAAGGATTTTTTAAGCAATCCAATAAGTTTCCAATGAGAAATAAGAATTACAAAATATATTTGATGATTTTTTTCTTATTCTTCTGCTTTGGATTGGTGGAAGGAGGCTTGGATTTGAAGGATGAAGCTTGAATTTGAAGAAACGAGCACCAATTTGGAGAATTGGGGAGGAAAATGGTATGAAAGTAAGCTCTAAACCTCTACCCGAAAGATAAATTGTGCCTGTCAAATCATAAATGGATAAAAGAGCATGATGGAAGCTTATGTATCTAACCTTAGATGGATTAGATACTACGTTTTGAACTACGGATAGGCATAGTGAAATTAGACTTTATCACAAATGGGTAATCTATAATTATCCCAAAAAAAAATAAAAATGATATGATATGTCAAGAGAACCACACTTGATGGGATGAGATAACATTATATAAAGGACTTGTTACAAAATTATAGGCACAATTCTATTAATATGATAAATATATGCTATAATTACTGAGATTTGTCAACCATACAACATCAAAAGCAAATATATGACACAATCTATTTCCTTATATTCTATTATTCCTTTTCATCATAAGGAGATATATACTATGATTTGTTTTCTTATATGCCATTATTTACTTCCTTCATCATAAGAAGATATGTCCCACGATTTGTTTCCTTAAATGTCATTATTTATTTCTTTTATCATTATTGGGGATAAATCCCGCTCCTGCCGAAGTCCAGTCCGATGCTCAGTCTAATGCAATCGGTAGTCACGGAAGAGCTTCAGCGGTCGAGTCTTAGTCGAACTTCTTCAATCGACCGAACTCCTCAGCGGCCGAGCCTCGACTAAACTCCTTCAGCCGGCCGAACTCCTCAGCGGCCGAGCCTCGACCGAACTCCCTAGCGACCGAGTCTTAGCCAAACTCCTTCAGCGGCCGAGCTCCAGTCGAACTTCTCGACGGTCGAGCTTCAGTCAGACTCCCACGAGAGCCGAACTTCCTCCGCACTCCTTCAGCTGGACGCCCATGAGAGCCGAACTCCCTCCGCATTCCTCCAGTCGGATGCCTATGGGAGCCAAACTCCTTCTGAGCACCTCCTCTAGTCGGACGCCTGTAGAAGCTGAACTTCCTCCGCACTCCTCCAGTCGGACGCCTACAAAAGCTGAACTTCTCCTTCGATCGAACTCCTCTAGGAGCCGAACTCTTCTCGGACTCCTTCCTCAGTCGGATCCCTCTAGTGGATTACTCTCGAATGATTCCGTCCAGACGTATCCCCCTTAGGAATCCGAGCTCCTCTGAAATGGATACATGCGAGGTTCTTCACCAACCAATGCTTGCTCCCTTGAACTACGGCTATTGAATCTCGACGGTATAGCTGGTACTATCAGTCTGACGACACCGCTCTCTCCGTAACAAGTTTCATGTGGCCCACGATCAAACGATATGGCACCACTACCAGTCTGACGACACCGCTCTCTCCGTAACAAGCTCCATGCGGTCCACGATCGGACGACATAGCTGTCACTATCTATCTGATAATACCTCTCTCTCCGTACCGAACTCTACGCAGCCTCGAGCGGTCCGCTACCAAACGGTATGGTCATCACCATCATTCAAGCTCCATCTATAAAAAAAATTCTTGAGATATATTTTTTCTAAGCTCTCCTCTTCTCTCTAAAGTTCAAAGTTCATCTCTCATTCCTGAGCACTCCATTTCTATTGGCCAGAAGAGCTGACTTGATCGTCGAAGGATCCTATCGGAGCCACCACCACTGACTCCGAATGGAATTTTATTTTACAGATCACCGACGACGACCTCGTCCTCCTCCACTCTAACTCGATCTGACATCAACCAGATTCTGCACCAACAGAATTGATGCTAGAAGGAGGGCCCCTCTGTTCTTGAGGTGTTCTTGAAGTTTTCTTATTTTTAAAGAAGTGCTCAGCAATGATTGCTCTCTTTCCTCTCCAGAGATCTTTCTTCTTCCTCTCTAGAGTTTTTTTTCGAGAGAAAATACCTCCCAGAAGAGCTTTGACCTGACGATCGATGGCCTTCACGGTCCGATCCCGTCTAGATCTATCTGCTACAGCTTCAGCCCCGACAATCCAGATTTTACCTATAGCCGCGGTAGATGCGGAGCATTTCAACCTGCTGGTCCGATAGGTTTATGGTCTCACTGAGATGATGCAGGCCATGCAGCAGCCTCCGATGGTGACTCCATCAGATCCGCCATCAGGATGTCGAGAATCGGCCCCAAAGAAGAGTACTTGAGCTAGCATACCCATCGCTCCTGGGAAGAAGAAATATAGAGCAGAGGATCCATGTTCGGATCGTGGTTCTCCTCTGGAGGAGACCTTCCCCATCTATAGTCGAAAATCCTCCAAGGTCTGCGATCGAGATGACGTCCTTAATCACAGACTGCGGAAGACGGACTGAGGAGTTCGATCGACCTTGAGACGAAGCGATTTAGGGACGCCATCTTTTCGATCAGGTGCTGAACTTCTTTGATCATTTTTGGAGCAGTCATCTCTTGAATAGCTCAGATTTTTTTCAAAATTTGCTTCAATCCCGCACCTCGATACCATGAATCCTAGAAACTTTTCGGAGGTCACACCAAAGGCGCACTTGGTCGGATTCAATTTCATCTTATGCTTTCTAAGTGTGCTGAATGTCTCTTCAAGATCGGTAAGGTGGTCTATAGAAGCTCGACTTTTGACGAGCATGTCATCCACGTACATCTCCATGTTGCGATCGATTTATCTCTTAAAGATCTTATTGATCAGGAGCTGGTATGTTGCCCCTACATTTTTTAGTCCAAAGGGCATGATCCTATAACAATAAAGACCATGGTCAATAATGAAAGCGATCTTCTCCTCATCCTCAAGCGCCATTCGTATCTGGTTATAACTGGAGAAGTTATCCATGAAGGTAAGAAGCTCGTGGCCTGAGATCGCATCCATCAGTTGGTCAATCCTGGATAGAGGATAGCTGTCTTTCGGACAAGTCTTGTTCAGCTTTTTGATGTCAATGTACATCCTCCACTGTTGTTCGCCTTTTTGACAAGAATCACGTTTGAGATCTAGGTTGGATAATTAACCTTTTGGATGAATCCGACTTTGAGGAGCTTATCTACTTCTTCGGTGATTACTTTCTACCTCTTCGGAACATGGTGGCGCATCTTTTCTTTTATCGACCGATGCTTCGGATCAACAGTGAGTCAATGTTCCATGACCTCGGCATCGATTTTTGACATATCCGCTGGGGTCTAGGCAAAGACGTCCGTATTTCTCCTAAGAAAGGCAACGAGTTGCTCCCGAACCTCATCCACCAAGTTGGAGCCAATCTATACCGCATGCTCTATGTTCCCATCATTTAAGGGTACAGAGATGAGATCCTCCATAGGCTCGCCTCGCTTCTCAGTGAGATCATTGTGGACATCTAGTCCGTCAACAAGATAAGAGTCGGACCGCTCTACCTTATGTAGGGCGATTGAGTAGCAGTGCCTCGCTAGAGCCTAATCTTCTCTGATCTCTTCGATCCCATAACTTATCGAAAACTTCATCTTCAAATAATAGATTGATACCACCATCCGAAGTGCATTTAGATCAGATCGATCGAGAATAGCATTATAGGCGGACGGAGTCCTCACGACTAGAAAATCGATCTACACTTTAGCCAGTTTCGGATATTGTCCTGTAGTCATAACTAAAGTTATTATACCCTCAACTGGTACGGCATCGTCAGTAAATCCTATCAGCAGGGAGTTCATAGGCCCTAAGCAGTCATCGGATAAAGACATTTTCGAGAAGGCATCCTAAAATAATACGTTGGTCGAGCTTCCATTATCCATCAAAATGCAGCGTACATCATAGTCGGCAATGTTCAAAGAGATTACAACCGCATCATTATACGAAAACTGGACCCCCTAGGCATCCACCTCGATAAAAGTCATGAGTTCTTCGGTCCTCCATCTTTTGATCGATTCCTCGGATCCGTTGGCCTCTCCTTACTGAAGTTCCTCCGAGATGGTATTGATGACGCCGAGAGGCGATTGATCTCCTTGTTGGTCCTCTCCCCTTGGTGGTTCAGGCTGCGGTAATGCCTTCGGTCGATCTTCTCACCCTACAGGCCGTCTCTGTAGGAATCGGCCAAGTCTGCCTTGCCCCAATATGATGGCAGAAAAGAAACGAGCGAAAGTAGTCATGTTAGGAATAGGAAGAGAACATCATCCCAACGTGAGCAAAGTCGAGGGCCTCATTCATTTTAGATGAGATGGGGGAGAGGTTCTGACAACGGTCCTTATGTACCCTCATAGTCCGTTAGGAACAGAAGGAGAATCTCGTCCTAACGTGAGCAAAATCGAGGGTCGAGCTTCAAAGTCTACATTAGTAGGAGATAAGATCTCTTCCGAACTTTAATCTCGATCAAAGATAAGATCTCTTCCGAGCGACCGAGTCAACCTTAGCTAGAGATAAGATCTCTTCCGAGCGACCGAGCCAACCTCGACTGCAGGAGATAAGATCTTTCCTGAGCTTCAATCTTGACTAGAGATAAGATCTCTTTCGAGTGATCGAGCCAACCTCGGCTAGAGATAAGATCTCTCTCGAGCGACCGAGTCAACCTCGATCAAAAAAAAGATCTCTTCTGAGCGATCGAGTTTCGAGCGCCCGAGCCAACCCCGACTAGAGATGAGATCTCTTTCGAGCACCCGAACCAACCTTGGCTAGAGATAAGATCTCTCCCAAGCGCCCGAGCCAATCTCGACTAGAGATAAGATCTCTTCTGAACACCCGAGCCAACCTCGACTAGAAATAAGATCCCTCGCAAGCGACCGAGTCAACCTTGGCTAGAGATAAGATCTCTTCCGAGCGTCCGAGCAAATTTTGACTGCAGGAGATAAGATCTTCTTCGAACTTCAACCTCGATCAAAGATAAGATCTCTCTCGAGCGCCTGAGTCAACCTCGATCGAAGATAAGATCTCTTTCAAGCGACCGAGTCAACCTCGGCTAGAGATAAGATCTCTTTCGAACGCTCGAGCCAACCTCAGCCAGAGATAAGATCTCTTCCGAGCATCCAAGCCAACCTTGGCTATAGGAGATAAGATCTTCCTGAGCTTCAACCTCAGCTATAGGAGATAAGATCTCTCCCAAGCCAACCTTCACTACGAGAGATCCTTCCGAGCCTCAACTTCAACTTCAACTTTGGCTGGAGGTGAGATCTCCCCTGAGCTTTAATCTGAACTGGTGCAGAGCCCTGAAGAGGACTTCGATAGTCGTCTTTTCTGCACTTCCTTCCTTCGAGTTTCGAACTCGAGAGTAGGAGAAGACTATTATTGGGGATAAACTCCGCTCCTATCGAAGTCCAGTCCGATGCTTAGCTTAATGCAATCGATAGTCACAGAAGAGCTTCAACGGTCGAGTCTTAGTCGAACTCCTTCAGTCGATCGAACTCCTCAGCGATCGAGCTCCGACCGAACTTTCTAGCAATTGAGTCTTAGCCAAACTTTTTCAGTCGATCGAACTCCTAAGCGGTCGAGCTCCGATCGAACTCTCCAGCGGCTTAGTCTTAGCCAAACTCCTTCAACCGATCGAACTCCTCAGCGGTCGAGCTCCGATCGAACTCTTCAGTGGTCGAGTCTTAGTCGAACTTCTTCAACGGCTGAGCTTCAGTCGAACTTTTCGACGGTCGAGCTTCAATCGGACTCCCGTGAGAGTCGAACTCCCTCCACACTTTTCTAGTCGGACGTCCACGAGAGTCGAACTTCCTCCGTACTCCTTCAGTCGGATGCCTATGGGAGCCAAACTCCTTCCAAGCTCCTCCTTTAGTCGGACGCCTGTAGAAGCCAAACTCCCTCCACGCCCCTCTAGACGGATGCCTACAGAAGTCGAACTCTTATCGAACTTCTCCTTCGGTCGAACTTCTCTAGAAGCTGAACTTCTTTCGGACTCCTCCCTCAATCGGATCCCTCCACCGGATTACTCCCGGATGATCTCCTCCAGACGTATCTTCCTTAGGAGTCCAAGCTCTTCCGAAATGGATACACGCGAGGTTCTTCACCAACCAACGCCTGCTCCCTCAAACTATGGCTGTTGAATCTTGGTGGTATGACCATCAGTACCAGTCTGGCGACACCGCTCTCTCTGTAACAAGCTCCATGCGATCCACGATCGGATGATATAGCTGCCACTATCAGTCTGGCGACACCGCTCTCTTCATAACAAGCCCTATGCGGCCTACGATCGAACGACATGGCTGCCACTACCTATCTAGTAACACCTCTCTCTCCATACCGAATCTTATGCGACCTCGAGCGGTCCGCTACCAGATGGCATGGTCGTCACCATCATTCAAGCTCTGTCTGTAAAAGGGATTCTCTAGATATATTTTTTCTAAGCTCTTTTCTCTCCTCTAAAGCTCAAATCTCATTCCTCATTCTTGAGCACTTCATTTCTGTTGGTCAGAAGAGCTGACTTGATTATCGGAGGATCATACCAGAGCCACCACTACCGACTCCGAACGAAACTTTGTTTTGCAAGTCACCGATGGTGATCTCATCCTCCTTTACTCTAGCTCGATCTAACGTCAATCAGATTCTGCACCAATAATCATAAAGAATTATACACCATAATTTATTTTCTTATATGTCAATATTTGTTCTACATCAAAAGAAGATATATGTCATAATTTGTTTCCTTATCATACGAAGATATATACCATTATTTATTTTTTTATCATAAGAAAATATATGTTATTATTTATTTTTTAAAAAACATAGGAACCATAATTTTATGTTGTAGGTTAGCAAATCAAATTTGGAGACAAACCCCTATTACTAATATAGATATTATTCCTACTCTCTCTCTTGATACCTTCCTCCAAACCATCTATGATAGATCATCTACAAGTCAGCATGTAGAAAGGCTATGTTGATTGTGTACATTGCTTATAATATTTGGCTGGCCAGAAATAACCGTATGTTTCAGAATAATTCTTGGAGTACTAAATTCACTCTTGAAAGTAGTCGGGCAAGTTTAGGAATACATTAATGCTACTAACTCGGAGATGCCCTTGATAGGTGAAGAAAATTATGGCTTTTTGTCTCCTCTTACATGTGTTACTTTATTTGAGAGCTATCACTCTCTAGATTTTTCAAGATTAAATTTGATGGTAGTATATTAAATGCTGGTGATTTGGGTGGAGCAAGTTTTATTATTAGAAGGACGAGTGGTGCATTAGTCGGAGCAAAAGATATTACATTGTTTGACACCACTATATCTATGGTGAAATTGCATGCTATAAGGAGGTATGTCATATGCCAGAAAGATTATGAAGGCTTTGCATATTACGGACTTTTTGATAGTTATTATATGGCTTTCCGATTTGACTACTTCATACACCAATATCTGTTCTTTTCATTGAGATTATTAGAGAATGATAGTAGCTCTACAGTCTTTTAAAGTAAAACATGTATACAAAGAAACTAATACTGTAGCAGTCTAAAAGCAGATTGATTTAATATATTTAAAAAATAATAATTAAAAGAGTCTAAGTTTTTAAGACCGAATTTAGGTTAATTGTTCAAATGGTGCTAATCACACAGGGTCTATGTTGCAGTGGATGGTCACAGATATCTTTGCTAATTTTCTGATTCTTAAGATTGTATTTATTCTAGATTGATTTAATATATTTAAAAAATAATAATTAAAAGAGTCTAAGTTTTTAAGACCGAATTTAGGTTAATTGTTCAAAGGGGTATCATCCATCATCCAATTCCTGATTCCAAGCCCAAATCCTCAGCAGCCTATGTATTTTTTTTTTTTTTTTTAGATGGATGTTTGGTACATCACATGATAACACAAAAACTTTATGCATGGCAGGGGGCTGGGCTTGGATGTTTAGACCAGGGGCCCTTCAATAATTGAGTTGTAACATTGATATTTGGGAAGAATAAAGAGTAGATTAGCAACTAATGGCAGTTGAGGTGGCACGTGGTCGCCACACCATTGGAGGAAAGAAGAAAAGGTGGTGTATGGTACTGCCAACAGTAACAGCAGCAACAAAAAAGAGGGAAGAAAATTGCAGGTCTTCACATGCCTGACCAATAGATCTTCCTATCCTATTAGATATACTCTGGTGCCCTACCTTTTGAATACATGCCAATTAAAATGATAAAAAATAAAAGTAGGTCCTAAATAATTAGATTTTTTTTTAATCCTTTCTGGTAATTAGGTCCTAAATAAAAAATCAGATTAAAAATCACTTTAGTTTGATCTGAGTTTTTCTCCATGAAAACGTCTCCTCCTCGCATAAGTTAAAAAAAAAAAAATTATTATGATGGATATCTTTTTCAAGAAATTATTGTGTTTTTAGAGGAATAAAGATAAGTAGTTGAAAAAACGGAAATGTGAGAAGGGTGTGAAAGAGTTTTTGAGAAAAGAATGCATATTTGTTTTGGTTATATTTTTTTTATGGTTATTATGAAATCTATATAGGATCGTCTCTTGCTTAATCAATATGCGTTGCTTAGGGGACAGAGTTAGTCTTCAAAGGGTCCAAATCACATAGGATCTTTTACTTTTTTAGCTTCTTTTATAATGAATACATTTTTAAGTTTATTTTATCAAAAATAATATTTTTTTAGTTGATTTTATTTTTTTAAAAAATATGATTTTAGTTTAAAATCCACAGCTAAATTTGTAGTAAATTACATAAAATCTTTTATCTATATGCTTCAACCTTTTTCTCCTCAATTGCATATTGCTTACATTATGGCAACCCCTTCCAGGTGAAAACTATTATAACTCAGTAATTTTGGAGTGAGACGAGCGAGTTAATAAAGCATTAGGGTGACTTTGTGACTCAGGTTAATAATTTGATGGTAAACTTTAATGTAGGTCTATCATATTCTGTTTTGCCTGCCGATTCTCCTATCTTTTTGACTTTGCTTGAGGGGAACTGCTTGTCTTGAAGTGTGGGAAAAAGTTGCCGGGATTGTGACTTTAAGGAGGGCATGGTCCCAATGAGATCCTTGGATGGTGATTTGACAGCCAAGATGCAGCTGCCCTTTTCTCTCCACTTTTTGCGAAGGGATTACTCGTGCTGCAACACATTTAATTGCCAAAGAGAAACTAGTAGCCCTGTAGACTCATAGGCAAATCAATGGAGCCTCTCTACCCCGTTCTCAATGAATGCATAATAGCGCGTGTGCGTGCGTGCGTGCGTGTGAGAGATGTGCATAACAATAAGAGATGAGAAGGTACCGAGATGGTTGGCATCTGTGGAAGCAAGATGGAGAGCAAGTAAATTTATTGATAGATGCATCAATTTTAGAATGGCCAGAATGTTTGTTGGTTTAATCCATGCCTAATTGCCCGACCCTTGGAACAAAGGCAGTACAATCAGTGGATTGGACATTCTCTATCATCCACAGTCCATTTGGGTGTACTCATCACAATGCACGAGGAATAAAGCAAGACAAAATCACGAAAGCTTGGACATGAGGTGGCTAATTGCAGGCATGCCTATGTAAGGCCTAAAGCAGAAGCTAGGTCATGGATGAAATTATTTCTATGTTTTGTGTTGTACAAGTTACGTTTGGTGGTTGTGATTTTAGGCAGCACGCATGTAATCGAGAGTCTTAGGAACGATTAATCCAGTGGATGAGTATGGACAACGGTTGAACTATTTACAACGAGAGATTGGCTTCTATATGGATAACATAGACAGAGGATTCTTGCATGCTTTGGAGTTGCGTTAAAATTTGAATAAGATTTATAAGATGACAAGTTAACAATCTTCTCATGTGTAGCAAATCTCAATGCACCAGCATAATAAAAAAAAATGATTTTAATGCATGCATGAAAAAAATTTTGTAAAGTTAGAATAGATTTTTGTCACTAATGAATATCGCATTTCACTTCCTCACGACACCAAAATTTAATCTACGAATCTTTGCGATCGTATAGCTCATCAAACCCTACGATCGTGACAAATGGCACGACGATAATTATTCTTTTTTGACTATTTTTTGCTACTCTTCCGCTGATCATCCAATATCAATCATGGCCACGTGCCAATCTCACCCTAATTACGGGTCCAAATGGACCCTTTTGATTAAGACCCAATGCGGACAAATTGCAAAAGAGAAGGCGAAATGGAATAGGGATTGATATGATACATCCACTCCAGGCTCCTGATAGGCGCACTCCGATTGTGAAAGCAGGGAGTTGTCCATGCGATGATTGGGGTGGGGTGGCATGCAAAAATGGAGAGCGGAGATATCAGATGCCTTGCTAGGGGAAAAGGATAAAAGTACATGTACACGGGGGAAGAATGTCCAAGCCCCGACTCGCCTGCGATCCATGAAATTATAATGAGAAGATGTTGTGGAATGCATGAATCTTCGTGGGCCTATCAATCAAATCCCGTTGCACGGGGGTCACTTCTTGTCTCTTTGTGCCTTTTCTTTCCCATTGGGTACCTGTCCTTTTTGTAATTTGACCAATGCAATTTATGAGAGAGAGAGAGAGAGAGGGACGGGTGAGAATTATAAACTAGCTCGTGAGTTCATCGTTCAACTAAAAGTAAAAAATTAAAAGTAAACCAAAAAAGAGCTTAAAGCAAGACCCTAATCATAATTTGATACCATGAGCTTTCATCTTTTGGATGGTGCAATGCTAATGGTGAGAAGTATATGCATGGAATGCAGCTATATGTGATGGTACATCATATATTTTCTTTTTCTTTCTCTTTTTTTTTTTTTGATGGAAAGCATCATGTATTTTCTTATGCGTTTGAAATTATAATCTTGCTAATGAATAATCATTCTCTAATTGATGATTTCAGGCATTTAATTTGGAGAAATGCTTATGAACACCGGTATTTTTTTTTTTTTCTTGTGATGTAAAGGAAGGGTAAAGGAGCCATCTAGCCTTTTATCAAAGATAATTGAATTTTCGAAGGAGATGAGGGGTGGAGATAACTTACATTATTGGTGGAGGAGAACAAATGCGACAAAAAGAAAGCTGAATGATTGCAAATCATAAATGTAGAACGATACAATTCGATAAAATTGAAACATCTTTTCATCTATGTCCGACAAGATTAGAATGATACAAAGAAGAATGGCATGACCTCTATGCAAGAATGGCAAGCACAAATCAAGAAATGATGGTACATCAAAATAACAAAACTACAGTGAAACCTTCGCATTTATATTGTGCCTGTCAACATCTATGGTGTCTATTAAAAAGAGACTAATATATATTTTTTAAGAGAAAAAATGTACCATGGAGTCGCAAAGAAGCAATGTGGCTTTTGCATGTAAAATTTATAAGTTGAACTAGCAGCATTTTCTAAATGCAAAATTATCCTATCTAATTAATAGGATGTTAGAAAGGAAAAAGGAAAACCTTACTTTTCTTCTCATGGAAGAAATTCTCAACCCTCAACAAAACTTTAGTAGATTTATAATATTTATCAATAATTATATCTAAAGCCATGTTTATCATCAGTTTCGGTTCTAATATTTATTTTTAAATAATATAGAAATAAAGGCAAAAAAATGATGTTAGATGATCTAAATTATACTTCCAGCGAAAATTTTCTCACTTTCTAAAATTATGCAAATTAAATATTCTAATTTTGAAGATTTTGAAAACCAAAACTACCATAAGTTTAGTGCTGCTATCTCTACCATTCTATACCATCATCCACCAACAACCACTTGCTACTAATAACTAGCCACCATCCGTCATCTTGTTGGTTGGTGATTGCCAGGCATTGGCCATCACCATCACTACCGACTGCCATCAATTATGTGGTTGATTTCCCTCCAAATTTTAGCTTTTAGCTTTTAAAAAAATAAAATTATTTTAATTTTTATTAAATGAGATATAGAAATCTAGATATGATACCAAACACCACCTACATTTGAAGTGATCAAGTTTTGAATAGATTTTACATGATTTGAAGAATATAAATGGATGTTGTAATTGTTTAATTAGAATGTTGTCGAATATTATCAAACCCACACCCAACTCTTATATACTTGAGTTATCATAAGTGATCTTGCCTTGTATTTGTCAACTTACGGTCGTGCTCTAGTGGTCACACCACCATACCTAACATTAATAGAATTCATGGTGTCTGCCATCATATTTTAACCTAGATAATTATAAATCTCTCTCCCATTCTCTATGCATAAAAAGTGCTTTAATGTTTCCAATTAGATGTTTTAATTTATTGACTTGCTTTGATACAAATCTTGAATTGCATTCTAATCAAATCATCAAACGACGACAAGAAAGAAGAAAGAAAAAAAAAGAAAACTCTTGGAATTGATTTTTTTTTTTCTCTATCCAGATTCATAGCATGAGAAAATTTTTTTCTTTCGCCCGATGATAGAGAAGATCATTACTCCCAACAGAGACTAAATGATTCTACCGATGCTTGCTAACAATTTACGATTCAATATGAATCTTAAACCAACAACCAAAATAAACATCCAGTACTCCATCGCTTGTCCTGCTTCCAAACATGACAAGCAGCCCAACACCTAAGCTTCCAATGCAATTTGCCAACCACCATCCAAAACTTTCAAATGGTCCAATCATGATCAATGTGTCAATCACATTAATTAGGGATGATCAATAGGTCTAATGCATGACAAGGACAAGGGAGGAGCATGGCAGGATTGGAATATTGTTAGGTCCCGGAGACAAACGGGTGAGGGAATGGACTCAAAAGAAAAGGCTGATTCACGCACTGTGCTCTGTCGTACGGGGAAGGAAAGCAGCGTCTACAAAGAGACAAAGAGTTTTTTCCATCAAAAATAAATAAAAAATAAAAAAAAAGAGAGACGGAGTGGTAGAATGTACGTGTACTCCTCAGGAATGTCGCATGCTTGCATTTTTCCTTCGATTAAAACAAGGTGGGCCAATCAAACCCACTTGCACGAGGCCCTCTCCCTTGTCCTTTTCTTTTCCTCTCCTTTTCCATCTCTAATGCATTTTAATAAAAGACAAGAGAGGGGAGAGAGAGAGAGAGAGTGTATGCGTGCCTGCTTGTGAATGGGTGCTGAAAAGGCTTTGCTCCCATGTGCTATAAATTGTAATTGGAGGGTGAGAAATTGAAAGAATTTTGGTGGACCAGAAACCTTTATATTTAAAAAAAAAAAAAAAAAAATTTAAGAAATTATAAGTCCGATCAAATCCACCAACTCGGCTATGCACCAGTCTAACCATAAAAGAATGCATCCATATATAAATGAAAAAGAAATAAGATAGAAGAGGGCAATACGACCGTGCTCTTTTATGGTTGAACCGATAAACCGCTGAAATAGTGAATTTGATCCGACCAATATTTCCACATAAGTTTTCGATATGTTATATTCTCGAACACATTATACGTTGTTGACAGCAGAGCTAGTAAAAAAAATTTGATGCATTATTAGAGATTCAAGATTGGAGTACATTGCATGGGAGTGTTGTAATAAAAGGCCACAGTTTGTCCAATGTAAGCCGTTTAGGTTATCTGGTCCCAGTAATTTTTGTCGAAAATCTCAGCTCCTTGGTCTTGTCACATTAATCCATACCATAATACTTCACCATCTATTCGTCTTAATTAAATACAGATTTTGTTCATAATGGGTCACCACGAGTCTTTCTGGTTTCGCTTTGCTACAAATGATAAAATTATCCTCAAAAGAACTTTATCAAATATCTTTGTTTGGAAAGATGGCATGATGCGTTTTAAGTGACATCTGTACCTCATGAAACCCTAGAAAATGGGTTTCATGTGAGACTTCGGGTCTCACATTTCTTCTTTAAAACATTAAGAACGCGTTTGCTTAACTTTTAAAAAGAAGTTTATTTTATTGCAAATATTTTTTCTTCTGGATATATTATATTCAGAAAAGTGATTTTAGTGGTTTGCTTGACCATAGAAAAGTAGCATGGGGATGCACTTTCTAGAATATTTTATATTTCATTGGGCATCTATTCATCAAGAAAAATTATATAAAATATATTTTGGCTCTTAATAAATTGACTATCGGAAGAGAAAAGACACAAGCCATTAGGATTAAAAGCATTTTTAGAAAAAAAAAAAAAATACCTTAGTTCTCAACTCCCGACAAATTTCATATATATTTCTATTTTTTTATATGAGATGGGAGGTTTATTCATATGAAAAGACTATTTTTCCATCTTTCTTGCATAAAATCTCCTACCAAACCTAAGCTATTTTGTTATTTTTGCATCGACCATACTTATCCTCTTATGTTTCCTGCAAACCAAATGAGTTCATTGAGACCTTGTGACCATCAAAATTCTTTGCTTCAAAAGCCCAACATCTTTCTTTTCCATCCTTCTCGCTCTTTCACCTTCCATGGGAACCAAGTATATGTTTATCTTTTATCTCTTTGTTGTGGTTAAATAAATCGTGGTATTAAGAGTATGACTTTGATATTCATATGATAAGTATTCTACATTTCCAAAACTATTTTTTTCTTTTTTTTTTTTTTTTGGAGTAAAAGGACAGTGGTGGTGAACCCAACCACTCGCTTGAAATTTTATTCAGATATAGCCAAAACTATCATTGAAAAATAGGTCTCTCAAATAGCTTAATAATATAATTTTAATAAAATTTTATAATAAAATCATGATATATTATAATTTTTTATTTGTATATTTTCTTTCGGCATTTGGACGTACATTTTTGCTACTTTCTTAATAAAAATATTTATTACCATCTTAGAAAAATATAAATCTTGATTTACTTTTTTTTTATTAACTTTTTTTGATGAATTCGGAGGGTGAAATACTTTTTCTCATTAAAATAACCAAGAGTATCATACTAGCCAAAAACTATTAAAGTATATAAATATCAAAAAAAACATAAAGCAGAAAATATAGCCATCTAAGCTTTCTTTTATGTGCATATAACAACAATCTAGTTGGAATGATTAAAGCTAATAAATGCTCAAATTCAATCGACATGAAATAAATCCAATCCATAGCTAGACTAGATTCAACATGAATAAGTCTAGATCCATTCTTTCAATCTTCCCAATCAATGAGATTAGCTTGGCCAAATGGACAAAAGAAAGACTCACTCTCGCCTGGCCGGCCAGCATCCAACTCTTCCCTCATCTCATCTAATTTTGTGATGCTCACAGCACCGACAAGATATCTCACCATTTTCTTCTAGAAAAAAAAAATCTCCATATTCATGGAGGTGGAGCTTTTTTTTTTTCTTTTTTTCTTTATACTAACATGATCTTATAGAATTTCTATGCAAGCGCAGGCATCTGCTATCCATATAGTAATCTATGGAGAAATTATTAGATAAACTAAATCCATCGTTGATCTAGAATGAAATCACTTCATCGTTCCTTCTCTTCTTTTTTATATATAATAGTAGCACGATTTAAAAAATAAATAAATAAATCATCCTAGATATATGGGGATTAGCTCCATTAGAAGTCTGTTTGGTAAATTCAGCAGAATTTATTTAGAATTTTCATAGAAATTAAGCTTGTTAGTCCGCTCAGTCTTCTAAAAATCCATTCTAATTTAGATGTAAATCCTATATTTTGTACTCTAAATCTTCTTCACGGGATTTAGATTAGAGATGAATTGGATTGATATGTATCTTACTCGAATAAACCATATAATTTATAATTCTACGGTAAATTCAGTCTAATTTTTCTGAAGTTTTTAAATAAATTATTAATAATTTTTTCAACTTATGCAGTGATGCGCTACCGATGAGAAAAATCTGACGGCACAGAGGCCAGGAGCACTGAGATGGGTACACGTGAGACTCCCACGTCCACACGTGCTGCCGTTCAGGTTAGCCCCCATAAAAGTGTGAAGATGATGGGTGAGGGAGGCCAGGTGGGGCCAACTTAGGGAAGCAAAGGAAAGCGTTTCCCGGAAGCCCAAATCCCCGTAGCTTGTTCGTACTTTTTGAACAACCTCATCAATTCACCTTTGGGAAGGGGTCCACCTTACCCTTGCTCACATGGGTGACATTTGCCATGGGCCAACTTAGTTTGACTTGAAAGGTTGAGAATATTTTTGAGAAAAATTAAGTATTTTTATTCTAATTTTTTTTAAAAAATTTCTTTTAAAAAATAATTATTTGAAATAGTCACTATACTTCGATGAGATTTTTTTTTTTATAGGAGAAGAAATTGATCTAACCTAGTAGTGGCATCTATTCCAAGTTGATTTTGTCGTGTTCGTGCGTGTGATCTTTTTATGAGGTTTCTCTCTTAAGCATCAATATATTGATCGGTGATCGGCTAGATCTAAGATATGTAATATATATCTATTTCATCATAATTAAATATTTTATAAAAAAATCTATAACATGTTTTTATAACGAATTCTCCTTTGGTGAAGGTTAATTATATAAAAGTATCAATATACTTAGCTTGGCAAACTTTATACTTGATGCATAAGATGCGGCTATGAATGACTTTAGTCATTAAATTTAAAATACTTTAAAAGAAAAAATCATCATTAGTAGTTATAAAACTTAATGTTCAATGTTAACCAACAAGCATCATCTCATCAAATAATATGGGCCAAGCATGAATCATCCAAGTTTGAGAATATTTTTTTTTATCAATTCTTAACGAATACTCTTTCGAGAGCATGATGGTACTCAAAATTGAATTAAAGACTACTTTAAGATAGAGATGGACAACTACAAGCTGAGCTAGCATTTGAGGAGAATAATAAAGGTAATAACCTTTTCATGAAAAATAAAAAGAAGCAATTTAGATTACAACAAGATACTGGTTTTGAGTAGTAGGGACTCCCACATCATTAGTATTATAATCTAAACTATGTCATCTAAACTTGGAAAGAGTCCCCAGAAAAAAAGAAAAAGAAAAAGAAATGTTCATATACGCACACAAAAGCAATTATCTTTGAAATACGTACTTATAAGTCAGAGAAATTGCAATTCAAGTGCAACATTTGCAATGCTCATGAGCATGAAGAAACTTAATCACGCAGGATTAAGATTTATTGTGTTGGTAGTATTTTCGGAAAGGTATCCTTGAGAGCACAAGTAGACAAATGGGATTAACGAGCCATCGTTTTCTTTTAATTGTCTTTTTTTATGTCATTTAGTTAAAGAAAGAAATCAGAAAATGGAATTTCAGAAGATAAGATTTGAGAGCATCATTAAAAAGAAAACAAAATAGAGAGATGAAACAACTTAAATCCGTGATAATCAAGTTAACATTCTTAAAAACCTTTCTTCTCGGAGAAAGGACAGAAGCCATTTTTCTCAAAATCTAGAGCAATACCGTAGCTCGAAATTTGGACCTTATAAAATTTGGAACAAGGTTTGTAATGCTTCCAGCTAACAAATTGCCAGAAGATCCCGTACCCGACTGGCTCCACTGCACAAGCACTGGAGCACACCCATATGTTTAGGTCCCAACAACAAATTTATGTTGCCAGAGCCCGTCCTTATACTGATGTTGTTGTTCTGTGCTCTACTTCCTTTTCTCACTCCATTTTGTTTCCCTTTTCCACAGTGCTACTGTGGGCACTCTTATTGGAACAATAATTTGCCCACCGTGGTGAGGAAAATGAGACCCAAAGAAAAGGATGTAATCCAGCATACAATGAGCTCTTGGAAATAAACTCTCGAGCTCTCTTAAGGTTTCACTTCATAATGTGATAATCGATAATTTTTTGAGCATGATGCATTGTTGTTGTTGTTCTCCCATCTTACACTAACGGTTGATTTTTATATTTAAAAAGATCTGAGAACCGATCAACTCTAATCATTCACTTTTTGTTACAAATGATATTTTCTTTTATATATTCTTCTATGGTCTAATGCTTAATTTGCTCACCAAGCAGATACTTTTTTCTGTTTTTTTCCCATTATATTCACAAGAATTCTCTTAGCAGCTCTCTGGATGAAAGTTTTTGAAGATGAACCAATTCAACAGGATCTATCTATTGTAGTTTTTTTTGGTGCAATCTATTTATTGTAGTTTGATCTAGTTTCAAGATTTATGAAAACAAGAAGAGGTGGTCTCATTAACCAGGCTTAATTCAACTGAGAGTGCAGTTCAAGATTAATTTACATGGAAATAAGCCTCAGATTGTATTACTTTATCTTCTTCATCCCAGTCACTATTATCTAAAGCAACCTAGCCCTTTAAGTGCAATTTATCTAAATGAATAAGTAGTCATAGATTGCTCTTCCATCCATGCACCACCAAGGTTTTCTTTCTTTTAAAAAGCTTATGCCTCACCACTCCAACAAGGGCCTATGAATAAACAAAATTAGTAGCCCAAGCATCACAATTGGGCAGTGATATGAACCTAAAGTGACTCAAAATTCTCACACTCGTGATTTAGGTAAGAAATCGCTTCCTCTCAAAAGTCGAAGACGCCATCATGCCTCCGAAGGAACAATGATAATGTAGCTGGACGTATGCCTAGAATTAGGGCGAGAACTACTTTAATATGTGCACATTACTAAGTATTAAAGGATCAAAGCTTAGCATAGAGCTAATTTAAGACCGACTAGCCCTTGTTCTACTCTAATTGTCATTATTCATCCTATGCCACTTTATCCATCCTTAAAATCAGTAAAGTGCTCATATGATCAATTTAATAATGCAGCACCAAGCTCTATGGAGCACCGAAGTCAAACTTTTCCTGGTCCCATTACAATTCTTTCAACACATCTCTCTTTTTTCTCATCAACAAATGTTCTTTTCTCTGATGATCACAGGTTGGAAGCTCTCAATCACTTTGACTTTTTGCTGAAATGTGCAATTAGTCTTGCAGCTCAATGCATGGGAGAATGCTACTGAATTATATATTTCCATTGCAGCTAATAATGCCTATATATATAATATTACTCATTAGAAAATTGTTGTAAAAATAGAAAAAAAACCTATGTGGTAGGTCTTATGTTTGCATATGATCAGGCATTTACAGCTCAATCTACGCTTCTGATATGAAATTAAAAAGAAATTTGAGGCAAAACGGAGGGAGTGAGGGGTACTCCCAAATCTATTAGAGAAAGAATATAAGTATAGAATATATATATAAATTGCCAAAAATAAAAGTACAAAAGGATGATTAAGAAGATGATATGAGAGAGAAAGAGCATAAGATCTTCTTATGACCATCCAACCACTTGATTGGACTGATATTTATTTATCTCAAAGAGTGTTTTGCACGGCACCGCATGAATGAATAGAGACGAAGATAACCAAGTTTTTTTTTTTTTTTTGGATCTTTTGAGCTAAAGCTAAATGCCAAATGATAAATACAACATGGATATAAAGAATATATCCCATTCCATCCTGCTAGGATTAACTGCATTAATTAAGGTTCACGATTAGCATTTTAAAGTTAAAAACGTCCTTGAATCACATTTTGCAGCTTCCATGAAAGCCTCCCTAGTCTTTCACTCCTATTTCTCTTGGACTTTTAAGCACATTTTCTTGACTTACTGACACCACCACCATCCCTGTCTTATGTTGACAAACTAAGGCTATGTTAATCGCTTTCAATTAAGTTATTATGTTAATCACTTTCGATTAAATTATTCTCTCTGCTTAAATTTTCCGTGAGAGAGACCCAATTTTAATATATCTCCGACATGCTCGATGCCAAACTAAACAGAGATCAAGGCTCCCATTGGCTGGGTTGAGGCAATAAGCATAGTTTCTATTTGGTCTCTGAGCTGTATGACAGATTTAGATGTAATTAAGCTTGATTCTATACTAAGAAAGAAGTGTTTGTGAGTACATAGACCAGGCCAGGGCCAAGCCATATGCACTCCCTTTCAAGGACCGCATGAGATGAAACTATCTCCAAATAGATGAAAACCTACCTGAGAAAGCACAAGGACCACATAAGATGAAGAAAAATGAATCTAGAACAGGAGTTTCCACCACCAAAAGGAGGAAAGTTTTGGATCCATTTATAATGTTATGTTGCATTATCCTGTGTTTCAATGCTAATATCACACATGAGTTGGCAAAAGTTGGGATCATTTTGACTGAGCTGAGTTCTAGGTGGAAGATATGTCATTCTTCAAGGTGCATCCATCATCCAAGTTGGCCACAAATAGTGGTAGCTTGTGCTTGGATGTTGGCCTTGATGGGAGCATCACCCTATTTCCACATGCTTGTTTTCGAGGGAAGATCCGGCACGCAACCGAGAGAATTAGTGCATCAAGATGGGTAACAAAATGCCCATGAATTTCTTTATGGATTTCGATTCTTCAATAAGAAGATGAATGGTTTGATAAAACTAGACCATTCAATATTTACTTACGATTCATAACTTTTTCATAGTAAGTGATAATTTGTAGTCCAAAGCTGCGCTTTCGCCAACTTTAATTATTGCATCAAGCTAAACTTGATGGATCAACTATATTACAATTGGAATTTTTGGCCTTTTCTTTGAGAAAATAAATATTTTGGTCAAGCATTCTGAACTTGAGTCTAGCCTCATCCATACCATATAATATAACAAATTGATTATAAAAGGCTAGTCAAGGTTAGATGCATAAAAAAGAGAACCGCATTATTTTATCACCCCCTTCATCAATCACATGGATTCGCACATCATGCATGGTCAAACACTGATGGAAGATTAGCATATGACACAACCAATATATGCGGCTAGTTTAGAAGGACAAACTCAATGTTTATTTATGGATTCGCCAATAATTTTCTTTTAACTAGACTCAGGCAAGTTGCAAAGAACCGTTAGCCATTCGTACGCAAAGGTGGATTTAAACTTAATCTAAGTAACATTCAAGAAATTGGCAGTGTTACATCTCACATGCCCGACATAATGATTTAGAAATGATTCTAAAGATATCATGTGAAGACATAAACAACGGATGGAAACATAAACAAAGGATGAAATAAGAAACATAGAAAAAGAGAGGAAGAAACAATCGGAAAAGAAAAGGTAGCCGAGCTCAAAGTACCAAAAAAAAAATCAATATCCGGCCCAAAGAAGTCCAACTAGTAAAAGCCCATGCACTTAAATCGGCCCAACAAACCATCCCCCAGGGTGTCAGGGATTTTATTTAGATGGAGATTTAATTGGTATTAGGTGATGAATGTTTCGAGTTATATACAAGAAGGGGTATTTTTGTTCATGGGAAACTCTGCCGGGTTTCTTTTTACCCATCGATACTTCTTCAGTCCATTCAGGGAAATGCCATGAACTCTTCTTGCTGTCATTTTGCTATCACCCCCCTTCCTGTACTCTGTCACACGATAAGCATACGTTGTTTTGCTGTTGAGGAGATGACATTAGATTCGAACCATGATCGGATTTTCATATTTCTTTTTAATTCTTGTCAGAGTTTCAATTAATATTTGAGATTACCGTTCCCTTTATTCTTTCTTGTTTCTTTCTGAATAAAGGGAACATCTTTCTCCCATCAGCTACTGGTATTCCAGTCTCTTCCAAACATCAAGGTTTCTTTTATGTAGGATTAATGAAATTATATCAATTCTCTCCATCATTTCTATTGGTAGGATGGGAGGAACTGATCAAGTGAAGAGTTTGAAGAAACAAGCCACAGCAGAAGTGCCAGAGAGATCATGCAACATTATTGCACTGTGGAGTTAGATCCAATACCTGCTATCCCAGAGCTTTCTAATCTTTGGGAAGGACCAACCTTCCAATTTCACCACCAAACTTTCAAGCAAAACGTAATATGGCAAGAAAAATTACCAGCTTATCAAATTGCAATCCTGAATTAACAGCGCAGTGTTCCTTTATTTCATCATCTCAATGCAAATTTTGAGTTAAGCGTGACTTTGTTATCAAAGTTTATACATCATTCTCAACAACAACAATACTACCCAAATTATATTGGCCTCCTGTTCTCTTTTTTGAATTAAGGATCTTTCACTTTGCCGAAGACCTCTTTAGTCCTGAAATTTGATTTGGAGCAAAAGGTCTTTGAGACCACATTGATCATTACCGTTGGATGAAGAAATGGAGAGAAAACAATTGCCGTGTGTTTGGTTGTGACCCAGAACAGACCTCGATGATTTTAGGAAGCTGTCAATCTTTAATTTTCATATAGATGGGACTAGGTGTGTCGTTTGCTGTTGCCTTTGAGACGCAGGACATTTTTAAAAATAAATAAATAAAAAATGCCCCCATAGTAATTCCATGCAACTCTATTGATCCAATAGACTTGCATCAAGTTTTTCGATGAGTAATAAAGAGAAAATATCCCAAATGTGAGAGGCATCATGAGAGATAGCAAATCAAGAATGCAGGTGGCTAGTCTTATTTGCCATGCTAGGAGTACGGTAAATAGTATCGTAATAATTTTGTTAAAGCTTCAGTTTTCTTTCGTCAAAAAATAAATAAATTTCTCTGTTTCAATTAGCTTTACCTACATTTATAAATAGATATTTTGGCATGGAGAAGCAAATCTATACACTTAGGTTGGAGCCTCAGCCCTTCATAATTTTTAATATTTCATATAATTTTTTAATCAGTAATCAAAACTATTGTAGACGAATCTATGACTCTTATAGGACTCTTTCATATATTTTTGCCTCAAGCCGAGGCCTTAATTTAATCCAACCAAATACATTTTTTTATATGATTTTTGGCCACCTGCTCCAACTTTTATTCTACATCTTCTGATCTAATAGTGATTGGTTTATATGGATCAAATTTGATAGGTGCTTGGAATGCTCAACCATTATATCCAAGGGAGATCAAGGGTACGAACTAAATGTTGGAAAAGCATACTAGTGGGAGTAGCATATTGTCATTGGAGTATAAGTCTTGAATCACATTCATATCAATATTTGTCATATTGATTGGAAAAGTATACTGATATTTGGGACGTCTCGCAATCTTGTACCATATCATGCATTAATACTATAAAATGGTACTGGTATAGGATCCAATACCAAAATAACAAATCTTGATTCATATTCACAAAATCTTGCATTTCTTCTTCTACTTCTCTTAGCCACTGATTTATTTGGGCATCCTTATTTTTCATCCATGAATACCTGCATGGTCTACAACATTATAATGGGTGAATATTATTGATAGATAGAAAAAAAGGAGGGGAGAGAAAGTTGGTTAATCACCTCCCACTCAATATTTTTGTAATAAGATAAACTTAAAAAAATTGAGATTAGATGTAACCGACAAGCTTCTTACCCCTCTGTCACTGCAAGGTAGTAGAAGTTTGGCCGGTCCCTTTTTATAGGATTAGTTATGTTTCTTCCTCTTATTTGTCATAATGTTAGCATAATATTTTTCTTATTTTTGAATTTTATTTTTGGAAAGGTTTTCAACTCTTCTCCTAAAGCCTAATTTTAACCCTACCAAAATTTCTAGAAACAATGGTAATTAGAAAATACTGATTGAATACCATCTCAGCAGCATGATAAGTGAAAAATTAGCAAAAAATATTGTCCATCCTACATATCACCAAATATGATGTAAATATGTCAATTAAACTTTCTCTGATCTACTTTTCTTGCAATCTAATTATGAATTTTCAATAACCCTGTATTAGAATCAATGTACATAATGATAGATTTATTATATTGGCCGATACATCTTGTTGTCAAAGATTGGCTAAGATATCTAGATATCTAGACCATGATGCATCATATATCTTGGTTCATTGATTCTCCATCAATATCTTGGTTCACTTCAAGATTTTGGATCAGTCGAATCTTTTCAATCTAACAGTCAACTAATTAAAAGGGTCATGTCTTCCCCACATGTCAAAGAAACAAGAAAACTAAAAGAAAGATCATATACTCTTGCTTGGTGTTCACTTAGGGATAAAGACTGACAATTGAAAATATAAATTGCAGAATTCAAATCCTATTCAAATTCTGTTTCCAAACATGAACCAATTGAGATAGAAAATATGGTCTATCCAATTTTCATTTCAATTCATTTTGATTCTAACTCCAATTTCTATTGCGGACGGAATGCATCCTCGATCGTGTCCTAGCCAAATCACTAGATAGGCAAGTCCACCGCTCAGAAAATCAAGATGTTAAGTGTTGGGGATGGAAATTAAGAGTTGATTTGGAAACAAACTCGCATCCGTTATCTTTATCTACAAGGATTTATAGCATCCAAATCAAGATGATTGTATTACATCTTCTAAAGTTATGCAACATATATCCTCTATGTGATGTGAAGAATAGATGAATCTTCCATCAATCCTCTCATATATTTAGTAAAATATAGAAAGATGGATAAAAATAATCTCTTCTTTGTTTAGTATAGGAGAAGTAAAAAAAAAAAAAAACGATATTTATACGATATTTTTACTAAACTATCTTTTAATAAAAAATATTATTATTAATATATAATATTTATTTATATTAAAAAAATAGAGCAATATATAAACTTATAATATTTTATAATTTATAATTATATAAAAAAATTAATTTATTTATATATTAATATATAAATAAATAATTAATTTATAATTTAATTTAAATAGCTAATTAATCTTATATAAATTGTTAAATAAAATAGTAAATATAAATAAAAATAAAAAATAATTTTAATTATTTACTTATAATTATAAAAATTATATACTAAAATCAAAATAATTAGTAACAAAATTTAATAATATAAGATTAATAGTATAGATATAATAAATATATATATAAATATAATAAATAAAAAAAATATTATAATTTTATTAAAAAAATATTAAATATAATATTATCAATATAAAAATTTATTCTTCGTACGCTCCTTTCTATCTTTGGTAGGACAAAATGTGGATGTGCAATTCTTTATCCACATCCATCCTTTGTCTCGTGACCACGACAAAATACAAGCGTAGGGTTTGACATATATGTCATGAAAGATCTACAAGAGACTGGAACTAGGAATTCGTCTCCAGCACAAACCTTTTTTTTTTTGTTTTTCAACTGCTGCAACTCTTTTTAATGTACATCTTTCCTCCGTTAGGTGTATCTTGATGCTTGATCCACCGTCGGATTTTTTTTTGGTATAAATAAATCCGATTGGTTTATGTAAACCGATCCCCGGTCTTTGAACGACGTGCATACCGCGTGCACCATGTCAAACGTATCTTTATGTCACGTGCAGTTCACGTGTTATAACCCTAACCGGCCTCAGAGGAACTAAAGAAGCGGAAGCCTGAGAAGAGGAACAACGGTTACAACGCCATGAACGTCCAGGTCCAGAAGAACACCCTCTACGTAGGTAAGGCGTTCGATGCTATGTCTCTGTTGAGCGAATTAATGATTTCATTCTTGTGCCTTTTTGTTTCTAATTGAAACTTTAAGTATATCGACGCAGGAGGGCTGTCGGAAGAGGTGAACGAGGCGATCCTGCACTCGGCCTTCATCCCGTTCGGGGACATCAAGGACGTGAAGACCCCCCTGGACCAGGCCACCCAAAAGCACCGCTCCTTCGGGTTCGTCACCTTCCTCGAGCGCGAGGATGCCGCCGCCGCCATGGACAACATGGACGGTGCCGAGCTCTACGGCCGCGTCCTCACCGTCAACTACGCCTTCCCCGAGCGCATCAAGGGTGGCGAGCAGGGCTGGGCCGCCCAACCCAGTGCGTACTCCTTTTCCCCTCTCCATATCATTATTACGGTCGATTACATTCGGATTTCTTTCTTTATTTGGCTTCAACTCTATTGATAAGTTATTCGACTGTCATGCCCTATGCTTTTTTTGATTCATATACTTTACTAGGAAAAAGTAAAAAAAGGCAGAAAGCTACATATAAATTGTACTGGCCATAGGAGAATGATTATGGTAAATGTTAAGCTCGAAGTTGTGGAAGTTAACAAACATTTTTTTAGCCAAACAAGAGAATGACGCATTGAAGAAGAAATTCAATAAGATTTTGTTATGTTCTTTTGGAACTTAAGAAATAGAGGAGCCAGTTTGGGTGGTATCAAAGTGCTGCTGGGGTCAGGATTTCCTAGTGAATTGAGGCAATATTTGATCAAAACCATATTCTTGTCTTGTGAAAGAGTTGCATATTTGCCATGTTTGTGTCAGCTATTTGACTTAAAAAAAAAGGAACAAAAGCGAAAAAGAGAAAGGGAACCATGTATAAGAGATTTGTGGATAAAGGTTAATTTTGAGGTTGGTTTCTGATTTTGTGGGACTGTCATTTGGCGCATTGGTACCATCTGATTACACCTAATTTTTGTGGATTGCTTGTAGTTTGTACTGAGGTACCATTTACCCTTTAATTGGTGTCTCCACAGACTAATGCAAGGATGATGTTTTGTAAAATGAGATATATGCAACTGGATGATTAGAAACAAAGTTTATATTATTAATAACATACTTATATCAATTTTGTTGTGGGGGTTTTCTGGACTAAGATAATTATACTACATGGCATATGCTGTACAACTGCTTTTTGCTCGACCTAACGGTATATTGCCATTTTATGTAAAATGGTATGCCGATCCTCATCAACAATTTGCCAACTGCGACAAACTTATCCAGCATAACATACTAATACCTTCTTGTTCTGGTGGCAATGCATTATTCTAGCACGAAAGATTTGATCTGCATGATTTTGGATTTATATTCCATGTGAGTCTAATTGACATCATTGTTTTGTTCAGTTTGGGTGGATGCTGATACATGGTTTGAGAGGCAGCAACAAGAGGAGGAAATGCAGCGTCTGCAGGCAGAACAGCAAGCTGCCATGAAAGCAGCACAGGAGCTGTGCAGGAAGAAGTTGGCTGAAGAACAAGAAGGGGAGAAGGAAGAAGAAACAGAAACAAAGGCAGATCCTGTGGCTGAAGCAGAGGCCTTGAAACAGCAGAATGCTTGAACTATCGAAATTCACATTGAAGAACACTATGAGGAAAGATAAACTTCTATGTGCTGCCTACTCATTAGACGGTAAAAAATTGACGCCCTTTCGTATTTTCTTCCCGTGGATTTTGTCATTATCTACCGCACATTGTCATTACTTGCATCGTAATTTTCATGGTGGTTGTTGCTTTTGTTTTCTAGTCCCTCCTTACGTGGGACATAAAAAGCAAAAAAAAATGGCCCGTGAAATCAGGCAACACAGAAGTTTTTTTTTTTTGTTTGTGGTGATGTGAAAACCAAAAAAATACGTGGAGAGGCATGGAAACCTTTTGGCATGTGGAAAAGAGTCCAAAACGGACTCCAATTTTTTGCTATAAAAGAGGAGCCTGTGGATATGACTAAAAAAATATAGAAATAGAGATCCGTGAACCACCAAAAGAGAGAGAGAAGAAGAGAGATTTGGAGGGTGCTTCGTTCAAGAAAAGAAGATTGGAGAATGTCGATTGGAGAAGTTTGCTCAACCTTGGGTTAGAGTTATTCCAATGAGGGTTCTACTGGAGATTTGTTTAATCTTAGATTTCTTCTTTCTTGTATTAGAAGAGGTGTTCCTGACGTGGTGTTAAAATTTTTTTTTTTGTACTTTAAACTATTTTTATAGTAGAAGTTTCTTCTTACTCTTATTCCTTGAACGTAGACTTCAACAGAACTACATTAAATTCTGATATTTTTGTGATTACTATGATTTCTCTGTATTTTTGATGTTATCGTTAGTGTGTTTTTATTTTTGCTTTATTTATTATATTTTAGCATGCTATTTGTTGGGTTTTGAGTACCGAAGGATAATAAATAAAGCAAAAGCAAAAATATATTAATGATAACAGAAAAAACACAGAGAAATCACGGCAATTATAAGAGCATCAGAATTTAATGTGGTTCTACTAAAGGCTACATCTACATAGGAACGAAAGTAAGAATGAGCTTTCGCTATAAAAATAGTTTAAAGTACTAAAAAATTTTTTCTGACACCACGTCGAGAACACCATTTTTAATACAGAAAATAAGAAATCCAAGATTAAACAAACCTCCAGTAGAACCCCCGTTGGAATAACTCTAATCTGAGGTTGAGCGAACTCCTCCAATCGATGTTATCCAATCTTTTTTCTTGAATGAAGCATCCTTCAAGCCTCTCTTCTTCTCTCTCTTTTGGTGGCTGATGATCCATGTTTCTGTATGTTTCTTGTCACGTCCATGGGCTCCTCTTTTATAGCTAAAAATTAGAGTTCGTTTTCTGCATTGCCTGATTTGATGTGTCGTCCCTTTTTTTGCTTTTCACATCCTATGTGAGGAGGGACTAGCTAACAATTCTCCCCCTTACGACTCATGTGGGAGGTTCTATCAAGCCTGCAGTGTCCTTGCACTTCATCAGTTTTGTCCCTGAAACTGGTTTCGTCAATATATCAGAACTATTTTCTTCAATGTCAATCTTTTCAAGCTTGAACTGCTTCATCTCCAGTGCATCCCGAATCCTAGGGCTGAGCAAATAACCGAAATCCGAAGAAACCCACCCAATTCGACCCAATCAACATCAGTTTCAGTTGGTTGAAAGACATAAATCGAGTGGAATCAGGTTGGGATTTGTAAAAAAATTGGTTATTTGCGATCGGATTGGTTCCTACACTCTTAACACAATACATCCAAATCCGACACAATCCATTTGAATCCGCAAATAAGCTTAAGTGGACTAATATTGGACTTAAAATCAACATTGAATCAATATTGAAGCCCAAACCGATACAACCCACCTGAATCTATTACAAATCGCTTATTTTGGTTTCAGATGGTTTATACACGGTAAATGGTCGGCAACGGATTGAATTTTCTTCAACTCGATTGGGCTCGGTTGGATGAAATTTCTCTCAACCCAACTGAACCCGACTCATGCTCAGCCCTACTGAATCCAATTATATCTGACGTCGATGTATTTCATTCTTGAATGAAATGCCTTGTTCTTACTAAGATGGATGACACTCTAGCTATTGCTGTGGACGACGTACACCTTTTGCTCCCTGCCAAGTTCTTCCAATAAATTTTTTAGCCATAGCACTTCTTTATCGGTTTCTATTATGGCAATGTATTCCGCCTTCGTTAATGACAGTGCAACACACTTTTGTAATCTTGATTGCCATGACACTGCTCCTCCTAAGAATATCATTAGATAACCTGGCATAGATTTTCGTGTGTCCACATCTTCCACCATGTTTGCATTTGTGTATGCTTGTAGCATAGGATCTCCGCTGCTATAGCATAAATATGTACTGGATGTCTCTTTAAGGTATCTCATTATCCACTTCATTGCTTCTCAATGCTTTTTCCCAGGGCTTGAAAGAAATCGATTGACTACAACTGCATAAGCAATATTGGACTTGATACACACCATAGCATGCATAAGACTGATCCCCATGACAGAGGCATAAGGAATCTTACTTATATCCGCTTGGTCCTTGCTTTTTGGGCATTGCTTTTTAGTCAATTTAAAATATCCTGCAAGCGGACTCACCACCGGCTTTGCTTTGCTCATGTTACATCGGTCCAACACTTTCTCAACATAGGCCTCCTATGATAACCACAGCTTCTTAGATCTCCTATCTTGGACGATTCTCATCCTCAAGATTATTTTAGTATGCCCCAAGTCTTTCATCATGAACCCTGATCCAACTTTACTTTCAGATCGTTGATTTTGGCAAGTTCCACAATTAGTATATCATTAACATATAGCAAAAATATGATAAAACTATCGTTAGAGAATTTCTTCATGAACATGCAATGGTCAAAACTTGTTCTCTTATATCCATTCTCCATCATAAAGGAATCAAACTTCTTGTACCATTGATGCAGTGTCTGTTTTAGCCCATAAAGATTCTTCAAGCGGCACACCAGGTTCTCCTTCCCTTTAATTTTGAGTCCTTCTGTTTGCTCCATATATATCTCCTCCTCCAACCAAAGTTGTTAAAGGCGCGCCTGAGGCGCAAAAGGCTTGAGGCAAATGCCAAAGGCGCGCCTGAGGCTCTGCATCTCAGGAACGACGACATTTTGGGAAGTCAGACGGATTGGGAAGTCGGATAGACGCAAAAGAAGGAAAAAAAAGAAAAAAATCCATAGTCGTTGGTCGAAGATCTACATCCATCCGAGCACCACCTCAGCCATCGAAGAAGAGAACCCACTTGCCGGCACCCACGATCGCCAATCGAAGATCCACGGTCATTGGAGCACTGCCTCAGTCGCAGGAGAAGAGGATTGACTCATCGATTGACGCAATTGAGGCCCACGATCGCCGATCGAAGACCCACAGTTGCCGATCGACAACCTATAGTGGTCGACCGACCCCACCCGATTGGATATTTTTCTTATTTTCTTTTTTACTTTTCTTTCCTTCTTCTTTCTCTTCTTTCCTTCTTTCTTTTCTTTCCTCTTCTTTCGTTGATCGAAAATCCGATCTTTTTCTTTGTTTTTTTTTTGCCCGGCGTCTTCATTCTTTTGCTGGTCGAAGAGACGAAGACCCGGTCCCGTTCGGGCGACACCGTGAGACCTAGTCCGATCCCTTTCTCTTTTTTTTTTTTTTTTTTGGCCGGCGTCTTCCTTCTTTTGCTTTCTCTTCTTTCGCCGATCGAAGAGACGAAGACGGAAGACCCGATCCCTTTCGGATGTCATCGTGAGATCCAGTCCTTTTTTTTCCTTTCTCTTTCTTTCTTCTTTCTCCTTTTTTTCAGAACATTCTTTACCTTTTTCTTTCTCAATCTACAGTATTTTTTTAAAATAATATACAATTTTTTTAAAACTCTACTATTCATCCACAATAACTTTTTTTAATTTATAATTTTTTTCAATCTACAACATTTCTTTTAAATAATATACAGAATTTTTTTTAATTTACTATCCATCTACAGTAACTTTTTTATTTATATATATATATATTTCATCTACAGTAATTTTTTTTAAACAACATACAGAAACATTTTTTTGCATTTACTAATATTTTTTTTTTCATTTACAATTTTTTTTATCTTTTTCAACTGTGGTAAATTTATTTTAAAATAGTATACAGGAAATTTTTTTTCGTTTACTATTCATAAGTTCATTTACATTCTACAATAACATTTCTTTTTTTTTTTTCATTTATATTTTTTTACCAGTCTACAAAGAATTTTTTTTAGGTCATTTATTGTTCATCCGATTTTGAGATACAGTAATTTTTTTTTGGATTACATTCTTTCTTTTTCTTTTTTTCTTGGATCACATGACTCACAGTATATGTAATTGAATTTTGCTTTTGTGGTTGATTTTAGGAGGTTAAAATGGATTCGAAAGCCATGAATCATCTAAAAAAAAGTCAGCGTGGAAGTATGCACATTTGGCTGGTTCAACGAGCAAAAACAAAAATGATATTATTTATAATTTTTGTGAAAAATTGACCAAAGGAGGGATTTGTCGGGCAAAATAGCATATAGTTGGAGAGTTTCGAAATACCAAAGGTTGCCAAAAATGTCTACCACATATTCGTGAAGAGATTAAAGATTATATGTTAAGGAAAGTAGAGGAAAAGAAACAAGGTAATTTGTTGCCTGATTTTGATGATATGGAAGACTATGGTGTTGATGAAGAAGATGAAATTCAGATGGTTGGTCCTCGTAATAAAAGAAGTGGTGGTACAAGTGGAAGTTCTATGGCTGGTGGCAAGGTATCTAACTCAAAGAAACCAAAACAAAAGGGTCCTACAGATTTGTATTTTACTCCTGATGCGGAAATGATTGTTTGTAGTAGAAAAGAAGGCAAAGAAAAGCAAACTACTATCAATGAAGTTTGCAAAAAAGAATTAAGAGATAAGGCTTGTAAAGAGGTGGCTAGGTGGATGTATGATGCCGGCATTTCATTTAATGTTGTGAATTATTCAAGCTTTGCTGTTGCAATTGAAGCAATTGGATAATTTGGTCTTGGCTCGAAACCTCCAAGTTATCATGAGGTTAGAGTTTCCTTGTTAAGAAAAGAAGTTGAGCGTACTAGAGATTTGATGAAGGGCCATCAAGAAGAGGAGGCAAGGTATGGATGCTCGATTATGTCAGACAGTTGAAAAGATGAGATTGCAAAGGACATAATCAACTTTTTAGTGAAATCTCCTAAAGAATCGGTATTCATCAAATCTGTTGATGCTTCCCATACTTTGAAGAGTGAAAATCTCTTATTTAAATTGCTTGATGACATGGTGGAGTACATTGGAGAAGTAAATATCATTCAAATGGTGTCCGACAATACCTCTAATTATGTAGCTACAGGTAGAATTCAATTTGAATAAACTTTTTTATTTTTAAGTTTTATGAAATTATTTAGTACAATTATAATTTAATATTCAAATTTCTGAATTTTGAATGGGAAGATTGTTGGAGGCAAAGAGGCCAAATTTATATTGGTCACCATGTGCTGTCCATTGTATTGACTTGATGTTGGAGGATATTGTTGAAATTCCAATAATTAAAAAAATATTAAAGAGAGCAATTTTTTTGAATGGGTACATTTATAACAAAATGGGCATTATAAACTTGATGAGGAGTTTCACAGGGCAAAGGGAGCTGCTTAAGCTAGCTAAAACTAGATTTGCAACTGCCTTCATCACTCTTCAATCAATACATAATCAAAAGAACAACTTGAGAAAGATGTTCAATTATGAAGAGTGGAACTCCAAATCTTGGGCAAAAGAGTCAGCTGTCAAGAGAGCGGTTAGTACTGTTTTGATGCCTACATTTTGAACTAACATTGTTTATATTCTTAAGTTGTCTAGCCCTCTTGTTCGTGTCCTTCGATTGGTAGATGGAGAGAAGAAATCTTCTATAGGATATATCTATGAGGCTATGGATAGGACAAAGGAAACTATTACCAAGTCTTTCAGTAGTAGAGAAGAGAGGTACAAGGAGATCTTTAAAATTATTGATGCTCGATGGGAATCTCAACTACATCGTCCTTTGCACATAGCTGGCCATTATTTGAACCCTGAGTTTTTTTATGAAAACTCCAATATTAAGCAAGATGAAGAGGTGATGGATGGCCTATACAAGTGTATACAAAGGCTAGTTCCAAGTGTTGAAGTGCAAGATAAGATTACAGATGAACTAAACAAGTATAGAAATGCTTAAGGCCTTTTTAGAATACCCATGGCTGTTAGGCAAAGGAAGACAAAATCATCGTGTAAATAAATTAGTTTATTTTGTTTTATAGATTTAGTTGTATTCTTGTTTATATTTGTAATCTAAAAGTACTTTGACACTTGTTTAATCAACAGCTGAGTGGTGGGTTGCATATGGATCTTCAATTCCAAACTTGCAAAAGTTTGCAGTAGGAGTTCTTAGCCTCACTTGTAGTGCTAGCAGTTGTGAAAAAAAATGGAGGATGTTTTCACATGTAAGTACTAAGTAATTCTATTATTATTATATGTGATAGCTTTAAGATGTTCTAGATTGGATGTAGTTATATTATCTAATAATTTTATTTTTTCATTCTTACAGCTTCATAGCAAAAAGAGGAATAGGCTTGCTCAACAACGCTTGAATGATTTGGTATTTGTGAAATACAATAGAGCCTTGAGACATCGATATAATAGGCATGATACCATTAATCCTATTTCTTTGAAGGACATTGATGATGGTAATGAGTGGTTGGTGGGAAGAATGGATGGGGATTTTGATGATGATGTTGAGTTGGTGTATGATGATAATGATTTGACTTGGGATGCTGTTGCTCAGGCTGCTGGAGTTGATGATCCTATATATCACATAAGAATTAATATGAATGCTTCTTCATCAAGAGGGGGGGTTTACTCTCGAGGCCTAGAGCATCAAGATCAGAAATTGCAGATGAGGAGTTAGAGGACTCGGAAGAAGAGCAAGATATTGGAGATCACAAGTCTGATGAAGAAGAAGATGATGATCTTATTATTGATGATGATGACTATTAGAAGATTACATCCATTGCTTGTTTATTGCAAGATTAGTTAGAACTTTTAACTAGGATTTTAGACTACTTGGTTATATACTTGTGTTAGTGTGATTTTTATTTTGTTGTGGTGTGCTTATTGGGAACAATATTTTGTTTGAATGTTCGTATGCTACATATTTTGTATTGAAATTTTAATGAGTTTGCATTTTAGACTTTTAATATTAAAGATATTTTGATTTTAGTTTGAAAATATATAATTTTATATATTATGTATATTTCATCTTATTTTTTATAAATGTGTGTCTCATCTTGCTCAGGAGCGCACTTGCGCCTAGGCTCTTGGCACTCTTTGCGCCTCGGTGCGCCTTACGTCTTTAATAACTTTGCCTCCAAGTCACCATGAAGGAATGCCATCTTTATATCAAGTTGTTCCACCTTAAGGTCTAAACAAGCAATGAGACCGAGGACAACTCGAATAAACGTGAGCTTTACGATGGGTGAGAAAAATCTCTTCAAAATCGATGCTCTTCTTCTGACAAAGCCTTTCACAACTAGCCTCGCCTTGTATTTTGGTTGTGAACTGTTTTCCTACGGCTTCAACTTGAATACCCATTTATGTTTAAGTGCTCGCTTTTTCTTAGGCATCATCATTAGCTCATATGTATTATTTTGCTGCAAAGAATTCATCTCCTCCTTCATTGCCTTCATCCACTCACTATGCTGTTGCTCTATGGCTTTGGAGTAGGACCTAGGCTTCTTCGCATTTGTCAATAGCATATAATCCTGTGGTGAATATCTCATGGATGGTCTCTGCTCTCTTGTGGATCTCTGGACCTCCTGTATAAGTGGTTCAACATGCAGCTCAGTTTGAACATCATCCGCATTCTCCTCAATCTCGTAATTTTCACGTGTATCATCATCTGCAGTTGCTCTCCCGTCATCAAGACTCCTTAGGAAAGTATCTAGGCGCAAGTCTATAGGGCTGCTAAAGATGACTTCGACTTGTTAGGCTTCTCGAAGTCATCGATCGTCTGATCCTCAAAGAAAATAACATTGCGGCTGCGCATGATCTTCCACTCCATAGGATCCCACAACCGGTAGCCAAACTCTCCATCCTTATTATAGCCTAGGAATATGCACTGCTTCACCTTGGCATCTATTTTGGAACTCTCATCCTTCGAAATATACACAAACGTCCTGGATCCAAAAACTTTCAAATAATTGTAAGTCCGCAATCATACTCTCTGCGGTGTATCACCCTTAAGAGTATAGGAAGGAGAAAGATTAATGACATGGACCGCAGTCATCAATGCCTCTTCCTAAAATGCCTTCGGTAGTTTAGCGTGAGAGAGCATACTCCTGATCTTCTTGCAGATTATCTTGTTCATCCTCTCTACAACCCCATTCTGTTGCAGTGTTTTAAGCACTGTCTTCTCCAATCTAATACCGTTGTATTGACTGTATTTCTCGAAAGGATCCTTGTATTCACCCCCATTGTCCGCCCGTATATACTTCAGCTTTTGTCCAATCTCCCTTTCAGTGGAGATGTTAAATTGCTTGAATGTATCGAGCGTCTGATCCTTTGTTTTTAAAGCATATACCTATACCTTTTAGGAGTGATCATCAATAAAAGTCATGAAGTAAGAGCATCCACCAAGAGTTTTATCACTTATAAAACAAACATCACTGTGAATAAGATCTAATACCCCAGTTTTTCTTTTAGAGGAAAGATTCTGAAAAGAAACTCAAGTTTGTTTATCCATCAGGCAACTTTCGCATGTCTTTAATTCAGAATCATAAGTAGGAAGAGCATTCTTCTTGGCCAAAATTGACTTCTCCTTTTGGCTCATATGTCCCAGTCACCGATACGGCAATTCTAAGGTACAAGGTTCTTCGATTACGTTCATCTCCCCCTTACCGAGCTTGGCTTGCATGAAATAGAGAGAGCCTTGCTTGATGCCTCTAGCTGCTACTAAAAATTTCTTGGTCGGCTTTCACTTGCCATCTCCAAACATACTATAGTAGCCCTCCTCGTCTAATACCCCTGTCAACAATAGATTTAGATGGATATTATACCCTAAGCTCGTGATCAGCATAATGTTCCTGATACCAGTGATTTTTGATTATCCATCATTCTCCATCTTTACTGTCCCAAAGTCATCGGAACGATAAGACGAGAATAATTCCTATCTCGCTGTAACATGATATGAAGTGGCTGAATCAATCACTTAAGTAGAGTCTTGGCTAGTAGTATATGCAAGACCAACGTCTGGTATGCCATAGACTGATCGCCTCTCCATCCATAGTTACAGCTGTCGTCTCATTGTTTGAGTTGGAGTCATTGCCTGATTTGTTCTTTGGCTTCTTCTTCTTTAGTAATCGACGATCTTTCTTAAAGGGACCCTTCTTGCTGCAGTTGTAACATTTGCTATTTTGGGGCTTGGATCTATCTCGTGATTTGGTGCAGCTATCATCCAAGTTAGATTGGGAGTCCTTGTGCTTGCTTCTTCCCTTTCTTTCCATGATGAGGGCCTTATTGTGGCTTGAGATCCCTTACTTCTTCCTCCTGGCCTTCTTGTTCAGCATACAGTCTTTTATCATTGCCAAGGCTATCAAACCCTCTTACTTAGAGACACCACCAGAGTCTTCCAACTGTTGGGCAAGGAACTCAACAATTGTAGGGCTTGAAGCTCCTCATCTAATGCCATCTTTATCGCAGTGAGTTGGTTCACCATGTTCTGAAAGTTGCTTAGATGCTCTGCCAAGGAAGCTCCCTCCTTATATTTCATGTTCACCAGTTTGTGAATTAGAAATGTCTTGTTCTGTGCCGTCTTTCTCTCGTATAGGCTTTTCAATAACAACTAGAGGCTATCGGCATTAACCTCTATTGAAACATGGTGGAAGACACTATCGTCAATCCACTGTCGGATGAGCCCATCGATTTTGCAATTCAGTTTCTTCCATTCTCTGTCTGACATCTTATTGGGCTAAGCAATAACTCACTCGATTAGATCATAAAGATCTTTGCAATGAAAGAGGTCATCCATGTGAGGCTTCTAAATCGAGTAGTTGGATAATGTCAGCTTGATCATAGTGCCTGACGAAGATTGGTCATCCATCTATTAGTGTCTTAACTCTTTCTTCAGTAGTCTGGATTTGATGGAACCTAGCTTTGATACTATTTATTGGGTTTCGAGTACTGAAGGATAATAAATAAAGTGAAAGTAATAACATGCTAACGATAACACAAAAAATACAGAGAAATCACAGCAATCGCAAGAACATCAGAATTTAATGTGGTTCGGGGACGAGAGTAAGAAGGAGCTTCCACTATAAAAATAGTTTAAAATACAAAAAAAAAAATGATACAATGCCAGAAATACTGCTTATAATATAAGAAAGAAGAAATCCAAGATTAAACAAACCTCCAGTAGAACCTTTGTTAGAATAACTTTAATCCGAGGTTAAGCGAACTCCTCCAATCAATGTTCTCCAATATTCTTTTCTTGAACGAAGTACCATCCAAGCCTCTCTTCTTCTCTCTCGTTTGGTGGCTCACGGATCCTCGATTCTGTGTTTTTTTTTTAATCTCATCCATGTGCTCCTCTATTATAGCCAAAAATTAGAGTTTATTTTGGACTATTTTCTATATGCCAAAGCCACGTAAAAGTTTTCTCCACATGCTTTTTAGTTTCCGCACCATGACAAAAAAAAAAAAAAAAAATCCGTGTTGCCTGATTTCACACACCACGTGAGGAGGGACTAGCCAACAGTTTTAACAGTAAAATTATTGATTCTGCAGTTGACATTTTGTCAGAAGCATACCTGTGTAACATTGCTTGTGTTTAGTAACCCTGATATGGTGTTGCAAAAGGAATATACACTCAAGCAAAGAAAAATAATTATGATAGATTACATGGTCTGAGAGAGTGCTCTCATTGTTCTGTGGATATTGTGGTCCAGATTAATTTGTCATCATGCAATGCTGTTTACAAGTTCTTTTCTAAAAAGGAGAGTTATTAGTACTGAAAGAAAGTAGTGTTGAAGACTAATACCTCAGTTATATGGACAAATTCACTGCTATTCTTTTGTAGCAAATGTAGGTATGTAGACGCCTCTGTGGTTTCAGATTAGAAGGAATGCTTATTATGTGATTTGAAGAAATCTCACCGATTCTAGATCTCCAGCTCTTCGGAAATTGTCGGATACACAAGCATGACTGATGTAGCCTCTGTATCCCAAACAAGGTGCAGGGTACCGACTCAACCAACAGGCTAACCAGATGGAGAAATTTATCATTTTCATCATTCTTGCATCATCCAGAACAAACTATCATACACCTAATTTGGTCAGAGGGTTTTCTGGATGAGTTCTTAAAAAATTTGTACTCACATTTCCTCATAAGTTAACTGTTTGCAATCTGAATACAGCCGTATGCTCGTGTTGCCAGTCTTAGATTGTCTTAGATTAAAATTCTCAAACTGATATGTTAGCGGCGTTGGATAGTTTTTCTTTGTTTAAGCAGTGCATCACAAACATTAGCAGCATCCATGTTATAGCCAACATTGTGCACTCTAATGAAATGATGACCACCCAAAATCTCTGCTGTGACTAGGGGTGAGCATAAAACGGTTCAACCCGTTGAACCGAACCAAACCAAACAGTTTGGGACGGTTTGGTTTGATTTAGAAGACAAATTTTTTGAAAACGGTTCACGAACCGAACCGAACCGCTATTTGGTAGTTTGGTTTGGTTTCAAAAATTCTGAAACCAAACCAAACCATCAAATCATGAACCATTTTAAATTTTTTAATAACTTAAATACTACTTAGAAAATCCTAATCCTAGCCACTAACCAATAGCCAGCTCTAACAGCCTCCATTTCTTCTTTTCTCTCTATCTCTCTTCGTTTTTTTCTTCTTTTCTCCGCTTGATTGATGTCTTATATTGGAGTTTGGAATTTGAAGTTGATGTGTTATATTTAAGGTTTATCCAGTTCATTGGAGATATTGATGGTTTTATTTTACACTTTTTTATTGATTTATGAAAGTTTTCTTTTGAATTTGTTCATTACATTCTCGGTCGGGAAGAAAAAAAATAATATGTGAAATGTTTTGGTGCGGTTTGGAACCGAACCAAACTGTCTAAAGCGGTTTGGTTCGGTTCGGTTCCAATAGATAAAATGGTTCGATTTGGTTTGAAAAATCCTCAAACCATTCTAAGGCGGTTTGGTTTGGTCCAAACCGTACCGTGCTCATTGGTAGCTGTGACAGATGCAATGGTGGCAGGATCTCTCTAAACAGGATGAGTATGATTGCAGATCTCATCTAAGAATCATGTTCTGGAGGGTCCAACCAAGATCGGTGCACGTGAAGCAGCCAATTTTTTCCAATCTCTCTTTGGATGGATGGCAGAACCATGAGAAGTTTCAAAGTAAACCCAACACTAGGGTCAATGACCATTCACCACATTGGATCCCTGACAGTTTTCTTCATTCACCCTTGCACATAGCTCAGAAGCTACTTGGTTGCAAACATTTTCATAATGTAAATTTTCATTTCTGGTGTTGTAGTTGGATCTTCTCTCATGTGCCTTGCAACATAAGCACACCAAGGTCTCCTACCACAGCAAGAATTTCTCTAGAGAATAAACATCTAGCAAACATTCTGCAGATGAATGGATACGATAACGACATGCAGTCGCATTCCATGAGGTGCAATGGGAGGTTTTCATCACAAGGAAGCCACTGTGAATTGCAGCAATTATGTGTTCAGATGCAACCATCAATTCCACTCAAAAGAACCAGAAGCTACAGGCAAGGGTGTTTGGTTTTGATTGCAAAACTGTTGAAGTTACGGCTTGACTTGGTGTCACAACAATTCACAATAACTGGCACAAGGATGCGCAAGGGATTAAAAACTTTCTTTCTTTCAAATGCATCTCCTCTAGATATTAGTCAGAAAGAAAACTCTTGAGATCCACCACAAAACCTGCTATCTGTCTCTCTGTGCATCATGTTCCTGTCAGATTCTTAGCAGCAAGAAGGGCTGTAAAAGCCTTGTGCTATGGGCCATTAATTATTCTCCTATATTAATCACCCCAATCTATCAGCCAGCCCCAAGTCTCAATTCCCCGGAAGTGTAAAAAAGTGCCGAGGGACGGGCAGTAATAGAACTCCAGTAAAATCCACATGTTTACATGCAAATGCCCAACACATTGCAAAACAAGATTTAACAATTGCTTTCAATCAGATTTCTGTGGACTATCATCCCAGAGAACGGTCTTTGAGGCAATTGTAGCACCCAAGAACCGTGCCAACTTTCCATCAGATGTTGTTGATGATATGCTTGCAGGGAGCATGCACCTGCATGCTTGTTTCAGAATAGGAAAACCATGATCAGCGGGCAATGCAGAAGCTGTTGTAAGCAAGCAGCCCTGAAAACATTGAACTAGATCGAGGATGTGTTACCTTTTCAGTTTGTAATTGGTTTTGGTCAGGGCTTGCTCAATTTGTAGTCAAGAGGATACGTACCCATCATATGTTTGGAGCATCATTTTCTGATCTAAGACAAGTTTTATTATCATTGAAAATATTCCATTAAGTGATGGCATACCCTGAGCAGGTGATGGCTAGCCTTCATTGGGAAGACCTCTTGCTTCATGAGAGACTTGATCTTGAATTTTATCGTCATAAACTATGTAAGGACCAATGCAGGTGTATCTTTAGTCCCACATCAGTTATGCGTTAGGTATATTTTACGTACCCATATGAGATTAACGAATTCAAAAAATATATTCCAGCTAATCTTGAGATTCTAAATTATTATGAATGATATCAGAGTAGATCTAACCTACATCCTATATAGACTAAGAGATACACATAGGCTTATTATGGCTGACCATGAGCCGATCATGGTGCTTATGATTTGTGATTATATTTGAATGGATTTAGACCTTTAATCCGGTAAGGATACCAAAATTTAAAAGAAAGAAGTTTGTAAGGATTTGTATGGATATGTATTTAGTCTCTTATCAATTATATACCGTACTTATATAGGATTAGAGGATTCAAATAATATCTTTTGACTAGTATTTTTGGATGAGATTTTGAATTGTTAGAAACTATTTTTGGAACCTTCTATTTTTTTATTTTACAAATCATCAATGAAATTATCACCTTGCCTCCATACGTGGCCCTTTCATTCTCCGTTCTTATTGTGATATCTTTTCATTTCAAAATCAGCACTTTTTGCATCTATCAATCTATGATCTAATCTCCAAACGATGCAAACCCTCTTGTGATCTGTTTTTTGTTCTACTATTGCCAAGGTGTCTTTGTCACCAATCACTTCTTGTTTCTCCAACAACCATCGACAAGACAAAGCCACCAACATCTTTGAAGTGGAAGATTCAGATGACACAATAAAAGATTAACAAATGACGCAATCTCTTACGGTCTAATTGGAAGCATTATTCTTGACACAATTGCAACACATATGAACGTATGAATAGGTAGATCCATGTCTATGAATTTTGCAGAACCGAGCATTCAATTCAGTATCACTTATGGCAAAAGTAAAATAGCATCCGTCATCTTCTCTGCCAACAAATTAGTGAAACATAATTAAGTTGAACTAGCAAAGGCCTTACCAAAGGGATCATCCGAGGATCTAAATTCATGTCAAATTGAGATTCGTGTAAGATGATCAAAATGAGATACGGATATGAAGCAATGTATGGATGTGGTTTATATCCTCCATGAGCCGTGTCCACATGTCATGCATGGCAGATTGAGAGATCTAAAGACAGCATGTTATGTATGAATAATGCGCAGAGAACTTGTCAAGTCGCCAATTCTCTTTGGTACGGTGGGCGGGATCCAAACCGGAAATCTAGACCCCATTTGGTACCAGTGCGGTTTTAATTTTTTTAGTTTTCAAAAATTAAAATATAAACACCGGGATGAATAATCTATCTGGCATGGTGGTTTTCAATATTTGCTTCTAAGGGACTCCAATATGATATTTCAAAAATAAATAAAAATAATTTTAATTTTTTTAAAAATATTATTTTATCCCATATAACCATCGTTATGCTCTTATCATTATTATTTTCATCATTACTATCACATCACCACCATAACTATATCAACATACCTTATAATATTATTATTTTTATTAATATCATCATCATCATCATTGTCAAAACTATCATAATTATCATTGATCTCACTATAATATTGTTATTATAGTCATCATTGCGATTGTACCATCATATTATTATCGCCACTATTATTTTTTTTATTATAATTATTATTATCAATTTTTATTATCATCGTCGTACCATATTATTGTTATCATCATTATATAGTCATATGTCTTTATTTTTCTAAATAATAGGTATGATTCAAAATTATTTATTTTTAAAAATAAAAAAAATATTTTTAAACTTTTACTTAAAATAAAAAAAATATTTTTTTGATGAAAAAAAATGATGCCTTAGTTTCCTCTTCTATCTATCGTGAGTATGCCTGTATTTTTCTAAACGATGGTATGACTCAAAATTATTTATTTTTTAAAAATTAAAAAAATCATTTTTTTTATTTTTATTTAAAATAAAGAATTATTTTTTTGATGAAAAAAAATGATGCCTTGGTTTCCTCTTCCATGTATGGGAAAATTCAGGAACGTTCAACTGGTAATACACGGTAGCATTCCCTTGTATTTCTTTGGGCTCAAGGCAATAAGGCGCCCACCGAGCGAGAACTCGGGAGGGCGGCGTTGGCTCGCGAAAAAGGTAAAACAAAAAGGGCGCTCCTTTGAAACGGCTCCGCGATCTCTCCTGTCCCGCGAGTTCTTCTTGGTCCCCAGAGTATACTGAGGGGTCTCTCCTCTCCGCCGTTCTCTCTGAGCTCGGCCCTGTTCTAAAGCGATGGATTCGGGGGAGATCGCTCGTCCTAAGGTCCCCGCCTTCGATCGAACCGAGATCAATTGGGACAAGTAAGGATCTCTCTTTTTGGATTTTTGTTTCTTTGTCTTTGATTCATCTTCATGAACCCTTCGCTTTGATTGCATGCTTAATATATCATCATTTCGTGTTTTCATTACCTCCCCTCTCTCCTTGTACGGTAATCTTCATTGAGTTTTAGCGGATACCAAGATTTTGGTTGGTTTGAGGGCGATTGATTGGGGAAAGAAGGAATCCATCGTGCTTTTTATCCCTTTTGCTTGGTTTTCTTGGTCACGACTAACTGTTGATCCATTTTCTTGGATCTTTTGTCGTTTAATTAGATTTTGTGGTAGACTTTTCAGAGCGGTAGATTTTCCACTTTGGATCCCTTCTGACACCTTTTCCTTCTCTAGCTTTTCCCTATATGGTATTTTTTGATCCTTTTTTTCCTCACGAAATTAGGGTTTCAGTGGTTTCTAGACTTTTATTCGTACCAATTCGCTCATACGATAGAGTTCTTATTGCCATTTTTTGTGTTTAATTTTTTCTTTTCAGTATGACAATCTTGGTTTCTTATGTTTCAAATTGCTTATGCAATAATGCCATTGTTGGTTTAGGGTTCGATCATAAGAACAGATTTCTTATTTTTAATTTTTAGTTATCATATACTTTAGATTATAAGAAGTTGCTTTCTGCTGATCCTTAGAAGTTGCAAGTAGACCACCTATTGTACTTGTTTTATTAATCACAAGCGATGAAGAATAACTGAATGCTTTTACTCGGGGTAGTTAATTGTACTACAAAATTATAAGTTTGCTTGAGGATAAAGTGTATAGAACCTGCCCTTGTAAGTGGGAATAACTGATTAGAAGCAAAGAAGACTTGTAGAAATTTCACGTCTCTAAATGCTGGTGTAAACTGAAAAATATCTAACTAGCTATTTTGTAATCATTAGGTTCAGATTTTTGAATATCCATGCTAATTTACTACTTTGAACCAAATTTGAGAATGAGAGCGAGAGAGAGATCATCGGCTACGGAGAAAGCAATGACTACTTGTTGCATGGATTCGAAAAAGAGCAATAATTAGGCCAAGAAAATATGATATAAGCATGTAAAATGTAACCAAAAGAATCAAGGTTAATTTATCTCAAATAATTGAAGAAAAATAGCTCAGAAAAAATGCAATTAATGAGAGATTTTTAAACCAACCAGTTAGTTGCAAAGATCAGTGATGTCCAAAAGGCAAAGCCCCTGTAAAGGCAGGCATGCGGAAGCTTATTTTGATGAAGCATCTTGTCTTAAATGAAAACCTACTTTTCATCCAGAAAAATGTCTTTTCGAACACACTTCATCCTTTTTGGCCAAAGCAATAAAATGACACTGATGGTGGCTTATTATAAGTTCAGTGGTCTGTTAATAAAACAGTGCAGTGTAGTATGTCCATTTATCGTGTTAACACTACTCCCTTAGACATCTCCCTTACACTGTCCTAACTCATACCTGAACAAATATGCATTTTTTAGGATTAACTAAATGTAAGATTTTTCTTCATTTCTAAACCATGCAGGAGATTTTTGTCCGCCCTTTAATCTTTTCTCACCAATTGTTTAGGAACAGTCTCTTCCCAAATTTAGCTATTTGTTTTGGTGCTTATTCAAGTTGACCAAACGAGGTCATTTGGTGGGTTAAGTGAAAAAGGACCACTTTGCAGTGCTTTTGCTTGAGATTTGACTAACCTGCTTGGGCAGAATTGTGAACCATGTCAAATAGTGAATCCAAAATTTAGCTAGGTATGTATGTATGTATGTATGTATGTATGTATGTATGTATGTATGGAATGCATGCATGCATGCATGCTATTTTAAGATACTATGTATGCTAACAAATATAATTATATGAACACTCTAAGCAAAATGTCAAAATGTCATTATGTAACAAAGGAGAAACATACATACATACATACATAGTAAGTATCTTAAAATAGTGCTGATTTTACATATTTGGGGCAGGACTTAGTGGTTAAGGTTCAGCGTATGCTTATAAGTCGCTTACTTAGCTGTCTAGAAGTGACATAATGGCTTGATTATTTAATGAGGTTATTCCTGTATTCATCTTGTTCAATTTTATATTGTTCTACTGGTTTCCTGCTTAATTTTAAGTTTTGTAATTTCTATAACAAATGCTCCCTGTATTTTATTAACTGCTACCTACGGTAAAATTTCACTTTTTGAGTTAATCAGATCACTTTTAGCTATGCCCTTCTGTTTCACACTACTTGATGTTTACTTTATATTTATATTCAAAAGACTGTTGTCTCTATTTACCTGTCAACCTTCTCAGTCAGTGATCCCGTTCAGCCAAATGATGAAAGAGCCCCATAATGGGTGAAGGATATAGGGAATGCTTCTTTTTGTTCAGTTCCTCCCTATGTGGATTCTGTTCTACTTTGCTTCTCAATGGGAATACTGTTGCAATATTGTTGAGGACAATTAAGAATATCTTTCAGTGCTCTACTACTATTTTTATCATGTTTTATTATTTGTTGTATTGCCGCCAATAATGAATCTTCACAAAACTAAACTACCACATAAATACTTTTTGAGCTTGTACCATTTATTCAAAGGCCTTCCACAAATATTTAGAATATTTTGTTTATAGCTGAAATAAATGTTTATGTCTCTAGTATCTGTTTATGTACAACTTTTCTACTTAAACCAAGTCTATATGCTTATCTATTTCATCCAATCCTGCAGGCTTGACAAAACTAAGTTGTATGTCGTAGGAGCTGGCCTCTTTACCGGTGTTACTGTGGCCCTGTATCCCATCTCTGTCATAAAGACCAGGATGCAGGTTGCTTCAAAAGATGTTGCACAGAAAAATGCATTTGCCGCCATAAGAAATATTCTAAAGGTTGATGGTATTCCAGGCTTATATAGGGGGTTTGGCACAGTTATTACTGGTGCTGTTCCTGCCAGGATCGTTTTCCTCACTTCTTTGGAAACGACAAAAGTGGCTTCACTCAAGCTGGTCGAACCATTTAAGCTCTCTGAACCAGTACAGGCTGCCATAGCAAATGGCATTGCGGGCATGGCGGCATCTCTTTGCTCTCAGGCCGTGTTTGTTCCTATTGATGTGGTATGAATGTTTTTTTTATTGGACAATCATGTGTTTTAACTTCTTTTTAAAATTCCTGAATTCAAGCCAATATTATCTGTCTCTATATCAATGAAAATAGCAGGGAAGCTGAAAACCATTGTTATGTATTTCAGCATGAACACTGATCTCATTGAATACAAATTATTGTAAGTCTAGTATCAGAATCAATTCCTTCGGTGCATTTAACTGCAAATTGTGGCATATTGTGATCTGTTTCTTGCTGTGCTCAGAAAGTTGTAAGTGCGCCGGATCATAGTTTTGTTTTTTCCTGAAAGTAGGATGATTGAAAGCTCCACCTAAGCATAATGTGCTGAATCATAATTTTGGTTATAGAATACAAGTAGGCATAGTGGATGCTGGATTGCTTTACACCTATAACTGTTGTAAGCATAGCCTGCAATCCCTTCTTTATCAGGTACTAAAATTCCACTTGCTCATTTTATCCAAGATGCATCCTCTATAACAGCAGTCCTTGACTCCTTGAATTAACGCTCAAAATGCTTTGTTCTTAGACGTTGCTTTGTATTTAGAGAAATTTCCTATCTAGCACATTAAAAAGATATTATTTTTATCAAAGTTTACCATCTCACTATGTCGGTATGGGGCCGGTTCGGCGTACCGAGTGTTGGTATGCTCCCCCACCATGTTTTGATATGGTTTAGTCCGGAATGGCAAATCTTGATTTTTACGTTTTAATGTACAATGAGCTATTTTTATTTGATAAGATGCAAATTATGTCCATATTAATGAGAAAATTTCTTTTCATCCCTTATCATCTTTGAGCAATTTATGAATATTTATGTGGTTTCATATTTTCTCAGACAGTTCTTTTGTGATGTTCATCAGTTATTTTTCTGCATATCTTCAATTATCAGTGTCTTTTAGTATGGGAGAACATTTTAAATCATTTCTTCCTTTGAAATGGAGGTTTTTACAAATATTACTTTGTTTCTTATCAAAATGCTTATCTTTGCTAAAATTGTATGAATTATTGTTACCTTTGAATTTCAATAATCATTGTAATATACTTCATTCAGGTAAAATTGTAAGATAATTATTGCTTACATTCTCTAATATTTAGTATTTTACTGATAATCATGGTTCTTTTTTCATAAATGTAGCCCAAATAGTTAAGAAAATGCTTAAGGGTTGTGGTTCATTAGTACAGCATCTTTTGGCACCTGTTTTCCCATTGTGACTTTTTTTTCAGTGCATTACATATTTCTTGTCAAATTGTAGGTCATCAAAAATTTTCTTCTATATGAAAATGTATTGCTGTTATCCCTGTTCTTGTATGCGTATGCATGCATGCATGATTAAACTAATCAAAATATTTGTGGTTCTCCAAGTTCCGAAGACACTGCACTGTAATACTATTTACACATTTTAACATCAGTCGCTACCCAGTCATGTATTGCACATGTACTGGATGAGATTTGTTCTGAAAAAGTGGAGCAGCATATCTGTACATTGTAGAATTTTTGTTCAGTCCCTCTTCTCGATGCTTAATGCATGTATTGAATGTGATATTTGTGCCTGTTATTATAGCTAAAAAGAGTTATTCTGAACTTGGAAGTATCTCAATTGCATCTGCATCCTCATAACAACTCAGGTCCTTTAACAATATCTTGAGCTCATTTAGGTGTTTTGGACCAGGTTTGTGCATAGCTAATTGATACAGAACCTGTTTCTGTGATATATTCTCACTGGATGTTGTTCTGGAGATGTCAGCTTTAATTATGAGGTGATGTTGCAAGAAAGGTTCAGCGAGTTTATGTAACCGGATGTCTGCTAGTTTTTTTTCAAAGTTGCTTGATTGGGTATTATATCATGCACTTGAAGGTTAATAATATATGGACACAAAAGCACAATTTAGCATCCAAGTATGTTTTTGTGATTGAGGTGAACTTGTGTTAGGTTAGCCAAAAGTTGATGGTGCAAGGATACTCTGGTTATGCAAAATATAATGGTGGACTGGATGTTGCTCGTAAGATTCTGAAGTCTGATGGAGTCAGGGGTTTGTACAGAGGATTTGGCTTGTCCATTATGACATATTCCCCATCTAGTGCTGTATGGTGGGCAAGTTATGGATCCAGCCAACGTATAATCTGGAGGTAAGATGCCAGACTTTCTCTATAAATAGCAAACACCTAAATGGTTGGAACAAGTGCACATGCTGATGTATAGGATATGGTTATAAACGCTATTTTTCCTTTATATCCTTGCTGTTCTTGATCGTCCATTTACCTCCTCTGAGTGGTTGTTATGGTATTCTTGGAAAACTACTGTTTGGATGTATCTTATATGTTGTAACACATGAATTTGTGGCATTTTGTTTTTATTGGTTTTCTATATACAGATGTATCTTGTGCTGCTTCCCCTGTCTTCATAAGGTTCTAAAGTTTTATTTAACTGACCAATTTTTTTAGCAACCTCTTTACCAGATATTTGTTTCACATTCATGGGAGAAGAATGCATTACTTGGTTGTTGCTTAGTGTAGTGTTTATAATCTCTGGACACCTTAGATCCAGGTGACTTAATCATGTGTAGGCTCTGTACTTAGATTTGGTTGTGCCTTTTGTACATTTTCCTATTCTTATAATTTAACCTTGATACATGCCTTATGCATCTAATTGGGGCTGGTTTTTTGGAGTTCCTATCTTAATATCTTGGTATAAAGCATTTTACCTTTTATGTGCATTTAACCAGCTAAATTTTCTCAGTTTTTGGATTCTTTCCATGTGGGAATATATAATGTAAAATATTTAAACCTGAAGTTTTTAGTGTCTAATGCTGTTGAAGAGGTATGAAGTTTAATTTTTTTATGGTGTTCTAGAAAGAACATATGGATCTAAGTTGCTGACTTTCTTTGAAGATGAATAAAATGAGATACCTTGACAAATCAAACTACCAACACAACGTAGTCAACTCCATTCATTAGAGCATTTTCCATTGAGTCTCTGCATATATCCTTTTTTATTCTAGTTTTATAAACCCTTATTTTCTCGAAATAAGGATTTGGCCCAGGATTGCCCATTTTTAATTCCAGGATTTCTCTGAATTTGGAAGTTACCACTTAGTAGGTTTCCATACCAAGGCTCAATCCAATCAAGTTCGTAGCATCTACCAATTTTGCCATATCCCCTTTTGATTTGAGACCAAGATCCAGTTGGAATTCCGCCCATCTCTTTCATTTATTTTGGAACCATTTTTATGACTGATGAACAAGTTTTGCTGACATTTTTTATGCTAGTCTTTTAGGTCACTCTTTGGCCTTTGCCACCTTTATCAATGAGTATAAATTTTTCTTCACATTATTTTTTAGATCTTCCCCTCCCTAATACTGATGCTTTTACTGAAACATTTGTTGTTCGAGTTATGTGCTGCTGCAAAATTTAATCCTGTGCAGCATTCCTGCTACATGTTTGATGATTTTTTGTGACATTAAGGCTTTGTGTAAACTTTGTTTTTAACAAATAAGATATGAAGTACAAAGCCAAAGCATTTATGAGGCATCAAAAGGTGGTGCATGACCAACTTCTAGATAATAAGTTCTCTGATTTGAAAATTTCACAATGATGTGATGCACATAAATAAACAAATCTAGAACCAACTTAATATGTTCAAACTATTCTTTTATTTTCCTTTCTTCTTGCTCTTCCTTTCCCTTTTCCTCCTCCTCCTCCTCCTCCTCCTCCTAACAAAGTTTTGTATTTCAATCTCCTAAATTTCTTTAGCTGCAAGTTTCATAAATTTACTATTTTGTAGCCTTATTCTGTACAGTGTCATGCTAGGTAACTGAAATGCCAATCTTATTTGGTGGACAAGGTCAGGTCTAATAGTCAGTCTGATAATTATGGCCTGAATATTAGTAGCTTGAAATATGAATATTGAGTAGATGGTGGTGCAAGTTATCTCAATAAGGTTTTCTACAACTGCCATCAATTCCTCTGTTAGTATTGAAGTCTTGTAAATGTAGCTGGCTAGCTGCCAGAGACAGTTTTCTCATTAGAGGCTCACAAACATCATTATTTTCAGTAGATTATAACCCTAGAACCTAACTACTGGAAAGTTCTCACCATGGTTCTCTTTGTTGTCTTGATTAGGCTTTTGGGCCATGGGAATGATACGGAAACTGTTCCTAGCCAGTGGAAAATAATGTGTGTTCAAGCTACAGGTGGAGTTGTTGCTGGTGCGGTGGCATCTTGCATCACAACCCCTTTAGACACGATTAAGACTCGACTGCAGGTATACGCTTAATCTTCTGGCTATCATCGGTTTTGCTTGTTCTCTACTTTCTGCATGCAGTTCCTTTCCTTTCCAGTCTGCACACAGCCTGATGTTTCTTGCATGATCTATTTGAACAATCCTAAGTTCAATCTGTTGTTGCTGGTGTGGTGGCATCTTCTATCACAACCCTTTTAGACATGATTAAGACTTGATTGCAGGTATATGCTTAATCTCTGGCTATCATTGGTTTTGATGGCAATACAAATATATAACATGTTGGCAGCAGATATGGGGTTTGTATGCTGAGTTGGATGCCAGCCATGAAAGACTTACATAGAAGACACATTGTTTTAGGGATCTAAGACATTATGTTAAAATTGTTTATTTGGACCAAAATGGCCCTAATGGTCTTAGGATTGGATCACCAGATTGGGATCAGATTGGATCCTAGACAGAAACTGGGATCGTAAGATCCAGATTACGAATCATACAATTTTTTGAATTTTAAGCTCCATATCTGCATCATGTCATCTACATGTTGAAGCAATGAGAACGTATGCCTTTTTCATTAATTTAAATTTATTGAATTTTAAATGGCCAACTTGTCATTGATGAGCCCCTGAAAAATATAAAAAAAGAACCTCTAAGCTATTTTAAGTTTTCGAAAGTAAAGAAAAAGAGATTTGGTAGCATATGAGTGCTTATTTTTCCAATTTTTGAATGTAAACCTACATATGAGTGTCTCTTGTATTTGCATGTTCTTATTATCTTTGCAACCATTTTAAAAATCTGCTTATGCTTTTCGATAACCTATTATTTCAAAGGAGAATTGACTCTATGCATTTGGGGCAAAGGTAGCTTGCTTTGTACGTTACATTCATGATTAGGGTTAAATATGTTGGTAAATGTGAGATAACTTGTTTGATATTGTATAATGTTCAAAGATGATGTTGAGGATGACAACATATTGTTTATACTTTATTTATCTATAATCCTATTTATATAATTTTTTGGGTTCTAAGGCATAACCCGGGCTTATGTGGTGGCTTGTAGCCGTATGGAATAACCTAACTTCGTTCTCTTTCTTGGCCATTGTAGACGTGGACTTAAGGTTGTTGGAAAGTAAACTTCTTACAACCATGTATGATGGTTTCTTACTTTCAACTCCTTTGAAGTTTTAATATATTCATGTCTTTTACTTTCATAATCATACCCTTTTTCAACATTTAAAAGAAGTTGGAAAGAATCTTACAACCTAAGATCTAATGTATGATCCAATCTTATCTGGTCCACTCTACCTTTATGGCACAATTCTATTCTGATAACATTGGTAAGATAACATTGGTAATCCATGTGCATCCTTGTAGATGTAGTTATTATTATTATTATTATTATTTTAAAAAAAGGAAAAATGAAACTAACTTGTCATTATCTACCAGTGTTTGGAAACCATCGACCTGTATTTACCCACTACAGCATCCAGGTCGTTGGTTCCTGACTCAACCATGGGTCAATCGCAGTTTGACAGGCTGCCACATGATATGTTCTCATCCTTCACACTACCAGTTGCTATTCTCCTACTTCCTAAATCCTCAAGATCCCAACCAAGCCATCCTTTTCTCAGCATCTCCCCCTCCCCCTTCCTGATCAAGCCTTGCTGCTCACTATATTTTATTTCTTGACCTTTGCTGTCTGGTCAATCTGGCCCAATCTGGTCATCATGCCTCTGCTTCCTCTTGATCTTAGCTGCATCTACATCACTGCCACTGAAATTGGTTGCATTGTCTCTGATCCCATTGGATCTGGTCATGTCACCACCACTTCTGGCTTGCTGGTTCCTTTCCTAGCAGACGGCTATTATTTCCACCAGATGTATCTGTGCCACCTCTGTAGGATAGGAAGAGAAGGGAAAAGGGAGGAGAGGAGAAATTGTGAACTTGTTTTTCCACCTTTTCAAGTAATGGTTCCATCTGACCTGGAGGGGTTGACACTGGTTTAATTTCAGTTGTTCAAGCAATTCAATTATCTGGATCAACAAGTCAAAGTCTTTTAACCTTTCCTGGTTTTTAGTCAACCTGATCTGTAGTAGGTGTCATGTAGCAGGTCAGGCAGATCAATCTGGTTGACTGATCCCTGTGTCTAAACACTGTATCATGCTATAGGTACTTGGATGTGGAGACAGAATGAGAAAATATTATTATCTTGTACTCTTGGGAGCTATATGCAGTTGGCATAAGCGGTTCAGGTGGATCAATCTCACTGACCCATCTGTGTCTCTAAACACTGTATCATACTATAGCTACTAGGTTGTGGAGTTGGAATGAGAAAATATTATCATCTTGTACTCTTGGGGTCTGTATGCAGTTGGCATAAGCATTAAAGCTAGTCATTTATCGCAACCATTCATGTGGATACATATGTTGAGACTTGAGAGGATACTTCTAAGAACCTTGCTACAAGGGGAAGCTCTTTGGTCTGTTAAGGAGAAATTTGTCAAATTTTGTAGACTGTCTTTGCATGACTTTTTGGTGTCTGTACTTGATTGAATGAGCTTCTGACTCCTCATATAAGTGCTATGAACTTTTGGTTCTTAGATTGGAGTCCAGTGATAGGAGGCATGGTTTTTCTTTTTCCCCTTTTTGGGGATGTTCATCTTCTACTTTGTGCATTTTTTTCGTTTTTATTTGAGCTTTTAAGTTTTTGATGTAGCTTTGCCGCTAACAAGAGAAAAAAAAGGCTGTTTGTCATTATTCTTGGCATGCAAATTCTTATTCTGCCAACTTTTGATTGTCTACTGTTTCATTTATTTATTTTTTGGATGTAGGTTAGTGATAGTAAACAGAAACAAACTGCAAGACAAGTTGTCAAAAGATTGATTGTTGAAGATGGATGGAAAGGCTTCTACAGAGGATTAGGTCCAAGGTTTTTCAGCATGTCAGCATGGGGTACCACCATGATAGTAGCATATGAATATCTGAGTAGGGAAATTCTTCTTTCTTTACATATAATATGTTGCTTATGTTATCAGTTTGTCTTTTCATTCATCTTTACATGCCTTTGATCCTCATACTATCATATAGCATGTGTCAACTTCCTATTCTATTTGAAGCGGTTCATTTTCTTCTTCTTCTTCTTCTTCTTTTTTGTTGATGTTTACCTTTAGTTCCTGACATGGAAAGGAACAGAGTTCTTTTACATTATAATAAGCAGAAAAGAAAATTATGTATGAGTGAATGCTACTGGCATTACAGGTCTATTTTAACTTAAAAACATAAATCCCAATATAGTCATATTGCATATAAGAAATGCACTTTTGTTCTCTGGTTATTCCAAGTGGGAAAGGAAAAGAATTTTAAAGAACGATAAAAACTAGCTATGCTATATGGCTCAAGTAAACTGAAATGGAATTTTCACATGTATTGAACATGGAAAAAATATGGACATGGATAAAAATATTTAGCAAAACTAAGGAGGAAGTTAGAAATGAGAATATTTAACTAAGAGAGATAAGTGAGATTGTTCAGTCATTTTCATTCGAGGGCTAGAAAAAAGACTTGACAATATGGTGGCTCTTTCTGTTTAAGGGGTCTGAAGATCATGGATGAACCACCATGATACTTGGAATGTCGACCCAAATTGATAGGATTGAGTTCTTTTGGTCTATGTGTTTTTTTTTTTTTTTTCCTGATCATTCATATCCTTGGGTTCAAAGGGCTCAAATTAAGAAAACTCCTTGAGCTTTTTCAAAAAGTACTGTTCCAATAAAGTTGCGTGGTTTTGCTAAAATTGCTAAGTAGCAAGGCTTGTTGTGCTGTTACTAGGGCCCATACTAGTTAAAAGGCACGCTTTGGTATGTTCCCATGCCATTTCATGCGGGGCCTGAACTGACATGGTAGAGAGGGCGGGGGAGAGGGAGAACATGAGAGAGCAAGAGAGAGAGGGGTGAAGGGAGAGAGGAGGGAGAGAGATGGTGAAGCTGGTAGAGGCCGGTGGAGCACGGCTTGATATGGTGGCAAGGGCATGGGAGAGGAAGAACGTGAGAGAGGAAAAAAGAGGGAGAGAGGGATACCGGAGTGTCGCAGAGGCCCCCGAAGGGTTTCTGCCGTCTTTCCGATCAAAACAAGGGCTTTGCCTCCTATTTTCTTTTTTATTTCGCTGATTTTTAGTGAAGTTGGCAATAGGACAGCCTTGGCAGCCCTCTGGAAGGCTGCCCTTTGGAAGTCCTTTCTTCCTCTCCCTCTCCCTCTCCTTCCCTTTCTCCTGTTATCTTTTCCTCTCTTTACTTCTCCCTCTCCCCTCCTCCACTGGTTTCTCATTTCGAATGTTGCAACCATCCTGGTCTGCCCATGGCACGGCTCGGTATGCCATGAACTAGACAGGTTGTAACGGTTCCACTTTCCTTGCTAAACAGCTTATTGATTTGTCAATGTCACAATTCCTAATACTTGGTATAACAAACGTATGTCTCCCTAAATATATATCAACATATGTAATGAGTTTGATTTACTTGGGCATGTTTATCAATGCAAATGTATGTCCTGTTTGTAACTTGCATGTTGAATTAAGAGCAATTCACTATGTAATTGTTTAATATTGACAGTTATTCTAGGAAGATTGTCAGAGTACATCATTGAGGAGAACTATATGCCCATGACAGAGGCGGTAAACTCTTTGTTATCATGAAGCTTCATGATGGCATCTTAGATGAGCTATTTAGTCTGCATTTGTAGTTATGAGTTAATATGAACTTACGCTAACACAGAAGCTTCTGTTTTTCCCCATGGATTGAATGGATAAAATTTATGAGTTCCTGCAATACTTGTGGTACATTAGACATGAATACAATTATGCAGCTAATAAGTATAGGGAACAAATATTGAACATTGATAAACAGAGAATACACAATGGTCATCCTGTCATTGCTTATAGAATAACTTTGAGGATCTTTTTTGGCTCCTCTTTGTTTCCTTTTTGACTTATTTATTGTCAATTCTTGACCTCCTAGAGCAGGTCACAAACTGGTAGGTGGATGACCCTTAAAAAAAAAAATTTTAAAAAAAAGTTCTGAGAATAGCCTGCTATGAGTGGATTATTCCAGGGACTTACAAGACATAACCTCCCTAAACCTATTTGCACTGCTAAATTGTTAGAGCTAACACTTCCTAAATTGATCAGTTACTATTTGTTGTCAAAATTCTTATGCGGCTGAAAAAACATGCATGGCTTTCAGAGCTGATGATTATTTAGCATACCTAATTTTGCAATTTAGAGTAAGATTTCTATTTCATTAATCCCAGCAAAAAAGGGTTGTATGACAGGTTAAAGCCAATCTGCTCAACCATTTTTGCCATTAAGAAGAATCAGAGAAGGTGCTAGTTAATAATGCACTGTTGTTGTGTAATAAAAACTAATTGGTAACTGGCGACAATTTTTTGAATGTATCTTATACTTTTGTTAGAGCACTAACTAAAGTAACCAGGCAAGTTACTGCTTCTAAAATCCATTATAAGGACATTTTTTGGCATGCTCTTTGTTAATTTGTTTGAAGCCCATGTAGATAAGTATTGCTAAGTCACCTGTTAAATGGTCCATGAAAATTCACTTAGTTTAACAAAATTTGTGGATACAAGGCATCATAGAAGAATTTTAAAAAAAACGTATAACTCTCTTAATTTCTAATAGAGGACAAACTGCATATATTGAAGAGTTTTCATCATATGACTGCAAAATACAAGGCCATCAGGAAGCAGCGATTGTTTGTGTTAACCTGTGGAGGTGTTGGACTGACATATGCTTGTCTAATATGGAGATCCGATCTAATGATAATTCTTAGGTAGATTCTGGAAAGCCTGTCTGATGTAAATTCTTGGAAGACCATGTAATGGCTCTGGAATTTTCCTGAATAGCATGTCAACAATTTGCAGTAATAACTCTAAAGGTGCTTGTTTCTTAATATAATTTTTTAATAAATTGAATTCTAGATTTGGTTCATCTTTCCCTTTTTTTATTTTTTTAACATACTCTGATCTTCTAAATATACATCATGTGGTCTTCTTTTTTCAGAGCGGCTGTGTGCTAAAAGTGAAGAGATTTGATTTCTAGATTCTACCATTCGAAGCAGAGTTGCAAAATTGCAATAGTTTCCATGCATGCCATAATCCATATTTGCAGTGATGTGTAAATGAGGAAGCCTATTTTTCAGGCTGAGAAGCCCCATGAAGTGGTCACTTGGACAGTCAGTGGCTCGGGTCATTTCAGCTTCTCTTCAATATTTTGAGGAGAGATGACATGATTCATTATATTTTTGAGATCTCTTTTGTAGAACAATTATTGAAACAGGTGCCACCTTTGTTATTTGAAACTCCCCATCCATTCTGCAGGTAAGATGTTTGACTGACCCGTCCCTTTGTTATATGCCCAAATAGGGTTCCCCCCCGCTTTTTTTTTCCCAGCCAACTGTTCATTCTTTCCTTTCAGAGATGTATTCAATGTAATAATTCTTTGCATATTCTCATTCATATACACAGATCTGTGAGATAGTCATGTAATAATATTAGTTAAGGCAAGGATTTAGGATTTTCAATATCTTTTGTGGTGATTTTCTATATCTTGTTGATGTTGTGCTGATCAGTTTTATGTTACAACCATGGTGGTTTATAGGAGCACAAATTACTTTTAATGCCAGAAAAAATAGCACCCTTTTTTCATCTCCATTTTTGATGTGAAGACAGCAAAATGGCCACTTACTGCCTAATAACGCATAAGCCGTACATCAGTGAATTGCATGCAGAAAAAATAATATTTCTTTCATAAAAAAAGGAAAATAGGTGCCAAAATTATATTTAATGTGAAAAGTTTGAAGGATCATAGCATGTGGCTTTAGGGTTTGAGAAGGTCTGTCATCCTTTTTGGCTGGCAATCAGCTGTTTTACAGATCAAATATATGGATTATAGTAAAGCAAGAAAGCAATGGAAGTTGTGGTGTGTCAACTTTCTGCTTTATTCATTTAGCTTTTTATATTTTCTATTTATTATTTTTTTAAAAATTTGAGAGCATGATTGCACTGGCGGACTTGCAAGGCTGTGGCTTTTTCGTATAGGTCAGCCGATTTGGTGTCTCTCTACTTATTTGATGCTACATGCTTGTCGAGGAATGGAGCAATGCCATGTCGGTCTCGTTATATGGAGCAACCTGCTAGCATTACTTTGGACGTCGGAAAATGCTTATTCCAGCTGCGTCATGGAATCTCGGAGTACTTACAGCTAAAAATCAGGATGTGCGCAGATGTTGATTTGGGGCCCACCTACCTGGTATGGCATGTTGGAACCGTATAAGGGTACGGCATTTCATGTCCTTAGAAACAGGGAAGATCCACATCAGTGAAGTTACAAGCAAAATCACAATTTAAGAAATGAAGCATTTTCTTTGGATGAATAGCTTAATTATACTGTCTTTAACCATGTGCAACCTTATATTTCAAAAAATGAATACATCAGCATTTGGAATCTCTATAATCTTGTCGTAGGAACATTATATAAACCTGAATCCAGGAATTTAGTAGAAGTGGGATTTATTTCGCTTGGCGACAAATGTATCCGCAGCAATCACTGATGTTTTAAAATCAGGGAGATATAACTTGTTTACGTCACGGATTAACTTGTTTTAAAATCTTTATCGTCGGAACACTGCATAACTTGCTTATTTTAATGCCTATGGGTTTAGCAAATGTAGGTTAATCTGTTCTGCAGGAACATACTTAAATCTCTCACAGATAACTTGCACGGTTCATTGATAACCCTTCGATCTAGAAGTCTTGGTGGTGCCGGTTGAGAGGGAGCCATAAGAAAGTGAAATAACTTTAGTTCATGTTAAGCAAATGCGAAGGTGGTATCATGTGGTCATTTGCAGACTTGCATGAGCCGTTCGTGGGGTGCGCAGCCGATCAAGTGCCAACGCTATTTATTATTTAGCTAGTTCGTCGGTTTAAATCCTATGGTGTTTGGAAATTGATGATTGAGACAACCGTGAATAATGTAACATGCATTTAGGTATTCTAAAAATAACCTTATATTAATAAGGAACTTATTGTTTGGGGAGGTGGTAGATAATTCACTGTTTATTCGTGGACCTATAATAAAATTTTCCTCAGCACGAACCGGGATGCCCTCTGGAAGGTCCCAAAGTTGTCTCTGATGTCCTGTTGAATCCCTCCTCGAGCCCATCTATCTCCTCCGGTAACGATCTCTCTACTCTGGAGCTCCGATGAGCATTTTCTTCACATCATCGTTGCCCTCCATCGGATCCCTATTAGCAACTCCTTGATTGACATTGGAGCCTCCCTTCGTATCTGCCTACCGTGCGGTATTTGGGAGATCGACCCTAATGAATTCGCTCGGGCCACCTCTCATGTGCATCCCAGCCATGATGATGTCCATGTGATCAGTGGCCGCTTTGAGGGCGTATTTGGTTTGGAGGAGTTAGATTTTGGAATGGGAATGAGCATGAATGGCTTCAAGAGAATTTCATTTCCATTTCAATTCTATAGAGGAATGAGAATGTCCCAACCTTTCAAAATCCAATTCATATTATTTAAATTCTATTCAGATTCCAAACGTGGAGATAGCTCTAGTCGCATTGACAGCGAAATTTTATATAATAGATACTCTATCCTGTTACAATCTCATCTTAGTGGTAAGAAGACATCAAATTCCTCTAGATGATCTGGGTCAACGGTGACTCCCCACCTTGAAAGATTTTTGTATTTATTCTACGTTATTGGATTCCATAGCTGATCTTTCTTCTTAATTTTTAAGTAATTTATTTTTTTGATTCTCATGAACATATTTACTCTAATTAACTTGTTTTAGTTTATCTGATTTATCATAAATAATAATAATAATAATAAATCTTGAGTTCGTAGCTAGCACCACGGGTTTCACCGTCACCAAGCATGGCCTGGAGATGTTTCTGGGCCCACCTTGGTATAACCTCGACAAAGTACAAGCCAGCCATAACTTTCGAAAGGTGATGTTTCTGGGCACGCATTCACAAAGAGCCCGCTGGCCCTTGAGATGATCAAGTTTGAGAAGTGCAGGAGGATCTCGAACCCTCACTTTGAGCAGCTCCGACCTGAGATGGATATCCATGGTGTAGCAGTTGCTCTCTCTTGCCTTTTTCTTGTTTGAAGACTCCTTCGCTGATGTCCCTCTTGTTAGAACAGAGGAAGTGCAATGGTATCAGAGCAGCATGATGTAGAAGGAGACGATTATGTTGCCACCTTGAAATGCAGAGAGAGAGAGAGAGAGAGAGAGAGAGAGAGAGAGAGAGTGCCAGTTGCACACCCTGACACGGCATGAAACAAGTCTCTCTTTTCTGCGTTCACCCTTCTTATGTCCGACCAACCTTTTCCAACCATTCTCTATGAAATTCCGAAGATAATTTGAAAGGTATAGAAGCTGTCGAGTATTTTTTCAATGACATTCAGAAGAACAAATCTATTTTGGCAAGATTAAATATCGGTATGCCAATTAATTGCTGAGTTAATTTTTTGAATATAATAAAATTAGTATCAGCAATATCATCCTCGACCACCACATTCAATTTATACTTAAAAAAAAAAAATAATAGAAAAGCATATTGATTTGAAAGGATAATTAATTTTATAATTACTAATAATAATTTAGAAGAAAATTCTGTTTGTTTGTCATGACGCTGGAGGTTGATCATTTTTGTAGTATTGATTGTACCAAAAGTTATCACCATATATTTTGATTGCAGTTGTAGCATGCTTTGTACCACCAACCGTATCAGATATTTATTGCTTTCATTTTTGCTCGACATATAAATTTTATATCCTATAAAAAAATAAGTAATTATAGAAAATATGCACACAATTGCACTATTAGATCGCTTAGTTGCATCTAGCATTATACCTGGGCGATTTGTAGATTCATCTCTAATAATTTTTTAATCATTTTTTTGTTCCCTGTTGCTTCATAGGTAAGATCAATAGATGAAGCTAGTTTTTTCTATAAATATGATCACAACTGTTGTCCTATTGAGCTTGTATGTCATAAAATTAATTTATAAGTTTAAATATATATAAACTATATTTTTTCAATGTATAAGATAATAAACTATATATCTTAATCTGGCCCCATAATTTTTTATTTCAGGAATCTGTGCGTCTATATAGTATACCTAGATGCCGAAGAACTAGTTGGGCAAATTTTATCTGTATATTCAAGATATCGTCAATATTCTATGATTACTGTTTGAAATTTATGAGAATAAATTTCTTGTATAGAGAAAAAAGTATTTTTATATGTTCTAACAGTCATGCCTGTCAAAATAATTATCATTGGACCAGTTTATTTCATTATTCAAATAAGTTATACGTCAAGCTTTTCAGAAATTTTTCTCCAAAGTGTGATTGATATTTTTTGTGTACTATATTATAATCGATGGATAGTTTTTTTAACATGTCAAAATATATTAAGGAGAAAAAAATTTAAATAATCACTATAGTTTGACTTATCAAAAAATATAAGTTTAGGTTCATTACTCTAAATCTTCAATTTTCATTTTTTTTTAACAACTTCTTGCCTGACATTTACTTTTTCAACGTTTTCAACAACTGTAATATGGCCTATCACATCTACAAAGAGAAGAGATAGTTAGTCAACATATATTTCTTAAAATTTTTAAAATCAGATATTATTATGCAAATCTATAACTATTAGATATATATCATTATAGTTTCCAGAAGGTAGTTCATCAAAACCATAAAATGAAATTTTTGAAATGGTATAGAACTCGTATCATCATCAACTTACTGCACATTGGTCTATTTATTGAAGTAAATAATATATTAGTGGGGAGCAGTTCTGAATTTTTTTTTGTTTATAACAATATTAAATTTTTTTATAAAATAAACTTTTTCTTCTGTAAGAAAATTCTTGAAATGCAAAACATCCTTCTTTCGAATAGATGGTTGAATCATAGAGTTCTATATAAAGTAAAAATATCCACAAACTCAGAAATATCATTCGCTGTAGGAAAATATAGTTAAAATTAAAAAATCAAAAATACTAACCGCCTCATCAAGCAAGATACAATTGATATTTTTTAGTTGATTGTTAGTATTTGAATTTGTTGAGTCGCACATATATAAAACTCTAGCTTTAATTATCTAGATGCGCCTCTCTAAATTCAATTGCAAAAGTAAGCTATACTCTATTTGCTTTTTTTTTTTTTTAATCCTGTTTGATGATACGACAGCATTTAATATTAACGCAACATATAAATTAGGCAAATAAAATATAAAATATGAAAAATAAATATCTGAAGATAAATCAGAAAAGATTTCTATGTAAATAATATTCTTTGTAAATATTTTCGATATATCTTGCTTATTTTTTATGAGAATTTTTAAATCTTTATATAAAGAAACATATGAAAAAGCAACATATGGTTGACAATGAGAAAATATCGATTTGGGCAAATACAGGCCAACTTTTTTCAGTGTTTGTCCTTAACTTTTGTTAACTGTCATTGCATAGCAAAGCTTCACTAAAAATTATCTTATTTTAAAAATAAATGGCTATTTTATTTTTGTGACCTGCATTACAATCCAAAAGATGTAAACTTTCTCACTGATATGATTTTCAATGATTATTACTTCTTCAAGTATTTTTTATATTAATTTAGTTTTAAGAAATCTTGTTCCATTGTAAAGCTCGGCACTTTGGTTAATGTTCCTCAATAGCATGATCGGAACACCTACCTTCAGTCTTAAATCATGATTTGGAATTCCATTAAATTTTAGATAGTTTAGAAATTTCGATGGATAAAAAATATCTTCTGTAATTATGTCAGCTGATGTTTTGAATATTTTATCTACACTATAATAAAAAGATCAGGATATCCATGATATCTACAAATTGTCATTGCATCTTGATAATTCTGAATCATGTATCTTAGGCTCTTGGTAAAACTTAATGATAATATTATTCTCTTTCCAATTGCATTTTCATCAACATCTTCTCTTACAACTGCATCTTTAATACCTTTATAAATCTTCGATCTTAAATTCTTCTAATTTCTTCTGATGTAAGATAATCTTTCTTCTTCAATATATGAGAAAACATCTATTATATATTGCTGAAATAATCTATCTTCTTTTATTAATGTTGTCCCTTCATTAATTCTTTATTGTAATCTAGAAGCATAAAATTCTCTCATTATTACATATTGTCTTGTAGTTGAATATTTATGAGGATAATCTCTATTATTTATATCTACTTTATAACCATCCTCACCAAATGAAAATAAAATCGAATACTGCATCGACATGAAGCTAGGATGCAGATCACTAATTTATTTTAACCCTTCACTTTTATGCTCAACAATAATATCATGATGACGGTCGACTAGTCTAAGATCACTAACTACCAAACCCACTATTTCAGCACATACAGGACTGCAGTATTGTGTAGTATCTTCTCTGCATTTTTCTATCAATCTTAACTCTACTGGCAAGAAATCTAATTCTCTAAAATGATCTGTAGCTATTTTGAAAGCTTGGATGATCTTTTTGGGTCAAATATATTTATTAAACCTTCAACCATGCTACGGTCAATCCCACATGTATCTTTATCAGAATTTAGTGCAGCAATTCTATTATCCACTTCATTTTTTGTATCATATATATAATTGTATAATTCTTGATTTTTGTCCATCATTTGGTAACAACAAATCGATTCTATGATGGTTTGGACCATTGATCAAAAAAATAAAAGAGCTAGGTTTGGTATTAATCTCATTATCAATCTTTATCTCTATTGAGGTAAATGCAAACATTGAGTTATATGCTCTAATATTTTTTTGAAACTTTGAAGACCTTCTTCTATTATAATCCAATAAATCATCTAAAAAGGCTGGAGTTTCTTTTCGTAATGGAATATTTACTCTTCTCTCTCGACAACATAGTCCCGTGATTTATTCACGCATTCTTTATACTAAAAAAGTGCTCCACAATATTGATATTCATGCTTTACTTATCCAATATTAAATACTTCATTGTGTATACCTACATAATAATGTCAATATAATCAAAAAATATTTTAGATTCGAGTGTTCAAGGTGAAAGATTTATTGTCCAACAACTTCTTGGAATGTCCAAAAAAAATTAAAGTATGGTTATTTAGCTCAACTATATTTATATCTATTTTTTTTCAAATATCAAGAACCATAGAGCTATCTACAACTAGAAAGTTTTTATAGGTAATTATATAGACACCACCTTATTCATCAACTATTGAACTAAAAACGATATATGCAGTCCTTTTTTTTGCAATATCCTAAAAATGATTATTGCAACTTCCTATTTTTTTAGATCTTCTCTAGGCAAAGATGCTCATTCTCCTCAATCTATTTTGCCTAAATATTTGGAAAGATTCCGTTGCACCTTTTAACCAACAGAAAATAAAGAACATATGAAGAAAAGAGTATGAATAAAAAAAGAAACAATAATAGAAGTAATAAATATCTTAAAAAGAAATAATGATATAAAAGAAATGCTACAAAATAAATAAGTAAACACCACAAACATAAATATATAAAGATCTATTTATTTTGCACCTAAGATAGAATAACTTGTACAATATCATGCTGTAGATCACCGCAACAACCTAATAAAAAAAATTCAATATTTGATATCAATACATATTTCATCATAAAATCGTGTGAAAAAAAATAAAAAAATATCATAAAAAAAAGAAAATTTATTACATTATATATAATAAAAAATAAAAAAAATTCAAAGATTACTTATGTATCAGAAGGAGTTGTATATGATCCATATCTATTATTTGAATTTATTGTTATATTATAAATACTATATATTCACCTAAATTTTATAATTTAATTACATAAATATTTACTTGAAATCTTTATATCCAAACATTTTCCAAAGGTGAATGTTGTAAGAAATTGTTTTCCTAAGATTCCATTGCTTGTTATTTCAAAATGTATCCTAATTATAGCTAATATAGCCCAGTGGAAAAGAAAAAATAAAAAAATTCATAAAACATAGATTATCCGATGCATCTTATGTTATATTCCATCTTTCATTTTACATCATTTTATAAGTAAATTATAATATACTGCTATAGAACATGTGCTACAACTTACAAAAAATTTAGGACAACAAAATCTGAAAGATAGACTAATACATTTAAAGCTTAAAACACAGAACCTAACAGTAAATACTAAATCAAGTTTCTCTTGATAGATGACTCAGCATTTAGACGAAACATCCTCCTGTATCTAATGACCTCCTCCTACAAAGCATTATAGTTCGATTCAAGCTGCCTATACTTTTCCATCGCCAAATTATAATATTATTGTAGGTTTTTATGCTGTACCTACTGTTGCTGCAAAATTTGATTGACGCTGGATCGAGCTAGAGTCGAGGAACACGAGGTCGCCATCGGTGACCTGCAAAATAAAGTCCTCTCTGGAGTTGGTGTTGGTAGCTCCGGTAGGATCCTTCGACGGTCAAGTTAGCTCTGACCAACAGAAATGGAGTGCTTAGTAAGGAGTTCGACAGAGTTTCGAAAAGTAGAAGAAAGCTTAGAGAAAATATATCTGAAGAATCTCTTTTTATAGACGGAGCTTGTTGTAACTACCTTGATTAATGACTATCGTAACCATCCTGATAAATGCCTATCGTGATTGACTTGATAAATGCCGATCGTGTTGTCTTGATAAATGATAATCATAATTATTGTGATAATTGTAATCGTTTAGTAGTGAGATCGCCTGTAGGGATCCATCTGAAGGAATAGTCTGTAAGGAGTTTGGCTTTCATAAAAGCCCGACTAGAGGAGTCTGAAAGAAATTTAGCTCCCGTAGAAGCTCGACTGTTGAAGGAGTCTGAAAGAAGTTCGACTTCCGTAGAAGCTCGATTGCTGGAGGAGCCCGGAAGAAGTTTGGCTCTCGTAGAAATCCGACTGCTGGAGAAGTTCGGAAGGAGTTTGGCTTCCGTAGAAGCTTAGTTGCTGAGAAGTTCGAAAGAAGTTCGACTTTCGTAGAAGCTCGATTGCTGAAGGCATCTAGAAGAAGTTCGGCTTTCGTAAAAGCTCGATTGCTGGAAGAGTCCGAAAGGAGTTCGACTCCTGTAAAAGCTCGACTAGAGGAGTCTGAAAGGAGTTTGGCTTCCGTAGAAATCCGACTGGAGTCTGAAAGGGGTTCGACTCCCGTAGAAGCCCGATTGGAGGAGTCTGGAAGGAGTTCGACTTTCGTAGAAGTTTGACTAAAGTCTGAAAGAAGTTCGACTGCTAGAGAAGTTCGAAAGAGATTCAACTTTCGTAGAAGCTCGGTTGCTGGAGGAGTTCGGAAGAAGATCGACTGCTGAGAAGTTTGGCCGACTGAAAAGATTCGGCTGGGGCTCGGCTGCTGAAAAGTTCGGTTAGGTTTGTCTGTGGGGTAGTTCGGCCATTGAATGAATCCAACTACTAGGGAGAGAATTTTTTATTGAAGCTCTTTCATGATTACCAACTGCATTAGGCTAAGCTTCAGACTGGACTTCGCCGGGAGCAGAATTTATCTCCAACAATAGTCCCCCTACTTTTGAGTACTTTCGAGTTCGAAACTCGAAGAAAAAAAGTACAAAAAGGATGACTGTCGAAGTCTTTTTCAAGACTCTGCACCTTGTCTCCAACCGAGGTTGAAAGTGTAGTTGAAGCTCAGGGGAGATCTTGTCTTCAGTTGTTGTTGAGCACAATGGGACCGTCTTTGGAGCCTTCATCCCATCTAAAATGATCGAGGCCTTCGACTTTGCTCACGTTAGGATGAGGTTCTCCTTCTATTCCTAACGGGCTATGAGGGCCTTCGACTTTACTCATGTTAGGATGAGATTTTTCTTCTATTCCTAACGGGCTGTGGGGGCCTTCGATTTTGCTCACGTTAGGATAAGATTCTCCTCCTATTCCTAACGGGCTGTGGGGCCTTCGACTTTGCTCACGTTAGGACGAGATTCTCCTCCTGTTCCTAATGGACTATGGGGGACATAAGGATCGTTGTCATGGCCTCCTCCATCTCATCTAAAATGAACGAGGCCTCGATTTTGCTCACGTTAGGACGAGATTCTCCTCCTGTTCTCAACGGACTATGGGGGCACATAAGGGCTGTTGTTAACCACAAGGTCGAAGGTTCAAGCCCTTCCTCTAGCATCAGCCGAACTCCTTACAGACTGTTCCTTCGGATGGATCCCTACAGACGATCTCATTACTGAACGGTTACAATTATTATGATAATTATGATTGTTATTTATCAAGATAATACGATCGATATTTATCAAGTCAATCACGATCGGTATTTATCAGGATGGTTACGACAGTCATTAATCAAGATAGTTACAACTAGCTCTGCTTATAAAAAGGGATCCTTTGGATACGTTTTCTCTAAGCTTTCTTCTCCTTTTCGAAATTCTATCGAACTCCTCACTGAGTACTCCATTTCTGTTGGCCAGAGCTGACTTGATCGTCAAAGGATCCTGCCTGGAGCCACCATCATCGACTCCGAAGATGGAACTTTATTTTGCAGGTCACCGATGGACGGTGACCTCGTGTTTCCTCCGACTCCAGCTCGATCTGACATCAACTAAATTCTACACTAATAGAAGTTGACGCATTAGAGGAAGGGCCCCTCTATTCTTGAGATTTTCCATTGATTCTTAAAGGAGTGCTCAAGCAACGATCTCTCTCCTTCCTCTTTAGAGATTTTTCTTCTTCCTCTCTAGAGTTCTTTTTCCTAAAAAAAAATGCACTTCCCAGGAGAGCTTCGATCCGACGATCGATGACTTCTACATGGCTCGGATCCCATCTAGATCCATCTAGTTTTCACTCTAGCTCCTGATAACTCAGGTTCCACCTATACAGCTACGGTAGATGCAAGAGCAGTTCAACCTACTTGATGCTAGTAGGTTTAGTGATCTTACCAAGATGGCAATGCAAGGCCATGCGAGCAACCTCCGATGGTGACTTCACTGCCAAGAAACCCACCATCAGAATATCGAAAATCGGATCCTAAGAAAGAGTACTCGGGCTAGCGTATCCGTCGCCCGTTGAAAAAAAGAAAATAGAGAGTAGAGGATCCTATGTTCGAATCATGGTTCTCCTCTAGAGGAGACCTTCTCCATTTATAGTTGGAAGCCCTCCAAAGATCTGCAATCGAGATGACGCCCTCGATCAAAGACTGTGAGAGATGAACCTGATAGATTGAGGAGCTCGGCCACGTCATGCTCCAGCTCATCTTGATGACGTCCTGCACCGATCCTCCTTTCTCTCTCTAAATTATGCAAGAGCCCATTCCCCGTCGAACCTTCAAGCTCTCTTCAACTTCAAAAAGCTATAATAGAACCTCTGATTCTAGTTGATCATCTGAGAGGCCTTTCGGAGTCATGATGCTACTCCATGGTGCTCCAAACGTCATATTGTTATGCCGAGCCTTCTCCATCTACCTTAAAGAGAAGCAGCGAAGAAACTGATACTCATCATTGAAGTCGAGGTACGATCTTCTCTTTTGATCAGATGAGCCATCAAGTTCGTGGCTCACTTCATCAAGCAGCCAACGTCCGCACCGAGGTTCGGATTCTCTGATGAATGCCAAGCAGAAGTAGGGGAGAATCCATCCAAACTTATGTCATCCAATTCTAACACTGCGGCACATTGGAAGGTCCGAGAGTTGGATCAGTCTATTGCGATAGCCGTACTCAAGGGATGGCCTTCAGAAGAATGACTTGCTGTTTTTTCTTGGAGAAGAAGTATTCTCAAAAATTTTGCCGCTCTGTTGGCTCGGGCCGAGAGAATATGCCCGTACGGAAGAAGCCTTCAAGTTGAAGGATGAAGAAGCCTTAGGAGAGCGATGGATGCGATGAGTATAATAGACCTACCATCAATGGAGGGCCGAGTGAAAGTTCAACCGCACTTCACGGACTTCCCTCGGACGTAAGCGAGCTCAAACTTCTCGAGCTCATCATCAAGGAAGCCTCCGATAGAAGGGCATGAAGAAATCCTCCTTTCCCAGAAGGTTCCACAACTACGCCCTCCTCTCAATGCTTCTCGAAGGCTCAAGTTTTGATGAAAATTAATAATCAAGCTATCAAGATCAAAAGAATTATGATTTCCCCCAAATAAGCACAATTGAAGCAAGTACTATCTCTACCATCGTGACCATGCCATGATATTGAAGAATGCATTCAGCTCTGAGACAAAATCAAGGAGCTCATCAAGAGAGGCTAGCTGGGTCGGTTCCTCAGACGCCAGTCTGAAGTAGGAGAAGATTAGCTCGAGGGTGCTGCCATAGTCTAGAACCACCAATGATGGAGGAACAACAAAAAGATCGGTCGCCTCTCGTATCATCGATGCCACATCTGGGAGGAGCTTGGTACTTCGGTGATCCATCATCTCTCAAGCCTCAAAGCCAAGAGGAGCTCGCTCCCAATTGAAAATGCCAACATGATGATAGAGGAAGGTTGTCCAAAAAGCTTATCGCCTAAATGAAACTCAGAGGAACAACGCTCCTACGAAAACTGCACTGCTAGTAATTTTCTTGATAGGATAAAATTATTGTCAAAAATTATTTCTTATGCTTGGTGTAAAAACTATGTGATGATATGAAAAGAAGTCAGTCAATAGTGGCCGTATTAGGAATAGAAGGAGAACCTCATTCCTGACATGAGCAGATCAAAGTCCTTCAATCTCGGCTAGAGATGGGAACTCTCTCGAGCGATCGAGACAATCTCGGCTAGAGATAAGATCTCTCTCGAGCACCCGAGTCAACCTCGGCTAGAGATAAGATCTCTTCTGAGCGATCGTCAACCTCGACCAGAGATAAAATCTCTTTCAACCTCGGCTAGAGATAAGATCTCTTCCGAGCGCCCGAGTCAACCTCGGCTAGAGATGGGATCTCTTTCGAGTGTTCGAGTCAACCTCGGCTATAGATGGGATCTCTTTCGAGATCGTACCAATCTCGACTAGAGATGGAATCTTTTTCGAGCGTCTGAGTCAACCTCGGTTAGAGATGGAATCTCTTCTGAGTGTTCGAGTCAACCTTGGCTAGAGATGGAATCTCTCCTGAGCGACCATGCCAACATTGGCTAGAGATAAGATCTTTTCCGAGCGATCATGTCAACCTTGGCTAGAGATAAGATCTCTTCCGACCATGTTGGGAACAGAAGGAGAATCTCATCCTAACGTGAGTGAAGTCCAAGGCCTCATTTATTTTAGACGAGATGGAAGGAGAGGCTCTGACAACGACCCTTATGTGCCCCCACAGCCTGTTGAAAATAGGAGGAGAACCTCATCCTAACGTACGCAAAGTCGAAGGCCTCATTCATTTTAGACAAGATGGAGGGAGAAACCCTGACAACGGCTCTTATGTGCCCCCATAGCCCATTAAAAATAGGAAGAGAACCTCATCCTAACATGAGCAAAGTTGAAGGCCTCATTCATTTTAGACGAGATGGGGGAGAGGCCCTGACAATGATTCCTTATGTGCCCCCACAGTCCGTTAGGAATAGGAGGAGAACCTCGTTCTAACGTGAGCAAAGTCGAAGGCCTCATTCATTTTAGACGAGATGAGGGGAGAGGCTCTGACAACGGCCCTTATGTGCCCCCACAGTCCATTAGGAACAGGAGGAGAACCTCATCCTAACGTGAGGCAAAGTCGAAGGCCTCGTTCATTTTAGATGAGATGGGAGAGGCCTTGACAACGGTCCTTATGTGCCTCCATAGCCCATTAGAAATAGGAGAAGAACCTCGTCCTAACGTGAGCAAAGTCGAAGGCCTCATTCATTTTAGACAAGATGGGGGGAGAGGCCCTAATAACGGTCCTTATGTGCCCCCATAGTCCGTTAGAAATAGAAGAAGAACCTCATTCCAACGAGCAAAGTCGAAGGCCCCCATTCCGTTAGAATAGGAGGGAGAAGCCCTGGCAAGTCCGAAGGCCCCCACAGCCCGCTAGAAATAGGAGGAGAACCTCATCCTAATGTGAGCAAAGTCGAAGGCTCCTACAGCCCGTTAGAAATAGGAGGAAAATCTCGTCCTAACGTGAGCAAAGTCGAAGGCCCCCATAGCCCATTAGAAATAGGAGGAAAATCTTTTCCTAACGTGAGCAAAGTTGAAGGCCTCGGTCATTTTAGACGGAATGAAGGCTCTGAAGACGGCCTCATTGTGCTCGACAATAACTGGAGACAAGATCTCCCCCGAGCTTCAACTATACTTTCAACCTTGGCTGGAGACAAGGTGCAGAGCCTTGAAGAGGACTTCGACAGTCGCTCTTTTTGTACTCTCTTCCTTCGAATTTTGAACTCGAAAGTGGAGAAACTATTGTTGGAAATAAATTTCGCTCCTATCGAAGTCCAGTCTGAAGCTTAGCCTAATGCAGCTGATAATCACGGAAGAGCTTCAATCGATAATTCTCTCCCTAGCAGCTGGATTCATTCGGTAGCTGAATTACCCAGTGGACAAACATAGCCGAACTTCTCAGTGATCGAGCTCTGGCTGAAGAGTCGAACTTCTCAGCAGCCAAACTTCTTTCGAACTCCTCCAACATTCGAGCTTCTACGAAAGTCGAACCCCTTCCGAACTTTTGCAGCAGCCGAACTCCTTTCAGACTCCAGTTGGGCTTCTACGAGAGCCGAACCCCTTTCAGACTCCTCCAGTCAGGCTTCTTCGGAAGCCGAACCCCTTTCAGACTCCAGTCGGGCTTCTACAAAAGTTGAACTCCTTTGAGACTCCTTCAATCGAACTTCTACGGGAGCCAAACTCCTTCAGCAATCGAGCTTCTACAGAAGCCGAACTTCTTCTGAATGCCTCCAGCAATCGAGCTTCTATGGAAGCCGAACTCCTTCCGAACTTCTTAGCAACCGAGCTTCTACAGAAGCCAAACTCCTTGTAGACTCCTCCAGCAGCCGGGCTTCTACGGAAGCCGAACTCCTTTCGAGCTCCTTCAGTAACCGAGCTTCTATGAAAGTCGAACTTCTTTCGGACTCCTCCTCTAGTCGGGCTTTTATGAAAGTCAAACTTCTTACAGACTGTTCCTTCAGACGGATCCCTACAAACGATTTCACTATTAAACAGTTACAATTATCACGACAATTATGATTGTCATTTATCAAGATAACACGATTGGTATTTATCAAATTAATCACGATCGACATTTATCAGGACGGTTACGACAGTCATTAATCAAGACAGTTATAACAAGCTCCATCTATAAAAAGGGACCCTCCAGATACGTGTTCTCTAAGCTTTCTTCTCCTTCTCGAAACTCTGCCGAATTCCTCACCGAGCACTCTATTTTTGTTGGCCAGAGCTAACTTGACCGTCGGAGGGTCCTACTGGAGCTACCAACACCGACTCCAGAGAGGACTTTATTTTGCAGATCACCGACGGCGACCTCGTATTCCTCGACTCCAACTCAATCCGGCGTCAATCAAATTCTGCACCAACACCTGCAATTCATTATGAGCTCTATTGACTACCTCATATAGTTGTTTGTAATGTTTCTTATCTAGATAATTTACATCCTTAACTTTGAAATAAAAATGACAATTTAGCTCATTTATAGCAAACTCAGCAGCTATTTGCTCAGCCTTGATTTGTGTATAGATCGTTCGTCCCTATATCTTATAATGCTCGAATGGCTCATCCTCTAGCTCTTATCCATACTCAAAAGTAATGTAGATATAGACTCTGAACAAATGATTATTCTGTGATTTCAAATCATATATAGGAGGCATAATACCTAAATTTGTTATGATCTTTTGTAGTATTTTTTTGGAACAAAATTTTACTAATTTATGTCTATAATTAAAAATAAAAAATAAAAAATAAAAAATAGCAAATCATAAAAAATATTGAAACCTCTTTTTTGTTGGTGGACTGAAAAAAATATATGCATACCCTTTTTTCTAATATTAGTAAGAAATAGAAGTTTTGCACGTAGATTCTAAAAATATTCATTAATTATAAATATTCATTAAAGAATTAAAAAATATTCTTATAATCAATGTGTACTAATTCAGATACATAGTTAGAACAATAGGAAGTTAAATAATAGATTAAAATTTATTATTTTAGTAGGATAAAGTTAATACTTATTTAATTTTTGGATAATTTTTAATATATTATTTTTGAAAAGATTTTATACAACATATTATTTATTCATCTTTATTTATGTTAACTCTAATTCAAATATATAATCCGGAGAATAGAAAATCAAATAGTAGATAGAAGATTTATAATTTCTTCACTTTGACAATACTATAATTAAGTAATTTATTTTTTCATCCAAAATAGATCCATAAAACAAAAGTCTAAAAAATTTTTTAGTTCATAATTTATTATCTTAAATTAATATACAATAGGAAAAAATCTATTAAAGGAGAAATTTTTTTTAAATTTTTTTTTAAATGATAATTTTTTGAGCAAAAACATATATCTAAAAATTTAGGAGACTTTTATGTAAAATTTTAGCCCCTTCAAATTTTTTTTTCATTTTCCTCCCACACCGCTCCTCCCCTCCCCCCGCTCATTTTTTTTTCTCATTTTTCTCCCACACCCACTCCACACCCCTCCCCACACTATAGCCTTTTCTAGAGGCTTCTCCCCTCAAATCCTCCATGGCCCCATCTCCTCCCAAACCCTCCTCTCTCCCCACCGAAAACCATCCCCCTTCCTCCTAATCTCTCTTTCCTCTCCACCCAAATCCATCCTCCCTCCTCTCCTCTCAATCTTTCCTCCACCAAAATCCTTCTCTACTCAAATCCCTCGTCCCTCCCAATCTCTCTTCCCTCACCACCCAAACCCCCCATCTTATCTTTGTCTCTGTCTCTCCCTCTATCGAATCTCTTTGCTGCTCAAACCCTCCCACCCTCTCCAAAAATTTCCTCCCCCATCCGGCGGCTGCTCATCTCCGTTGCTTCTCTCTCTAACCCTCACCTCCAATGCTTCTCCCTACTACCACCCCCTCTCCACCTGCCTCTCTCCCAACCATTATCCCTCTCTCTCCCCCTCTAAAATCCTCTGACCGCTCAAACCCTAACCTCCTTTCCCAAAACCTTTCCCCATCCTTCTTCCCCACTCCCCAACCCATCGGCCACCTCCATCACTTCCCCCCCGACCCTCATCTTTGGTGCTTTATTCTGCACTGAATTTGCATGCGATGCTCGCCACTGGTTGGATCCCACCCTAGGGGTCGATCCCATGGATGCTCACCACTGATTTTGGAGTTGACTATCAATGATCCATCCCTCACTCCACCTATGAGGAAGGCCACCATCCATGACATGCCTCAGTGCTGGCTTCCTATATCCGATACTATCCCCTGTCTTATTCCTCCCCCTTCTCGTGGGTTTGAGCGCCTCCCCACACCCAACCCCCTCTTATTTTTTTTCCTTCAATTCTCAACCATGTATTCACCTTCTCCCAACTACCATCCTGGATCCACAGCCGGACCATCCGAAATCATAGGTGCTTTCCTATTTTTCCTGATCTGACCCTCATCAAACCTCCTCTTCGCCGACGGCCAGATCCCTCAAACCCTAGCTATCAGTTATCCCCCACCTAAAAAAAAAAGAAAAAAACATAGCTAACACGTTCCATATTGTTGGTCCAACCTAAGCCCACCATTCTAGGACCAATTATGAGCCTCAGCTCAAGTTTGGCCCACTGCACGACCCAGTCCATTTCTGATTTAGCCCAAATTATTGGACCCTGGCCCACCCTTGGGCCTCAACCCATCTATCCCAACCTTAGACTAGTTCAATGGGGCTATCCCACTCTTAGGCCCCAATCTAGGCCTGGCCCAGAATCTGGCCCAAACACTGAACTAGATATCGGCCCATGAACAAATCATCCACTGCACTCGATAACCAACCCTTTCGAATTTGGATCTATCCTTTCCTTAACTTATTAAATGTTTAACGGATTTTTTTTTCATTCACCCTGCTGCTGCCACTCTGTAGCGATCATTTTTTTTTTCCTCTTAGCGAGAAAGTGAGGAAGGTTGCCACTGCATGGCAGCAACCCTCTATCCATATCTTTCTCCGTTCACAGGAAGGCTACGGATCCCCCACAACAATCATGATCTTTTTTTTGTTCCTCCTTTTCATCTGGACATTGAGCAGGGTTGCTACAACATGGTAGCAAGCCTCTGTCTCTTTCCTCCCTCACATAATATTTTAAATGAAGGAGTGGAAGGCTGCTAAAATATAGGCAGCAACCCTCCTGCATCTTTCATAAGAAACACAATCTTATTTTTTAATAAGAAACACAATACTAATGCTACAATGAAAAAGCTTCAGAGTAAACTGATGAGGGAACTAAAAAAACTCATTTTCTGTAGCTTGCTTTCCTCGATTTACTCTCTTTGATCTTTCTGATTTTTAATAAGCCTGATCCAAAAATAGAAAAAAAATCAATCAAACCCCCTCAAAAAAAAGAAACAAACAAATCCCCATCTTCTCTATTTAACCATATTTGATGTTTGAATTGACCTATGAACCTTTCAACATATATATAACCTTTAATAAAAAAATAGATGATATGATAATCTATGCCATCAATATTTTCTAGTTTGTTTCCCAAAAAAAATTCTTCCTCTAATTAAGGTCTCTTCAATTTTTTTTTTAATTCTCAATATCCTAATCAAAAATTAAGACATGTTGATGCTATGTCTTTTTAAAATTTATATATATATATATATTTTGTATATGATAATCAGACTTGATGTGTGTTTAAAAAAAAAAAAAATTTTTTTTTCTCTCAATAATCTTACATATTTTTTTTTATATTTTATTATTATTTTTTAAAAAAATTTATAAAATTTTCTATCAAGCTCAATATATAAAATATATCATTAAAAAAAGCTAAGAAGCTGGAACGCTGATGCATGTATCCTCGGGTGCCCGGGGAGCTCTGAACTTTATATAAATGTTACCACATCATGCCATGAGTGGACTTTGTACGCAAAATCCTCCCCTTGAATTCCAAAAACTTGTACGAAGCGCTTCCGCAACCGTCGATGATGAACACAGCAGTTTGGATCTTTTAAAACTAGCCGTTCACGTCCCTTCCATTGCCAGGAGCCTTCTCTGTCCCCTCAGCCTACCGCCATCGCCGCTTTCCCTCCGCCTCCGTTCTCTGCTGCGCCCGCCCCCACCCCAACCTACACACACCATCGGCCACCGGACACCCTCCTCCGCCGCTCATCGCCCCCCTGACCTCTTTCCCCTTGGTTCCTGTTGCCGCCGTGGCGGCCTCTTCCACCTCCATCATCGCCGCCGTTGTTCGTCCCTCCATTTTCCGGACATCTTGGCCGGTCTTCCTCCACCTCCCACCGCCATGGATTGGACAAGTTTACAATTTTGCCCTTCCCCAATGAACTGCCAGGATGAACGGTTTGTATTAAATTAAAAAAATAAGAGAGAGGGCAAAATGACGTGCTAGGGTTTTAGCAAGGCAACAGACTGGCTCCACTGGAAAGTGGGACCAGTGCTCTTGAATCGCTTTATTCGTCTCAGCTCCGCAGAGCTTGTTGCAGCATAGCCTAGCTCTTGGAAGAGCAAGGGATGGATCAGATGGTGAAAGACTGGATCTTGATTTGCGAATTCGAGTTCTTGGCTCGTGGGATGCTTGGGTTTTGACGAAAAACCCTCTCTTCCAAGCAGCGTCCTGGGGTTTTCTGCAATGGAGTCAAGCCTGGAGCAGACCCTTCAGGATGGGAAGCTCCTTCGCCATGTCAATGCATTAATAGTCGCCCATCTTCGAGACAACAATCTCAATCAGGCACGCTTTTTCTCGTCTCTCCCTTCCACAAGTTCTTGTTGAAGTGCAATTGATTCTATTAGCCGTTTCCAATGGTTATACTTGCAGGCGGCGACTGCAGTTGCTTCGGCGACCATGACCCCGTTGAACACGGAAGCCCCTCCGAACAAGCTTCTTGAACTTGTTGCCAAGGTATGATTTTTAATTCATTTTCCTTGAATTTACTTTTCTATCCATCTTTCAGTTTTTTGGGTTTTTGGAGTTGCTGGGTTCTGAGGTGTCAACAGGGTCTTGCAGTGGAGAGAGATGAGGCTTCAAGAGGAGTTTCTTCTGGTGGCCTCTTTGATTCTATTGCAGGGGTACCTGCAGGACATGGCTTGGTACCTCTTCCGACTACTGTGGATTTCAGGTGATTAGCATTTACTGCACATCCTTTAGATACATTATTTGTCTTGTGGTCAGGACAACAGCCGACAGTGATGCCAAGTCATGCATAAGTGGACTATATACACTTATTTAATGCATATTTAGCACAAAAAGTTGTTATTTTACATGTCTCAGCCTACGGTATTTCATTGGGAAATTTAAGGCAAGGTATTTACCTTTTAGTTTGTTAGTCACCTTGTGGCTTATAACTCTAACCTTGATGCATAGTTTTTCTATTCTCTGAGGTTTCTATCACACAAGGTGGCTGATATTTTCAAACATGCAAATTAGTTCAATGCAGGATGTGAAAGGTTCATCCAAGAGTTTTCCAAAACATGAGACTAGACATGTTTCAGAACATAAGGTATGGAAAAGGTTATCTATCATCGAGTTTAGTGAGGTCAAGATATTGCACTTTGTTGTTAGGTGCATTCCAATGAGTGGATCGAAAAAGTTCTGGAGAAAATTTAACATTCATTTTATTTTTATGAATCCATTCTTAAACTATCGCTTATGTACCAAATTATGGTCTTCATAGTTCTAAAACATGTGCACATCAGTCTTTTTATCTTTTCTACAATCATCATATTCATTTATGCCAGGATCCTAATCACTTGGCATGGTGAGTAGTGTAATGTTGAGTTCTCTTTTTGCTCACCTACATACTTAGGGCAAATTGACTGCCTTAATTTCCATTTTTCAAGCATCTGTTTGTATACTGCCTACTCATGCATTTCTCATCTCTGTTCTGATTTTTACTTGGTTTTATCCTTCGATTGTTGGTGACTGATTATCCTGGTTTTGTAGAATGTTGCCCGTTGTGCAAGATTTAGTCTGGATGGGCGCTTTGTTGCAACTGGGAGTTCAGACACATCAATTAAACTATTTGAGGTTGTTCATTTACATATCATAATAGATTCAGATTTTTATGTACCAGTGCCCGACTTCAATAAGCTTATTATCTCTTGCAGGTTTCAAAGATTAAACAAATGATGCTTGCAGATGCAAGAGATGGACCTGTGCGCCCTGTTATTCGAACTTTCTATGATCATTCACAGGTTACTTTATTTCACTTTCTGGAATGACTTCATCAATGACTTGCATCGTTTTAGGATGGATTGTGATTGAATATGTTAACCTTTCTGCATCTTATCAATATCTCATGCATATCATGTTTTGAAGCGGCATTACCAGCAGATGGATGAATCCTTTTGTTCTAGTCATCAGACAAACTAAATGAATACAAGTTTAAAAAAAAAAAAAAAATCTTATCATCTTAGCTTTTAAAAACAACCTAACAACCTATGTAAAATTGGAACTCTTTCTTTCCTTCAAAGCACTATTTATTGAAATTTTGAAGGTGCAAAAGAAAAGGAAATAAGTAAAGTTCTAAATTTCCTAGTTAATTGTACTGCTTTTCAGTAGTAGCTGAAGAAAATCCTCATCTTGCTTATCACCTTCCATATTATTGTGCTGAATGCCTAGCTATGAGTGCGTTTGTAATCTTTAAGTAGCATAAATGCGCTTCCATGTTGTATGCTTATGTGCCTTCTTTGGCTTTATGTCCATTCTACTTTGTTTATGCATTCATGCATATAGTATTTTCTGTGTGGGCATTCATCTTATATCTCCTTTGATTTCAATCATTTCTATACTTGTAAGTCAACAATAAGGTCAATGATGCTCTATCTTATATGGTTCCAAAAGTTTGCAAATGAAGAACTATCAAATAAATGAATATCATGAGGTGGTGCTAAGGAAGTCAATTTGTGCAAAACCTTGGAAGGATGATCTTACATCTTAAGGTCAACTATATTTAGAGAGTTCACAATGTAGGATGTGAAGACGGAGTGAGGGTGAAAATGGCAATAATATGTGTACATGCATGAAAATTAGATGAGATATCTGTGAGGAGACGCAAAGAAGAGGAAGGCCTACAACCATTGGGATGCAACCCTTGATAGGAACTGGTATGAAACAAGATGCAAATAGTGAGCCTGGAACAATAGTGCTCATCAATTTTGTTTATTTGACACCTAGCTGTTACTTAGTTTCTATGTTTTCAAAAGTTATTGATCAAATAAGTGGTATGAATTGCAAGGAATAGATGTTAACGCTCCATCACAATTTGTCTTGCACTTATTCTCATATTTGCAATACAATGACATAGATTGTCTTATGCATGCGGACATTTCACTTTTGCATTTTTGTTTGGTAGATGATATAATGTCTTTGGATAACCTCAAGTACCTAACCTTTTCTATCGATAAAGGAAATGTAGTCTTTGTTATAATTTCTGATCAGTTTGGAATCTCCTCTGTTATTTTGATTAGTGAGGTAGGACTTTATTCTTGCACTCTTTTACCTCTTTATAAGACTTCAGAAGAGCTATTCTTATGTGATATCAACAATAGTCAAGTTCAGACTTTTCTAATGACAAAATCTTATCGAGACGGTAGATGAATTGGGTTCAAATCACTTTCAAGAAGATATAATATCACATCTAGAGATAGTAGTATGAAGGTTTTAGCATGCTATATATGTGCAACGATCAAAGTATGGATCATGATAATGTTGCTTAGGATTGATATTGTAATGACCAAGTCCTCATCCAAAAAGGCTATCTAGAAAGTATTATTTGGGTTAACCTATACAAGTACCCAAGATCTACTTAATATATAATTGATGTGGGACTAAATACATGCTCGGATGAGTCCTTACACACTTCCCATGTAAGCCTTGATGTCCTCAACAAGCTAAGGGTTTGGTCAAACACTATGATTTTTTTTATCATAGTCAGCTCCAAAAGGGCTCATGTTGCAATGTCCCCTAGTTGGGCCATGGGCTAGGCCGACTCCGAAATTATTTGCTACAACCTAGGATCTCATTTGAAAAGGCTAGCTAGAAGGTATTCTATTGGTTTGTTGGTCCTATATATATGTACTCAAGATCATCCCAATGCCCAATTGATGCAGGATTAAGCGCATGCCCACATGGATCCTCACGAACATGATACCCATGCAATAGTATATTAGGTACATGAAATTGCCAAAAGACATGCAATGATCACATGGAAGATACATGTGGAAATGAAATTGAATCCATTAAACAAAAAATCACTTGTAAAAGTTTCCAAAGTTCATATTAATTACTAACAAACATGTTATAAGCATGGGTAGTGCAATCTAAAGCATAAAGAAGTCTAAAACAAAGGCCAATGTGAACAAAAACAAGAAATATTGGTGCTGCTTAAGTTTAAAACTATAATAAACCATATGATTATTTATTGTATTAACATGATGTAAATAATGCTGTCACTATTTTTTAAAGATAAGTACACCCTTTTTTAGCATAGTACAAATTGTACAACTTGGTTTTCATGAACCAATACTTTAGCCTGCATATTTGTATTTTAAAATAAGATTGAATCCTTGTTTAACAAGATTTATCCTCTTTGTTTGTGGTCATCTTGCTGGACCCATTTTGCTTCCTATTCTTGTCAAATGCCACTTGTTTTCACAAGGTTTTAATATATCTTTGTTTGAGGAATCATCTTTGTGGATTATTTGCTTCCTATTCTTGTCAAATGTCACTACCAAGGTCCGCTGAACCAATATCGTGACTTGTACCGGTCGGCTACCAGTATGGTATGGTACGGTACAATATGGGTCTATATCATGCCATGAGGGAGGGGGAGGGGAGAAAGAGAGAGGGAGAGGAAAGGCAGAGGTGGAGGGGTCAATGAGAGAGAAGAGAGAGAGAGAGAGAGAGAGAGAGAGAGAGAGAGAGAGAGAGAGAGAGAGAGAGAGAGAGGAAGAGGAAGAGAGGGAGTGAGGGGGTCTATCCCAGCCACTGACCCTATGGCTTGGCAGTGGAGGGAGAAAGAGAGGGGGCAGAGGAAGAGGTGCAAGAGGGCTCGGTGGCTTGATTTCTGATGGAGTTGAGTCTAGCTAGGTGATGGAGGGCAATGGTCTCGATTGCAGCAAGGAGACATTGGGGAGGTTGTTTCAACTCTGATATTAGGTGAGCAACAGTGACCTATAGTGGCTTTGGTGTAGGCTTGGCAACCAATAAGCCAGTGAGGTTCTGCCGAAGTTGCAATGAGGAATTCAATAGAGGCTGAGGTGGAAATAGGGGTGAAATAGAGCATCTGACAGGTAGGGAGCCTAGCTTGGCCGCCGACTGAGTGGTAGGGTTCAGCAAGGGCATTGCGGTCTTGACAATGGTAGAAAGAGATTAGAGATTAGGGTTAGATAGGGAGAGAGGGAGGGGGGGAGGAAAGTGTTTCCTTGACCAAATGGAGAGGCCCTTGCAAGGTGGAGATAGCGGGTGAGAGAGCAGAGAAGGCAGGCAAGAGAGTGGAGAGGCATCTCGAACCTTTGGGGACTGATCGAGCATCTTTTATAGCCCAAGCCAATCTGCATGATGGTCAGTGTCGGTTCGGTTTGCTATGGGTCGAATTGCCAGTTTGGGTCGGTTGGACATTCCTTATCCATTGCTATCTTCATGGCAAGTTTCAATAATTCCTCAATCTTTAGCTCCATTTTGCTTTGGGGGCTCTAAGCTGGAACAAGGTGGATATGCATATGGGCTAAGCATTTGAACTACAAATTCACGATTATATCGGTGATGAGGTTTGGTTTTTTACTCTAGTAAGTATGCCCCCATGACATGAATAAATATTCTCAAGCTAAGGAAGCTTTTTTTAAAAGCCACTCCTTGCTTCAAGATAGGAGGGAGGATAAAGTTGATTTTGATGATGATGTGTTATTTTCAGAATATGCTGTTTGGTAAGCCTATAACAAGTGTCATTTTCTTTGGTAACAAGTCTCATTTTCTTTGGTCTAATATCAAATTACATCTGATGCTTTTTATGATCTTGCTTCAGGAAAATGAGGTGGCTTGGAACCCTAATTTAGTGAAAACTAGAGATGCTGACAATGAATATACAGAGCTCTCATAAATATGCATAGTAATGTTAAACTTTTTAGTTGTCTTGGGGATTTTAAGATCAGGATGGGCTATTGCTGGTGGCTAATAACTGTCTATTTTGAAGAAGTTTTATTGGCAGGAATCACCCAAATGCATGCTAGTATTCAGTTGTTTATTATGAGAGAATTCTTGGTATGTGATAATTAATATTATAAAAAGATAAAATTTCCTTGATAGATGCCCTTAGAGATTCCATGGCAAGACTGCCATGCTTTTTTCACTAGTATGAATTTGAAAGCAGACATGCATATGCATGCATACACATAGAGGACTTTTCAATACATGGGAATTTCATAGGCCATGCACACACATTGAGGTTAGGGGGGAGAGAGAGAACTTTTAAATACATGGGAATTTCATAGCACACGCATGCCGGGGGGGCGATAACCTTTCAATGCATGGGAATTCCACAAGGCTAGAAGAGGCTCCTTTTTTATTTAATTTTATGCATATACATACACACACATACAAACTCAAACAGATGCATGCTCAGAGAGAGAGAGAGGACTTCCAATGCTCAGGAATTTCATGGGGCTAAAAGATTGTGCACATATATAGAACTTTTCAATGTGTAGAAATTTCATAGGGCATGCAAGGAGAGGGGGAGGGGGGAGAACTTTAGAATACATGGAATTTTATAAGGCTAGAAGAGGCTCCTTTTTTGGTAGTTGCACACACACACACATGCACACACAGAGAGAGAGCTTCTCCATACATGGGAATTTGGTAGGATGCACATCGGGGGGGGGGGGGTGTTTAACTTTTCAATGCATGGGATTTCATAGGGCTAGAAGAGGAATGTGTGTGCATGCTCACACACAGAGGGGGAAGGGAGATAAGGGAGAGAGAGCTTTAATACATGGGAATTTCATTGGGTTGGAAGATGGTCCTTTTTTTTGTAATTGTGGGAAATGTTATTTGGGGTAAAAGGTGCGAAATGTGATCTTCCTTTCCATTTGGTGAAAGATTTGAAGAATATCAAACCTTATAAAAGCTCAACCTAAGCTGTAGAAGGATCTTCATTTGCTCTTGACCCAGTTTACTCTATAGGTGAAGTGCTCATAGTCCAAGAGGATATTTCTTGTTGCCATCTCTGCAACCACCACATCCCTTCCCAATGGAAAAAAAAATCATATTTACTTTGTGCCCTATTTTTGTTGACAGCAACTCTAGCCTTACAATCCATATTGCCTCATAACATCTCCATGAATGCATGCTCATTATATCTACTGTTATTTAAGTGAGCTGCTTCCTAACTATTTCCATGATAATGGGAAAATTTTTCTAATGCATTCAAACTTTCTATTGAGTGCTATATTATCATACTTTATGTTATGAGAAAATCCATTTCAATGAAGATTTCTAGTATCTGTATATGATCAATAACTGTTTCCCCATTTATTATTTTCCTTTTGTTCAAAGAAGTGATCCAATTTCTGGTAACTTTCGTTTTTTATGTATTCATATGTGGCATGATACCTTGATTAGCTGTTGTTGTGAAGGATGTGTATATCCTGAAACTTGCATCTGATCATGGTAGGAACATTAAGATTTGATGGGCTTATTTTTCACAAGTATCCTCCTTTTATTTTCTATTTTGGTGCTTTGCAGCCTATCAATGATCTGGATTTCCATCCTCAAGGTACTATACTGATATCTGGGGCAAAGGACCACTCCATAAAGTATGTACCTTCCAAGTATTTTAATGGATATATGTAGTATGTATGTCTGTATGTATGTTTGTATGTATGTATGTGTTATATGTATGTATTTGTGCGTGTTATTCTCTCCATATATGGGGTGCTCATAAAGTGGGTGGTGTTATTTGCTCTTTTATGGAATCATGTGCTCCTATTTACCGTTTTTCATGTTTGGTAATTATGAGCTTGTAATTAGTTTGGATTGGCACTCATTTGTGAATTCGTCTATTAACATGTCAACTTCCACAACGTCATCTTCATATCTTGAATCAAGATATCAACTTTTGACTGAATTTTCAGTTTTGGCTGTATCTGATACATAATTAGTTTCATTTCTGCATTTTGGCTGTAACTTACTTTTGAGACCAAGTGCATTAAATATATAGGGGAAGATAGAGAGGTGTTCTTATGTTTTTAGAGTAATTTGGACAACAAATGAGAGATTTTTTTCCCCATCAAATATGTGAATATCTAGTCTTTATCTGGGCCTATCACATGTTATTTCCATCACATTTGTTTGTTACTCCAAATATACACAATTTAAATTGAACCTTGATATATATGATATGGGCCTTGCTAAACATCTAAAACATTGATGTCATCGCTGAGGTATTTAAGAGTCATATAATTATGAAGCAAATAGCATTTTAGGAGGTCGTAGATTAGCTATTAAAACAAGCAGAGGGTTCGATGCCGCCACATGTAATACCACCTCTTCCGACTCCCTTGCTGCTACCTGATATATGGTCTTCATCTTCCACCACCCTATCTGTAGCCTTGTGTAGTTGGGCTTGTATTCATACTTGTTAGTTGTAAATAAGTACTCGACAAATGATGGTGTCAATCTAGATATATGATTACTTAAATCTTACATTTTTATATAATATTTGGACTTCTTTAGGTAGCCTTTCTGTATTACATTATCAGTGTTGCTGGCATCGATGGTGTAAATTTTTCTAGAATTTTGCTATTTTAACCCGAACTCCCCCAGTGGGATGCATGCATCTCCGCTCCTTGCTTCATCTCTGTTTAACACATTTCTTCTCTACAAACTGTCTCCTAGTGTGCATGCCTCCAATCTCTTTCATATATCGACCCATTTCATAAATTAATGCATTCTTCCATATTTGCTCTTAAATGGAGATTAAACAGGAACTTTTTATTAAATCTATTCCATAAATTCTTGAGTGCTTTGACCACAGCCATACATTGAATGCTCTGTTCTCTTAAATAAGCCATGTGCTTTGCACATACCAAATACAAGTACATAGAAAGCTAAGAAAAGAATTATCAAACAAACCCAAGATTCTTTATGAAATTTGTTGCCAGTGATGAATTCAAGATTTTTAAGTTCTTTTTCTGCAATTTTCAAGAGATGTATCTCTGAAGAAGTGATGTTTCTTGAAGACGTATTTCTGTATTTGTATGTGTTGAGCAATTCATATATTGTTTCATTTTAGAATGTATTCAGAAAGTGTTTTTCAGGTTTTTTGATTTTTCAAAAACAGCTGCGAAGAGAGCTTTTAGAGTTATCCAGGTTTTGCTGGTCTATTTTATATTTCTTATGTTTTACACATGGTTTTCAACTTGTGCGTTAATGATATTAATGTGGTTACATTTTGGTTCTGTCATGCATACAGGATACTCATAATGTCAGATCTGTATCATTTCATCCTTCTGGGGATTATCTTTTAGCAGGTATCTTATATCCTGCTTGTGTTAATTGTTATACAACATACATATTATGAATGCTTTCAATTAGCATCAGCTGGAGAATACAGGCATCATTTGATCGTTTCCTGTTTCTGTGTCCATAAAGTTGATATTTAGTATATCTTGTTGTGGGCCATGTTTGGAACTGAAGTTTATCAAATTTTTGACATCTAAATGATAATCTAGCGCCCTTTCATTAATAAGCTGGGTTTCATAATAGAATTTGTGTATTTAGAAATTTCTATTGAAAAAGAATTTTGCATTTAATTATAATTAATGCCTGATGAAAAGATGGCCTATTTACAGGGACAGATCATTACATTCCACATTTATATGATGTCAATACTTTCCAGTGTTACTTGTCAGCACACGTGCGAGAATTAAATGCTAATGCTGCCATCAATCAGGCATGTTGGTTTTTCTGTTTGCTTTGTTTCATGACTGAACAATTAAATCTTGGAAAACTTTGGGCCAATGTTGCTTAGAATGAACCTGGTTTTTATGTTAATTAAGATAAAGGTCCATTTATTACTAACTTAAAATTTTTCTGTGCAGGTGCGATATTCGTCAACTGGCAGTATGTATGTGACAGCCTCAAAAGATGGTTCTGTTCGGGTATGGGATGGGGTAACTGCACAGTGTGTCCGGCCCATCATTGGGGCGCATGGGTCAACAGAGGCCACTAGTGCAAGTTTCACCAAGGACCAACGGTATAGAACGCACTCACATGTTGGAAACTTTGCCCCCTTTAGTTTTTGTTCTTTCTCATTTTCTGTTGCCATGAAGTTCATATGTCAGTCTCCTTCCTCAATACTGGTGGCTGAGTCTTAGTAGCAGGATCTTCTACCTAGGATAATGTACCCGCTCTCGAAACTCCGTGAAAAGTAGAAACCCTACCCACTTCCTAAGTGCTTTTGTACTTGGAAGTGCTTTTATGTTTCCTTGCACCTGCACCAGTACCTACTCCTGATTCTGGCAAGGGCTGAATGTAATGGAACTACTGGGTTAATATAATGTGTAGCCATGCAGGAATGACATTGCTGGAACTCATGCTTAATAGCTTGAAACCTGAAATTGGAGAACAAGCCCCCCTTTATATGAGGCTGTGCTTCTCAGACCTTTTATGAGTGCCTCATATTCACTTGCTTGTGCCCCATCAACTAAAACTTTCACTTCCTAGCTTAGATTATTTAACACATACTAACGTAGGATGATGCTATCTGGTTTTCACCTTGCTTTAGTTATTTGGCCTTTCTTTTCGCATTATTAATTTCCTCTGTTCCAACTCCTATCATGCTAGCCACATCCTGCACAACCTTAGTCATTTTTGTTCTTTTTACTTTAGTCCCTTAACCATCGCCATTCATTTCATAATGTTCAACAACTAGGTTCATTCTTTCTTGCGGGAAGGACTCCACTGTGAAGTTGTGGGAAGTTGGCACTGGAAGACTGATAAAGCAATATTTGGGTGCGGTTCATACACAGTTGCGTTGCCAGGTTGGTTAAAACTTCTCTTATTTCCATATGGTTGAAGGGAACATCTGCATGCTTTCTTTTAATGAGAATTGTTGTGAAATTGTTACATATCCTTCCATGTAAGATTAACCTGTGACTAGGATGTCGGCAACCATTTTTCTTTTTGCTGACAGTATTATGCTTATGTGCATTTGTGTGATTAAGCTTCTGGATATGCAAATTGTACGATTAAATCCTGCTGGGAAGGAAGTGGATGTGTGAAACTTATTATTCCTTTTTCCTTTTGGGGTAACAGTGAACACTTAAACCGGCTTTTCACAATTTTCTATGCAATGCTTGTAGATTGTGTGCTATTTTTGCACAGCATCTTTAGTCATGTTACCTGAGACATCATTTCATAATATGTATGCAGTCTAGTTTGCATGAACCGGTAGCCCTTGAAAAGTCTTTCCAAAATGAAAGTTATATTAGTCATTATTGTTTTTTGTGATGACTAGGAAAAAGTGCAATTTAACAATCACAAAAATGAGTAGGGTTTTGTATGTTGATAACCCTCTAATTATAAAGTGGTTCTGATACCACAAGGTTGCAATCAACTTTCTTCATGCCTGAAACAGAAGTAGAAAATCTGCTTCCATGTCTCATCAACTGATTTCACCAATATATTTGGTGAATGGGTTAAATTTCAAGAGTGGCTTTGGTTGCAGGCTGTTTTCAATGAAACAGAAGAATTTATTCTGTCAATTGATGAACCGAACAATGAGGTCAGTTGTCATTTATCCAAGGTTTCTGAATTGTTGTATGCATATTATTGGTTGATTTGCTAGGTTTAGCTAAACTTCAATGAGCTACAGGTGGTTATTTGGGATGCACTCACTGCTGAAAAGGTTGCAAAGTGGCCATCTAATCACATAGGTGCGCCACGCTGGGTAGAGCACTCTCCCTTTGAGGCAGCCTTCATTACATGCGGAAATGACAAGTCGGTCAGATTCTGGAAGGAAATCCTATAGGATTAAGTCTTTGAGAAGAATTTTGAGTTGTTCCACAAAATTAGTCCACAAACTTGCCAACTCTAGTGACACGGGACATGGTTCCTGGTTGGTTCAAACTACTGTTTACCTAGGATTACTTTCCTTCTAGTTCTTCTTGATGAAACTTGCACAATTGCCTGTCTCGCCATTTTTGTTTTTTGAGTAGCCAATAATCTTATCGATTGTCAAAATGACGTTTTCAATGTGTTTTATTAAGCATATTGTGTTGTACGCATACCATATATGATGAAAAGGTGCAGATATAATTTTTGTTTAGAAACACTCAACCTTTAAACTTAATCGAAAAAAACCTGATCACCAAAACTACTCACTAAAGAACCTCCCAATATGACCATATTCAAAAGTTTAAAGGAAAATCACCGCCAAATTATTGCTATTAGCTTGGCCACTTTTTGATTCAGAAAATATTGGAATGTTGCCAAGAGCCATGAGATATCAATTATAAGAAGGATGGTTATTTCTTTCTAACAAATCTGAGATCACTGAAATATATAATGTCTGCAAAAATTTGCCTTTTCAAAAATTTGAAGAAAACTCACCCTATTATGGTTATATCCTTTTGCTGCTTCTTGACCTAAATACTACTGGATTTTTGCTAAGGGAGGTGGTAATATATGTCTTTTTCAGACACAAAAAACGGATATTTTTCAACAAGCCCAAAATCAGCAAAATGTGATATTTTCATGATAAATTTTGCTTTCTGAAAGATTGCCGGATCTATATAGACTATGTACTTGGTGTGTTTGCTTTCACAAATCTTCAAATCTATCCTATGTTGCCACTTGCCAGGCACACCCGATCAGGGATGCTACGATCCCCCTGATGGAGTGAGGTTATCACCTACCAGAATATTTATCACACTACCAATTGATCTAATGTTGAACCTTTAATGAATTCTTGGCTTGAAAATACAATGCTTCCATAATTGAAAGAATGTGAAATCATTCCCCCTGTTTGGATATTGAGAAGAGAAAAGAGAATCTACTCCTTCCACTCTTCCCTTTAAATAGGGATGGTGATGGTAAAATCAGCCCAATCCGATGGGTATTTATCCTATTCAAATCCGAAAAATTGGGTTTAGGTTTGGAGAAAATTTAAAAATTATAATATGGGTATGGGTAGAGTTTGGGTAGTGATATTTTCTATCTAAATTTAAATTTGAATCCAATCCGAATCTACAAGTATGGAAAAAATTTGAATCCATATATATATATATATATATATATATATATATATGTGAGGTAGATTGGGCTTCAGTCGATCAGAGTCTAGTCTACATCCGGTCGTGTGCATCTGAAAAGAAAAATTCAAAAAAAAAAAAAGCCTGCTGCTGCTGCTTGAAAAAAAAAAACTTAAAAAAAAATAAAAAAATTAAAAAAAAAATTAAAAAAAAAAGGCACCTTGAAGGCGCCTGCATTTAATGTAGGTGCCTTCAGGCACCTTTTATTTTTTTTATTTATTATTTTTTTTATTTTTATATTTAATGTAGGTGCCTAATCTTCTTCCTCTCTTTATCTTCTTCTTCTTCTTTTTTTGCTTCTAAGCCTTTTTTTTTTAAATTTAATATACATATATATATATATATATATATATATATATATATATATATATATATATATATATATATATATATATATATATATATATATATATAAGGCGCCTACATTTTAAATGTAGGAAGGTGGTTTTTTTTTTTGAATATCTTTTTTGGGTTTTTTTTGTTTTTTTTTGATTTTTTTTAGATTTTTTTTTTCAAGCAGTAGGCTTTTTTTTCTAAACTTTTTTTAGGTGCCCCTACGTCTGTATTTTTTTCAGTCGGCACTTCTTTTTAGATGTGCGTTTCAAGATGTTTGTGGATCGAACGGTCGGAGATTCAACTTGATGTAGGCTAGGCTCTGATCGATCGGAGCCTAGTCTATATATATATATATATATATATATATATATATATATATATATATATATATATATATATATATATATATATATATATGTATGTATGTATGTATATGTATATATGTATGTATGTATGTATGTATGTATGTATATATATATATGTATGTATAAAAGCTTACTATTTGTCTTGAATGATTTGTGGAGTTGTAGTTGTCAGTTCGTGAAATTATTTGAAAGTTTGGTATTCAAGTTTACTATTTTTTCAATACCATATTAAATTTTCATGGATAAAATAATGAATTATAATTTTGTTTTTATATTTGATTTTTATAAATCTGGACTTATGTTTTTGTGTTGAATTGGTAATTCTATTTTGGTTGATAATATGTAAAAAATTATTTTGATTGTTTATTTTTTTAAGTATGGGATGGGTATGGAGAAATGGGTTACCATGGGTATCCCCGAATCCATTGGATATGAAGATGGATATCTCTTTTTCTTATCGAATTTAGATATAGGGTATTAAGTTTGGATTTAAAGATGGGTAATACAATATTCTACTCAAACGTTACCATTGCCATCCCTACCTCTAAATCTCATCTCTTTTTGTTTTTGGAGAGAATAAAAAAAAAACAAAAAAAAAAAAGGTTCGGAATCTGTCCAATTCTTTTGCCTTCCATCTTAACTTAGGGGATTATAATTATAACTTTCTTTTCCTTTTTCTTCTTATTGGCTCCTCTCCTATCCAAAAAGGAGGGGGGCGACGATTTTTTTTCTTCTCTCCAATTCTCTCAATCCATGAAGGGCTTTTGGGACACAACATTCTGCAGAGAATCTTCAAGGGGAGTACTTGGATAAGAGGGAGCAGAAGGGGACCATACTTGGGATATTTACTGAAGGATAATTAGATGTTTCTCTTGAAAGAGATATTTTTCTACTAGGACTTTACCACGTCTCACGTTTAAATGATTATAGGTTGCGTAGAACATAAGCCAATGTAAAATAGGGTTGGTTGGATCATATGCCATGCAGAAATCTCTCAGGCTAATCAATTTGCAGGATTGTAAACAAAGGCTCCCTTCAAAAACCAGACAATGGTTGGATGCTTTCATGCACGCCAGGGGTGGGTGGAACGAAGAATTGAACCAACAATCATGTGAGCTATTGCTTGTCATAAGCAGCAAGAACGCTGGGAGAAATGAAGATGGTCCCAGAGTATTAACCTCTCCTTCCCTAAGTCGATGATTAATTTGCTGATAGCAATAATATCGTTGGTTTAAAATGTCACTCTTCTCATATTCAAGTTTTGAGCAGGCATTACATATATCATTGATATCAGGAATTCCAAGACAACAGATGCGAAAAAGTTTCGCAGCAAACTCCCTCGTGCATACCACTCTAATAAATTAACTGTCAAAAAAAATAGAAAGGGATTTCATAGCTCAGGTGATACAGGCAGTGCATTGCTCATCAAACAAAGACATACCATGGATTGCATTTTTGTCTTCCCGTAGGATACCTGCTAGCGGACACAACTCGGTTGCTCGGGCACAAATATGATTCTCATATGCCTCTAGAACTAGAAGTCACTGATTAAAGAAAAGAACTTCAAAAATCTCACTCCCTTGGGCGATCAAAATAACAATTAAACAAAACAACACTAAAGGTTACTGTGACCGATATAACCAATGACTCACAGAAGGGCACCTGATGCAACTTTGCGAATTTATAAAAATTTTCCCAATATCAGTCACGAATAAAATCTTCATCCTCTTCCTCATCACTATCATGCAGCCGGCTAAGTTCAGCATATTCATCGATTGAGGTCGCAGCAAAAAGCTCACCTTCTCTACTTCTGTCTGCAATTTTGGGGATTGATGCTCCTTTACCAGCTTTCTCTTTGTTCATCTGCCAGCAGATAATAATCAGGAGTTAGATAGAATGGAAACTAGATCACAAGGGCCGGTTAAAATCGAAACCAAAACAAGATTCACAAAAAAAGGTACAATCAACGTGAAGAAACATCATGTAAGATAAACGACCTAAATGGCAATCTTCAAACATGAGATTTGGATCGCTGAAATGTCAGTTGCAGTGTCAGGAAAACAAAAGGGTGTAAATTTGTCTCATGTTATTTCACCAAGCCAATTAAACAACCTATCAACTATTGACTAGAGAAGCTTTGGTTATTGATGTGGCAGAGAAGACCCACTACAGGATGAAGAACTGATCTATCAATACCGCATGCATTAATAAAAAGCTAGTATATCATGTTCAGCACTAGAGTTTGGGGTTACTAAAAAAAGGTACTTTTGCAACTTCTAAAGCAAAGTAATGCACCCTAGAAAAATGTGTTTGTACAATATATGAAAAGTGTTCTACAAGAAGAAAAAGTTTAAAACATGCTTTCAGGAGAGGTGAGATGTTGCTTCGAATTAGCATTTTTGTAACTTTTCAACCAAAAAAGCGTTTGCTAGAAAAGAAACAGATGTTTGGTAACAATGTATGAGAAGTGCCAATAGGAAGACAAAGTTCAAAAAATGTTTTCAGGATAAGTAGAAAACCTAACTTCTGACTTGACTTGTGTGATAACTAAAAAAAGTGGAAGCAACACCAGAAATGCCCTAGAAAACCTAGTTCTGGCTTCTCCTTTTATGAGAACTTTTTCAAAAGTAGAAGGGACACCAAACATGTCTGCAAGTTGCATTCCATAGATTAGGTTGGGCATGTTCAACATTTTGATAGATATTTTAAACTGTGGTTTGGTCTCCCTAATGGATGAGAGCATCCTATTCATTTCATTTACTACACTGCAATTCTCCTGATATTTTAAACTGTTGTTTGGTCTCCCTAATGGACGAGAGCATCCTACTTGTTTCATTTACTACACTGCAATTCTCCTGGGCAATGCCTGTGACTTATTTTATAAATACCTATGATTTCACCACATGTTATGTATCTAATTGAATTTGATTGGAAGTTACGATCATATGATACTACCTTCATCCTTTTATTTTTCAATGCAGCCAATATAGCACATGATTACATGGATGGCTGGGATCTCATTATTTATGATTCATGTGGTACATTAATTTAAGGTGAACTATCATGATTCAATTAAATATTCATCAACTAAATTCTCCTTAAATCATGAATAAGAGATGCAGCTAAATGGGGAAAAAAATAAGCAGATTTATTACTGTTCATTTAGACAACAGAAAGAGTGGAGGGCAAACCAGGAAGAGTAAAATAAAACTCCCAAGTGTGGAGTCCAAAAGCTGGGAAAATGTGTGGGCATTCCATACACATGGCAATATAGAAATATAACAATCAAATGTTAACTGAAAGTTGAAGCATAGATAGAGAGTCTAGTTGTTTGGAATGATAACTGAAAGGATGGTATTCACATATAAGTCCAAAATAACTGAATGAAATCTGATTAGTAGAATGAACGGTCTTTAACATTTTCAGGCAACCTTGTTCTTTCACAGACAGAGAACCTACTTGTAATATGTAGCTTAGTTTATTTCTTCATGCTCAATTCAGTTATCCTGAATGTGCAGGCAGGTTTGAAGGCATGGTAAACTAATCGTCCCCAATGTAATTTCTCATGCACCAAACTAAGTTGTTTAAAATGCATTGCCAGATCCGATGCAGTTTTTTTCTTTTTTGTAAGGATCATGTGGGCATGTGTTTAGTCCTATGAGACTAAAGAACTCAAATAATACCTTCTAACAAACTTTTCCGGATAAGGTCCTAAATTGTTACAAATAGTATTACAGTAGATCCAGCACATGGCCTAAAATAGACTAGGAGATACTATAGTATGGATCCCTCGGAATTGACCATGGATTGATCATGGCAATTGTGATTGAATTTAAATGGATTTGGACTCTTAGCTAGTTAGCCTGGTACAGACACCAGGGCTCAAATAAGGAAAGTGTGTGAGGACCATGCGGGCAAGTGTTTAGCTCCGTATTGGCTATGCACCATGTAGATCTTGGGTACTTATACAGGATCAAGAAACTTAATAATACCTTCTAGCTAGCTTTTTTTTGGAGAAGGTCTGGGTTGTTTCATTTTTTTTCTTTAAGGCACTTTATTTCTTATGTCTAAGTAACATTCAGGTTTAACTTTATGTCAAATTTCAACTTGGTCACACAAATTGCAAGTCTCACAATGCAACTTTTAAGTTGTTATGTGGCTGCTTAATAGTTATATGCATCTTTAAGTTTCTTCCTCAAAGCTGGGATCCTATCTTATAAGCAAGTTCCTACAGAGGACCTTTTAAGCTAGGAAAGTTGTATGTCCTTATATACACATGCAATGGGAGTGACTATTTGATCCAGAAGTCGATATAAGTTACCATGGCTTAACAATTTCCTCCTCCCTAAAGGGAAGACCTTGATGATAGAAAGTGTTTATGCCTTCTATCCCATCTTGGTGATCACAACCATAGAAGACCTCTAACAGAGCTATATCACATGGACCTGGGTACCTGTCAGGTGCAGCTATATGTTCCTTCTAGACCTAGTGTTTAGAAGTTTCTTCTTGTGGACCTATATCCAACTGTCATACCAACAGCCATGTCTAAGTGTCAGATGTGGGTACTTGAGACTAAAGCAAAAGGTGCAACTAACATATAAGACTTCTCTGTGACAATTCCCACAAATCTGAATGATGATAACTCTATTGTTTATCCCTAATATTCGCTAGTCTGCTGGAAGGGCATTCAAAAGCTTGATTTGTAAAATTGGGCATATATCAAGTGCCAGACATCCAATATTTAAACATTATTCCAAAATAACCTTATTGCACTCATTCTTCTCATTAAACCCAAAATTCTAAGCAAACAGAATATCGATTGGGAAAAAGGCACAAGGCATGAAATATCGCAGAAGCCAAAAGTCTAGAAATGAATGCTTACAGCACGAAGAAGACTCCTTCGATCCCTTTCGCGAGCATTCTTAATCGCCTGCAAGAGAAATCCAGTCATAATTTCCAAACTTTATCAGCTGTGCCCCCTACTAAAAAATATTTTTTTTAAAAAAAAGAATAAGAAAACAACGAGAAAAGAAGCCAACCTCTTCAAGTGACTTGCGCTCCGTCTCCACCTCCGAGATATCTCTGTACAAATAAAGACTTATTACAAGGGAGCACTCCAATAGCCATTATCTCAACAAAATTATGGGGTAAAATATGGGATCAAGAAAAAAAGAACCTTCCGATGATCTCATCGGTCCGGCAGCAACACTTGGCGCACACATTAAGATCCTTAGCACATGCTGAACAGAATTGAATTATAAACACATCATATCAAAATAGATTTTTTCAACTGAAAATAAGAAAAAAAAAATCAAATTTTGACGTTTTGAATAGAACGAAGATGTCACCAGAGCAGATGTTGTGGTACGCTTGGCGGACTGCCCGTTTCCCGCACTTCTGGCTATGATTTCAAGAAATATAAATAACCAAAACGAAGGAAAAAACACCAATTTAAGTAAAAGATTTAAGAGCGGGCGTTCGAATACCATTTGGCGGGCTCCACGAGAGGCTTGTACTTGCCGTACCTATACAAAGATAAATTGATCGCTTTACTCGGACTTAAACCCTAAAAAGAGAAGGCGAAAAGAGGATATTGAGGGAGAAGGGAGAGACCTTCGTTTCCAGTCGATCTGGTCTTTGCAGCGGGGGCATACGCAGGTGATATCCGAGTAGGGACGATATTTTCCTCCTAATTCCTGGCCGTGTAAGAAGATTTCCAGTTCTAATATCAAAATCTAGAGAGAGATGAAGGAATAATGATGATGATGATGATGCATAGTTGCGGTGTAGTACCGTTTCATTCTTCTTGTGGCCGGCGTTGGGCTTCCAGGCGTACCGGTTCTGGTGCTTCGGCGGTCCGCGTCGGCTCGACATCACCTCCCTCTCTCGCCCTCCAGAGGAACCGGTGGTGGAAAGAACTTGGCCCAGCCTCAGCCATAATTTTTTTTTTTTTTGCGGGTGCAGTTTGCTCCCTCTAGCTTTTACGTTTTGCACTTAACGCCTTCCCTTTTTTTCGCTTAAAAAGTCTCAAACCCCCTCACGTTTTGATTTATTCGAAAAGAACCCCTTAAAATTTTAGAAATTTCTCAGTCATCCCTATTTCTCAGTTATCCCTATCTGCACCGAATTTTTTTAAACTTGAATCACGTGAGTTGCACGTGATCATCTTCTCCTGAGCAGAGCGAGATTGCCTCAAGCACTATGAGGTATGCCGAAAAATTGTTTGTTGCCCCTCCTAATTTTCCTTCAATTTTTTCGCCATGTCCGGTCTTCCCTTCCTTTTTCATTTCGCTTTTTTCTTTTATCTTTATTTTTGACATAAATGATAATATTTTCTTTAAGGTTGATTTGGTTAAATATATCAATTTATGGAGTAATTTAATAATTTTTAGAAATTATTTATTTTAAAAAATATTTATGAAAGAATAATTTTTATTACATTTATATGAGTAAAAAAATTATTTCAAAAAATAATACTAAAAAAATAATTAATATATTTGATTAGAAACAATCCTATATAGAAATATAGTTAAATTTATAAATATGCCTATTGGTGCGAAATTTGATTGCCGTCGGAGAAATACTAGAGTCGGAGAAGATGAGGTCGCCATCGGTGACCTGCAAAATAAGTTTCGTCCAGAGCCTGAGGTGGTGGTTCTGATAAGATCCTTCGACGATCAAGTTAGTTCTTTCGGCCAACAGAAATTGAGTACTCAGTAGATAAAGTTGCCGAGTATTGGAAGGGAGAAGAAAGCTTGAAGAAAACGTATCTGGAGGATCCCTTTTATAGCCCCAAAGCCTATAATAAACTGATAACGATAGCCATAACCATCTAGTAATGGGCCGCTTGGAACCATGTGAAGTTTGTTAGGGAGGGTAGTGTCTGTTGTCGCGACGTGCCAGTCTGTTGAGGATTTAATAGTTGAAGTTCGAAGGAGTAGACGTCAACTGGTGATGAACTTTGAGCTATATCAGTTTCAGAGGAGTTCGAACTCTTCTAAAGTAGTCTGTGTGTGGATTGGTTCATGCCGTGTACGAGACCGGATTCGTGTAGGCGAGGAAACCTTTCTGGGCGACTGTCGGAAGTTCGACTGGAAGGGGTTCAGAAGTTCTACAACCGAAAAAACCTTGAACGAAGTCTGTCGGAGATGTCTAAAAGTGGATTTGTTGGGAGAATTCAGAAGTAGGTCTGTTGGAGGAATCTATATGCAGATCTACTAGAGGAGAGATCCGAGGGAGAATTCGTCTGATGGAAGAATCTAACTATTGGAGAGGTCCAGAAGAAGCTCGGTTACTGGAGGAGTCCGGAAGAAGTTCGGCTGCTAGAGAAGTCCCAAGAGGAAGAATTCGTGATCGAAGCTCTTCTGCGATTACTACTTACATTAGGCTAAGCATCAGACTGAACTTCGGCGGGAGCGAGGTTTATCCCCAATAATAGTCCCTCTACTCTTGAGTTCGAAATTCAAAGAAAGGAAAAAGGCGACTGCCGAAGTTAGATCTCGGGTTCCCACGCTTGTCAGAACGAGACATTTTGGTGTTTACCGTGCTGGCATCGAAGCTTTCTAAGTCTAAAATGAGTTCGAAAAGACGGCCTTTCGAATCTTCTACCGAAACTCTACCTCAGGTACGACATCATAAAGACTTCGTCCGTCGCCACTCTTCTGGTTTTTAAACATCTCTTTTGCATTTGTCGTGCCAAATTCTTTTCGGTTCATCATAGGTTTCCTTTCTCTCTATCAATTGGCTGAGGTCCAGCCAACCGTTTCACTCTTTAGAAATTTTTATACTTTTAAGCGCCATCCTTCCGCGAAGGACTAGTGGTACTTTTCTCCTCAGTTCGGCAAGAAGGGGTTATTGAAAGGTGCCCCTTCTTCCATTCATAACTAGAAGGAAAAGTACTTTTTTGTGTATTATCCGATCCTACCATTAGATCTTTCTTCTTGGGGTTATATTAGGGAGTCAGTTCACCGAGCTCCTAGCTTAGACGGAGCCGATCTTGATTTCTCCAATAAACTCAAAGCATACCAAACTCTTCTCCTTCCCGTCCTTCTGAAAGAATAGATTTTGTTCAACCTGGGCTTGAGTCTCCTCGACCCCACTGGTACACTTTTTACTTTTCAAATTCACACGGTCTTGCACATATGTATTGCCACTGACCGCACTTCTTTTCTTGTTGTAGAAATGGATACCAAAGCCGCCGAAATGCTTACCAAAGGGCTTTACACCAAGAAGAGGAAAGGGAAGGCGTCAAGTGATAGCTTGAAGAGGACGAAGGTCAGTGCTTCCAGCTTCGCAGTCCCCACTTCCACTATCACTGCGTTCGAGGTCATCACCAGTGTCGAAGTTGCCTTAATTGCCGAGGCCGGCACCACTAGCGCGGGCTCCCTGCCTCCCATGCCCTCGGATCCTTCCAGCGGGGATTGGGCTTCGGAGCTCCCTGCCAAGGGAGAAATAGGGGAAAGAAGGAAAAAGAAGAAAGCTATCGCCAAGACGTCTTGCAAGGCTCGCCTTGGCAGGCCGGATGGCGACAGCGATGAACGAGGGGAGGATCCCTTCGATAACCCGGAGATCGTCCGGGATCTAACTAACAGGTTTGCCATGCCAGAGGTGGTGGATCATATGGCCGACCTTGACTCGCGATAGCTCATTTGGAGTTCCTTTGGAACCATCCTCAAGGTAACTGCTCTATCGCTCGACCCTTCTGCTCCTCTCTTTTCTTTTCCTTCTCTTTTTTTTTCTTTCTTTCTTTCTTTTTTAAACATCAATCGTTTATTATAGTCGAATCACCAGATGCTTGCCTACATTAAGAGGGCGCGCCGTCAGGTGGTGGAAGCATAGAAGATCCAGGAGGACCTTTGAGCCGAGATCTGTCGACTTCAAGAAAAGATTGTCGAGATCGAGCATCTTGTGGAGGAGAAGGCGGCGAAAATCGGGAGTCTCCAGGGTGCGCTTCGAAAGGAGGAGTTCATCTCGGATTTTTAGAGGAGGACGACGTAGAAGTAGGACCATCCGATGTTGCAGTCGATCCTTCCTTCATCGAGCTCGCATCTGGTCCGTCCGAACCTACTGTAGAAGTGCTCGAGCTAGTTCGGGCATCCGAGGCAGCCGAGAGCGCTCTTGCCTCGACTTCCGCTGTCCCTTCCGAGGTTAAAATCCTCGAGTAGTTATATATTTTATTTTTTCTTTTTTTTTGCTTGGTACTCAAAATTCTTGATTAAATGAAAGTAAATTTCTGAATTTTTTTTTATTTATACCTTTGAGCATTTTTCATACCTCGAATGCAGTCTCCCATCGATGCTGACCCGCTGCCTCAGGAGGTTCCCCTGAAATCCTTAATAAAAGGCCTGAAGAAAGAAGTCCATCTGCTGAAGAAGTTAAAGAAGACAGAGGATGACCTTCAAGCTTCGTAGAAGAATGCTTCGAAGGTGACCAAAGAGATCACTCGCCTCCAAAACTTGCACATGAAAGACTCCGCTAGTTTCAGCATTCGAAAGGGGAGCTTCGAGAGGGAGCTAGCCGAAATTCAAAAAAATGAAAGTGATAATTCCTGAGCATTGATGGTGAAGATCGGCTTCCTCGAGACTCAACTTAAGACGGCGAAGGAGAAAATTTAACTTATGGAGGGGAGCTCACCGTGGTCCTCCGATAAGGCGCAATTTGAGTGGAACTGGTCGACGAGGTTCTCCACACTTCCAAAGTAGCTGCATGATGCCGAGCTCACATATGAGACTTACCCGACTGGGGTGGAGTGGTAGGATGTCCATATTAGAACAAAAGCTTCGTGCCTCCAACAACGAAGTAGCCCGACTTCAGTGGCAACTTGATGACAGCTTTCGGGCTGGTACAAGCAGGAAGGCAGAGGAGGTCGTCTCCTTGAGGAGGATCGTTGGTGAGCTCTGGGAGTCAGTTGGTGCAGAAAAGGCCGAGGTGCAGCGACTAAAGCTCAAGCTGGCTTGTGAGCGTCAGGCTACCAAAGATGCGGAGGCCGAGTCCGAGGTCCTGAGGAGGCTGTGAGAGACTGAGGAGAATTACCGTCGAGCCGATAGGATGTTCCACGATAACATGATGAGGTGGAGGGAGCTCGAGGATGAGGTCGATTGTCTTAAGGAATCTTTGGTAATGGCCACCAGCCCGAAGTCTAAGGAGTCCGGCCCTTCTTAGAATTTCGATGGCCTTTCTCTTTCTCTCTCCTCTTTTTCTTTTTGTTGGTGTAATTGGTCTCGTCGATCTATGTTTTGATGTAATGAACTTACTTTCATAATAAAATGGTACCTTTCTATTATTTTTATTTTGCATGGATTCAAGGCTTGCTCGTGGCTTTACTTTTTTCACTCTATTTTTCTTTGTGTCGCCTTCTCATGAGATGCTTGTTGTGGATATCGAGTTGGGATCTCTTCTGCAAACTAGGATAAGATTCCACTTTTCGTATTTGACATAGTTAGATTATCATAGAAAGAACATGTGTAAGGATTCTCTGCTGGCTTCTCCTTTCCCCTCATCGGTCCTGGCTTTTGCTCATGTTAGGACGAGTTTTTTCTTCTATTCCTAACGTGGCTTATGGGGGCGTGTTAGGGCCGTTGGTAGGATCTCTCCTCCCATCTCATCTTCATTTAATGAGGCCTTCGACTTTGCTCACGTTAGGATGAGGTTCTTCTCCTATTCTTAACGGACTGTAGGAGCACATTAGGACCGTTGGTAGGACCTCTCCCCTTATCTCATCTTAATTTAATGAGACTTTCGACTTTGATCATGTTAGGATGAGGTTCTCCTCCTATTCCTCATGGATTATAGGAACACATTAGGGCTGTTGGTAGGACCTCTTCCCTCATCTCGTCTTAATTTAATGAGGCCTTCGACTTTGCTCACGTTAGGACGGGATTTCCCTCCTATCCCTAATGGGCAATAGGGACAATTAGGGTTGTTGACAGGGCCTCTCTCCTCATCTCATCTTAATCTAATAAGGCCTTCGACTTTGCTTATGTTAGGATGAGGTTCTCCTCGTGTCTCTAACAGACTGTAGGGGCACGTTAGGACCGTTGGCAGGGCCTCTCTCCTCATCTCATCTTAATCTAATGAGGTCTTTGACTTTGCTCACATCAGGATGAGATTCTCCTTCTGTTCCTAATGGATCACTTTAGGTTGCTTCAGAGAGTTATTTATCATCATACAATTTTTGCACCAGAAAGTAATAAAAATAGAAAAGTTTTATTGAAGGAAAGTTACTGGTAGTATATTCTTAAGTTTTTTAAATTCTAAGATTGCGAGAGTGCTTCAAGTGATAAGTTCTGAACCGGACGATCTTCTTTACTTTATACGGATCTTTCTAATTCAGGATGAGCTTTTCTTGATTCTGAGATTGTAAAATAGATGCTTGTCGGAGCACCAAGTCCCCTAGAGATAGTGTTGATAATGTCGAGAGGTGGCCATTTTTTTTATTGCTCCTCTCTCCTTGACGGTTCAAGTTGCGGTAGTGCTCTTGGTCGATATTCTCTTCCTTCGGATCGATACTGCAGGAATTGATCGAGTCGGTCTTGCCTGATGAGCTCCTCGATTTCATCGTGAAGCTAAATACATTCTTCAGTATTGTGACCATGGTCATGATGATAGAGACAGTACTTATTAGGATTGTGCTTGCCAGGATGAGTGTGCATCCTCTCTGATCTAGGTAGTTACTCCTTGATCTCCATCAATACTTGAATTTTCGGAGCATTGAGGAGGGGCGTAGTTGTGGAATCTCCTAGGTGGAGTCTCTTTGTACCCTTCTATCAGAGCTTCTTGGACGACGAGCTCGAGGAGGAGTTCGGACTTACTTATGCTCGGAGGAAGTTCGGGAGTGCGGTCGAACCTTGTTCGACTTTTCTTCAGATGCGGGCCTATTCGGCTCATCCATTCACCGCTCTTCTATGACTTCATTATTCTTGGCCTTGAAGGCCTCTTTTGCTTAGGCATAGCCTTCAGCTCAAGTTAATATATTAGCAAAATTTTTAGGATACTTCTTCTCAAGAAAGAACAGCATATTATTCTTCTGAAGGCCACCTTTCAGTGCGGCCATAGCGACGGACTGATCCAGATTACGGACCTTTAGTGCAGCAGCATTGAATCGGATAACATAGGCCCGGATGGACTCCCCTTCCTTCTGCTTGATGTTAATGAGGAAGTCCGAACCTCAGTGGGAGCACCGACTGCTGACAAAGTGAGCCACAAACTGATGGCTCATCTGATCGAAGAAAAAAATGGTATCCGATTTAAGGACCGAGTATCAGTTTCTGGCCGCTTTCTTCAAAGTAGATGAAAAAGCTTGGCACAGGATGGCATCTAGCACACCGTGGAGCAACATCATTATCTGAAAAACCTCCAAATGGTCAATCGGATCGAAGGTTCCATCGTATTTTTCAAATTAGGAGAGTTTGAAGTTTGATGGGGTGGATTCCTGCATAATCTTCTGGGAGAAAGAAGGGTCGGTGCAGATATCGTCACCGTGGGAGGGGAGAGCATGGTGGAGTTCTTCGATCCACTGATTCATCTCCTGCAGTTTTTGATCCAAAAGATCCTTTCGATCGTAGATCTCTAAGGTCTTCTGACTGAATGGAGGCAAAGTCCTCCTAGGGGTAGAATCATGATCTGAGCAGGAGCTCTCAGCCCTCTGCTTCTCTTTTTTGGAGGCCACCAACTAGCTAGTCTGAGTCAACCATCCCCAGATTGGATCCTAAGGTTTCGAAGAAGTTTGCTTTAATCGAACCGATGTCGGAGGCTGCTGCTGTCGCATAGCCTGCAACGCTTTCGTGAGGCCACGAACCTGCTAGACTAGCAGGTTAAACTATTTCGTATCCACCATTGCTGCAGATGGAGCTTGAGCTATTGAGGATGAAATAGGAGCAAGCAGATCTGGATGGAATCTGATCGCAAAGGTCGTTGACCATCGGGTTGAAACTTTTCTAGGGGGCATCCCTCCCGAAAAGAAAAACTTTGGAGGAGAAGAGGAGAGATCTCTACCGAGCACTCCTTTAAGAATAAGAAAACCTCAAAAGATAGAGGCTCTTTCTCTAGTGTCAATCCTGTTAGTACAAAATCTGGTTGCCGCCAGAGAAATATTAGAGTTGGAGAAGATGAGGTCGCCGTCGGTGACCTGCAAAATAAGTCTCATCCAGAGCCTGGGGTAGTGGCTCTAGAAAGATCCTCTGACGATCAAGTCATCTCTTTCGGCCAATAAAAATGGAGTAATCAGTAGAGAAAGTTGTTGAGTATTGGAAGGGAGAAGAGAGCTTGAAGAAAATGTATATGAAGGATCTCTTTTATATCTCCAGAGCCTGTAACAAACTAATAGCGGTAGCCGTAATCGTCTGGTAGTGGACCGCTCGAGATCATGTGAAGTTTGTTATGGAGGATAGTGTCTATTGTCGTGACGTGCTAGTCTATTGGGGATTTAATAGTCGAAGTTCGGAGGAGTAGACGTCAGCTGGTAATGAACTTTGAGCTATATCAATTCCAAAGGAGTTCAGACTCTTCTAAGATAGTCTGTGTGGGTTGGTTCATGCCGTGTACGAGACCGAATTTGTGTAAGTAAGGAGACCTTTCTGGGCGACTACCGAAAGTTCGATTGGAAGGGGTTCAGAAGTTCTACAATCGGAGAAATCTTGAAGGAAATCTATTGGAGATGTCTAAAAGTGGATTTGCTGAGAAAATCCAGAAGTAGGTCTGTTGGAGGAATCTATATGCAGATCTACTGGAGGAGAGATCCGAGGGAGAATTCATCTGATGGAAGAATCCAACTGCTGAAGAAGTCTGGAAGGAGCTTGACTGCTGGAGAGGTTCGGAAGGAGTTTAGCTACTAGAGAAGTCCCAAGAGGAAGAATTCGTAATCGAAGCTCTTCTGCGATTATCAGTTACATTAGGCTAAGTATCAGACTGAACTTCGACAGGAGCGAAATTTATCCCCAACAATGTCCATCAATATAAAAATAATTTTTTAATACTAGCAATTTTTATATAACAGCTATAATCATGTAGCCTTTGTATAATGCCATCTATATCTCTATTTTTTTATAAAAAACTCTTTATTGAATGAATTTGGAAAGATATCAAAATAAATTCAATGATTATATATGTGTTCTCTTTTTTGAGCTCTATTTTTCTCCCAATTTTTACCATTATCAATATCACGTATTTTTATCAAGTATGAATTACAGTTGAATAGAGAAAAGAGAAGGAAATAATATTATATTTCTCATTATCAACTTCATGAATACAGTTTTATAAATACACAAAAGTAGAAAAACTACTATGGTAGCTTTATAATTATATTCAAATAAATATAATAGCTATACAATTATGTCTAATAATCACAATCAAGTAAATAAGATAAGTTTGACCATGGAATTGCTATAATGATGCAACCAAAATAGTTATGATATTTTATGACCATAATAGACATGATATTCTGATCTTGACAACTTAAGATAATAGTATATATATCAAATATTCCTAACTTGGTACATAAAGAAGGAAAATGAGTAGGCTCAAGAGTCTAAAAATATCAGCCAACTGATCCTCTAGCATTATGTAGAGAGTAACAATCTTTTCTAATAGAATAATATCCCGAACGAAGTGATAGTCAATCTCAATATACTTAGTCTCTTTATAAAAGACATGATTGTTTATAATATATATAGTAGACTGATTGTCACAATGCATCACCATAAGCTCAGAATAAGATACACCAAGTTCTCCTAATAAAGAATTAACCCACATGACCTCATAAGCTATGTAAGCCATCGCTCTATACTTAGCCTCAGCACTTGAATGGGCCATCACTATTTATTTTTTACTTTTCCATGTGACAAGATTTCTTCTAACAAAGATACAAAAATCTAAAGTAGATCTCCTGTCACTCACCAAGCCAACATAGTCTACATCAGAATAGGCTTTAATTTGAAAATGTCTATTTTTTTTATACAAAAGGCCTTTTATTTTCTTAGGGTTCTTTTAATATAATGCAAGATTTTTAATATAGCATTCTAATGACATACCTTAGGCTTCTGTATATACTGACTAACTATCCTCACTATGAAGAAAATGTCAAGTTTTATGACCGTCAAATAGATAAACTTTTCTACTAGTCTATGGTACGAAGTGACATCCTCAAAATCATCTCTAGAATCATCAATCTCTGATGGTAATTGAGAATCAATAGGAGTAGAACTTGGTTTGTAACTAAGTAAGCCTGTCCCCATCAATAAATCAGTAGCATATTTTTTTGAGAAAAAAACATCCCTTGCAATCCATATGCTACTTCAATTCCCAAGAAATATTGAGGTTGGCCCAAATTTTTGGTGATAAAATAATTCTTTAAGTGTTCTTTGATCCAAACAACCTCATCATAATAACTATCTATCAGAAGAATATCATCTACGTACATAGCAAAAACAACCAACCCCAAGGACGTTTATTTCACAAAAATTGAGTGATTAGATTTGCCGCAATGAAGTCCAATTTTGCCAACTACTTGGCAAAACTTATCAAACCAGGCTTTTGGACTTTGCTTTAGGCCATAGATAGCTTTCTTTAGCTTACAAACTCTCTCCCCTTGAGCAACATAACCCAGAGGTTGCTCCATATATATAATTTTAGACAAATCTCCATATAAAAATGCATTACTTTCATCCATCTGATGTAGTTTCTAGTTCTAATTAATTGCAATGAAGAAGAGAATTCAGACTAAGTTGAGATGGGCAACTAGAGAAAAGTCTCAAAATAGTCAACAGTATAGATTTGTACCTTTAGGGATAAGACAAGCCTTAAAATGCTCCACAGTGCTATCAGGTTGTGTTGGAATATGGGGCGCCCATTAATGGGCTGACTCTTATTATGGCCCGACCCAAATTGAATGTTTGAGTTTTGAAAAAAGTTTAAATTCAAAAGTATCATTTGAATTTAAAGAATCGATTGATATTAGATAATGATTATCTAATTATATGTACGGTCAAGTTGCTCGATACCTTTTAAGAAGGTGGGAAGTTATTCATGATTTTAATTCATGAGAGTTTTCCATGATCACCACCCCTTCTTTCTCTTTTTTCTTCTTCCTAAGAGAAGAAAATACAGAGTTTTAGAGTGATTTGGTTGGATTTGGGTGTGCTTGTTGTGGAAAACAGATAAGATTCGACTTGTGATCTTATGTAATACCGTTGGAATTTCTGGTTCATGGTGGAAAAGAAAGAAGTTGATCAATCGGGAGCGAGAATGATCTTGAAAGTTAGATTCTGCTACAATCTTAAATTTGTGTTGAGGTAACATCGTCTTCACAACTTCCTACATTGGTATTAAAGCTTAAAAATACTTTTGCATTAGTTTAATCCTGCTTCTGAGGATCCAAAATCTCTCATAACTCTATAAATATGGCTCGGTCGATGAAACATCATGAATATCAGAGATAAGTTTTTTTTTTCCAACTCTGATCCATCGTGGACCGTGAGAGCATCGATCCTCGATCCACGACCACGCATGGACCGCATGGTTGCTGCACGAAATGCATGTGGGCGCATGCGGTGCCTAGGTTTTTGGGCTGAGTGGATGAGTGCGGCACCTGGCCTCGGGATGCATCAGCACGTGGTGCTCTAGTCTTGAGATGCGTGTAGAAGGCGCGTGCAGTGCTCTTGATCGTGGGATGCACCTGGGCGCGGTGGCTATTTTTTGGGGCTGTGGGCGCATGATGTTTTGGAGCGGGCAGCGCCTGGGTGCACACCCACCTGGGCCCAGGCTGCACCTAAGCGCACGCTCGCCTGGGGCCCAGGCCAGGTGCATGGGCCCAGACCAAATTAAAAAAAAAAGGTTATATATTTTTTTTACCATCAGAGATCATAAAAATAAATAATTAAATAAAAATAAAAAAAATAAATATGAATATGTATTATGACATGTTTTCATGCTAGGTCTAATATGAGATGTATGCAATTTTGTATGTTAATTTATATGATAGCATGATATTGCATATTATATTATTTTTATATATGATGTATGTTTATCTAAGTGGGAGTCCTTGAGCTGGTAGACGAAGGGCTCATTTAAGGATCATATGGGTTTTTTTTTTTATCCAAGTGGAAGTTCTTAAATTGGTAGATGAAAGACTCATTTAAGAATTATAATGTAATGGATGTTTGCGCATAATTGAACTAGAGGAACGATGGTGTAGTTAAGTTTCATATGATGAGGGTAAACAAATGTCAACTTTCGAGCATGAATTTAATTGTATACCATTGTTAATCTAATTGCAATATACAGCAAACATAATATTGTGTATATATTGATCTGTGCTATTCCTATGTGTGTGTAGATATGGCTTCAAAGAACATCATTATAGAGTTCAATAAGGACGATAAGCTAGATGATGACAATTATGATATTTGGCACCGTAAGGTTCAGTATATCCTTGAGGAGCAGGATGTTTTGGAAACACTGAACTATGTGATAGTTGAGTCGGAGCATGAGAACACGCAATAGCATAAGAGAGATCATGAGATTTTTCTAGCCTAAAAAAAAAAGGCATTGCTCGCATTATGTTGCTGAGTAGTATGGCTGATGATCCATGTATAAATATGAGTCTTACAAGATGGCTCAGGCCATGTGGATTGCACTGAAGGATAAGTTTAGGGGCACTTCTGGTACCAAACTTAGGAGGTTGACAATCAAGTTTGACACATACAGGTTGCGTCCTAATGTTCCAATGAGGCAGCATTTAAGAGAAATATCAAACATAATTCGGGAGCTGAAGTTAGCTGGTCACAACCTCTCAGATGAAGAATAGGTGCAAGCTGTTATCAGATCCTTACCTATCAACTGGGAGTATATGAAGGTTAATACGACTCACAATGAGTCTGTTAAGACCTTTGTCGATATAGAGCATCATCTTGATTTTGAGGATGAGCACCGGAAGGCTGCTAAGACATTCGATCAGGCTTTTATGACTGAAAATATTGGAATTTCGAATACCAAGCAGAAGGGCAAAGGTATGGAGCCATGGAAGAAGAAGAACTGGCAAAAGAAGGGATCTGAAAAGCCTTTTGAAATAGGCTAAATCTGATTTTAAGAAGAGAGAAAAGCATGGTGGAAAGAAAGATATGACCAAAGTGGAGTGTTATAGCTACCACAAGATATGTCATTTTGCTCGGAATTACCTAGAGTAGAATAAGATAACGCCATGCTATGCACATCCTCATTTTCTTTATGTTTCTAACACTACATTAATGGTTGATGCTAATTCTTTATGGACTATAGATTTAGGAGCAATAGACCACATAGCTAGAGACAGAGGAGCATTTGTTGAGTACCACCGACTGCCTTTCAGGAGTAGATGGCTTTATATAGGAAACAATACTAGCATTGAAGTGAAAGAAATCGGAACATGCAAGCTAAAGTTGCGTGGTAGATGAACCCTACTCCTACATGTTTTATGTGTTCCAGAAATCCGGCAAAACTTGATTTTAGTGGTCTCTCTTCTTAGATTAGGTTTCAGTGTCAATTTCCATAATAATTCAGTTGATATTATTTTAGAGACTAAACTTTATGGTTCTGATTTTCTTTTGAATAATTTTATTATGTTGGACATAAATTTTAATAATAGTTATATTTCAGATAATCATTATTTTGCTTTATCTTCTATCTCGAATAATGTTTGTGATGTGAATGTTTGGCATGCTAAGCTTAGACATGTTGGTCCAGAAAGAATGAATAGGTTGGCAAAAATAGGACTATTAGGATCCTTGACAAAAATTGAGATGTCTACTTGCCAACATTGCCTAGCAGATAAAGCAACTAGAAAACCATTTGAAAAAGGAACCAGAGTTGATTTTTCATTGTAATTGGTTCATTCTGATATATGTGGTTTGATGAGTGTGAGGACAAGATATGGAGCCTTATATTTCATCATTTTTATTAATGATTATACTCATTATGGCCATATTTATTTGATGTCAGAAGCTTTAGAGTGCTTCAGACAATTTATGAGTCTAGTTGAGAATCAATTGGATCAAAAAATTAAGGCTTTGAGAACTGATCATGGATGTGAGTATTTATCAGATCAATTCAAGAATCTATGTAATGAAAAAGAAATTATAAGATAGTTGACGATTCCTTGCACTCCATAACAGAATGGAGTTGCAGAGCGAAGGAATAGAACTTTGCTCGAGATGGTTAGGTCAATGATGGCGCATGCTAACTTGCCCATTTTTCATTGAGAAGATGCTTTGATAACTGCAGCCTATGTACTTAATTGGGTGCCCTCTAAGTCTGTTGCTTTCACACCCTATGAATTATGGATAGGTAGAAGCCAGATTTGAGTGTACTGCAGCCCTGAGGGTTGGCAGCTTATGTGCATGATTCTTCTCATAGATATGGAAGTTGGGCCTTACGAGCAAGAAATACATATTTATCAGATATTCAAAGGGCTATGTTAATTTTCATTGGTGAAAATGAAGATGAAAGCATAATAGAACTTGAGTCAGGAGATGCCACATTTTTAGAATATGAATTTCCTAGTAGGGGTGATATTGATAAAATCGTGTCATTTTATGAAATTATGGATCAACAGGTAAATGATGAAAATCAAAAAAGTGAGGAACAAATAGTTGTACCTCCACCTACTAATCCAAGTGGAAGGATATATGAGAGTCCTCAAGAGACATAGTTGCGTAGGAGCAATCGAGGGAATGTTCCCCGACGTCATTTCGAAGTCAAAGGAGAAGCATTTATAGTTACTCCAAGAGATGTTGAGGAGCCGAGTTCAATTCAAGAGGCTCTCTCACGTCCTGCTAAGGATAAATGGATGAAGGCAATGGAAGAGGAGATGGAGTCTATGAGGACTAACCATGTTTGGGACTTGGTTGATCTTCCGTCAGGCCGAAAGGCGATTGAAAATAAATAAATTTTTAAAATTAAGAGAAAGACGGATGGTTTTATTGAAAGATACAAGACTCGTTTAGTAGCTAAGAGGTACACACAATAGGAAGAAATTGATTACGAGGATACTTTTTCACCTATTGTAAGATCCACTTCTATTAGACTTATTCTTGCTATAGTTGTCAAGTTGGACTTGAAGTTACATCAGATGGATGTAAAGACCGCATTTCTCAATGGAGAACTAGATGAAGAAATCTATATGAAACAACTATTAGGTTTCATAAAAAAAAGTCAGGAGCGCAAAGTTTGCAGACTTTGGAGGCCCATTTACAGACTTAAACAATCATTTAGATAGTGGTATTTGAGGTTTCATCGAGCAATTTCATCTTATGACTTTCAGATGATCAATGAGGATCACTGTGTATATATGAAGCGATCTGAGATAGATTTTGTCATATTATCTCTTTATGTGGATGATATACTATTAGCCGAAAATAGTTTATCTTTTGTGAATGCCATTAAGAGTCGGCGGTTCTTGAACTTTGAAATAAAGAACATGGGTGAGAAAGAATTTATTCTTGGAGTTAAAATTCAAAGGGATCGCTCCAAGAACCTAATCGCTTTGTCACAAGAATCATACATTGAAAAGATTCTTGAGCGATTTAGGATGAAAGACTGCAAGCCTATACATACCCCTATTGCTAAAGGTGAAGCTTTGAGCTTTGCAATGTATCCTAAGACTCAATCTGAAAGAGATTCCATTAGGAATGTCCCTTATTCCAGCATTGTTGGGAGCTTGATGTATGCAATGATGTGCACTCGACCCAATATTTGATATGCAATGAGCCTTGTAAGCTATTACCAGTCCAATCCAGGACAAAAATATTGGCAAACTATCAAAAAGATCTTAAGATACTTGAAGAGCACTGCTACTTATAGATTATGTTACCATAGAAGTGACTTACAGTTGGTAGGTTACTCAGATGTTGACTGGGATAGAGATTCGGATGAAAGCAAATCCACTTTCAGTTATGTATTCTTGTAGAATAATGGTACCATTTCTTGGAGCAGCAAGAAACAAACATGCGTGACATTGTCAATCATAAAAATAAAATTTGTTGCATGTTCTGCTGTAATGCAAGAGGCATTATGGCTTAGACGATTTATGGACCATTTGGGGATCATTGGTGGAAAAATAGAGCCAGTAAAACTCTATTATGATAGCTAAGCAGCCATAGTTTACACCAAAGATCCAAAGTATCATAGCAGGATGAAATACATAGGCACGAAGTATAACTTCTTGAGAGATGTGATAGCATTGAAGGAAATAACTCTACAGTACATCACCACACATGAGATGGTGGCAGATCCCATGACAAAGTCAATTCCTAGAGATATATTTGTTGAGCATGTGAAACCTCTAGGATTGCGTAGATTGTAGAGTTTTATGTTTTCTTTATGTTTGAACATGATGTATATGAATAATTTTCTTTGAATGAATAAATAAGGTATTTTCTTCATTCAATAATTTAATTATTTTTTATTTTATAGTAAATATATACACAATATCGTAGTATCTCGTACAGATTGGTAATTTAGGTTGGCTCTCTCACATGAGCAAACACCTTGGGCGCTTATGAGGAGTGAGCCAAGATGAGATATTTTGTATTAAAAATGGCAATCAAGAGGTGCCCTATGGTATGTAAGAACATAATACAGTTTATAATGTCATCTTGGTAAGAGATCAGGATGAGATCCAAAAGAGATATAATATATGGATCGAATTATGGATGACTACCATCCATAATACTTATAGCCAGATGCGAGATCTCCTCCAGGCGCTATAAGGGCGAGCGGAGTGGTAGAACTTAGGTCAAGTACCAAGGATGCTTGGACTAAGATCTGTATGGTGTAAAGTAAAGAAAATCGACATACACTCTTATAAAATAAGAGATACACCATAGCATGTGTTTCATACCGCATGCACTTTAAAGACCCCTACTTCATTGTTGTATGAGTCCTAGAAAGATATAGAATCCTTTCATTGATACCTTTATTACTTTGATAGTATCATGAAGTGAAGAGTTAGCGTATGCTACTTTGGCATGTATCCAAAGGTTATGATAATGCAACCTAAAGAAATAATATCAGAAAAGCAACTAATTCTAATCTAAATAATATGTAAATAAAAGAAAGATTAGGTCTGATATATACATACTATGCTTGTGTCTAAGACATATCCATTATGAAGCTATTTCTAGAAGCATCATAAGCATGGACACAAGACATATTGGAGATCATAGTGGTATAGCTTTGGATGGAAAAGACTCAAGAGGGATCAGAGATACCACGTATGAGTGTATATAGATAGAGCTAGGGTATCTAAGGCATTTTTATGATAGTTTTGAGAAATAAAAGGGTTGTAGTCTCTTATGTTGGTCATGAGATGGATTTCTAGTATAAGAGCTTCCAAACTTTGTGCCCAAACGGTCATGGCAACACACTCAGTATGAAAATCCAAAAGTAAGCTATGTATGGATCATCCCATCATGTGCAAGTGGAAGATGTTGGAATATGGGATGCCCATTGATGGGCTGACTCATATTATAGCCCAACCTAAATTGAATGTTTGAGTTTTGAAAAAGTTTAAATTCAAAAGGATCATTTGAATTTAAAGAATCGTTTGATATTAGATAATGATTATCTAATTATATTTACGGTTGAGTTGCTCGACACCTTTTAAAGAGGTGGAAAGTTATTCGTGATTTTAATTCATGAAAGTTTTCCACGATCTTCACCCCTTCTTTCTCTTTTTCCTTCTTTCTGAGAGAAGAAAATACAGAGTTCTAGAGTAATTTGGTTGGACTTGGATGTGCTTGCTATGGAAAATACACAAGATTCGACTTGTGATCTTATGTAATACCATTTGGAATTTGGTTCATGGTGGAAAAGGGAGGAGCTGATCAATCGGGAGCGAGAACGATCTTGAAAGTTAGATTTCGTTCCAATCTTAAGTTTGTGTTGAGGTAATATCTTCTTCACAACTTCTTACAAGTTGGTATTTGACCGTAAAGATCCATCGACATGCAACAGGATGAACGCTGGACAGTGGTAATACTAACTCCCAAGTGCAACGACTAACTCGAGCAGCCATCTCTTCATCCATGGCCTGTCTCTATCTGGGATTAGACTGAGCCTCCTGATAGATCCTGAAAATAGATATGGAAGATAGAGATCCAACAAAAGATCAAAAAGAAGATAGAAGATAATCAAAAGTCATGGAGGTAAATATTGGATACAAAGTACAAGATCGTTTATCCTTTCGTAATGCAATGGGCAAATCTGAATCTAAGAGATGGTCAGCAGGATTCTCAGACAAAGATGACATAGTCGATGGTGGTAAAGATGGAGGAGCTCTTTTCCTACAACGACTGTAAATCTGTAGAGGTGGAGAAGTAGTACTAGAAAGTGGAGTTATGAGAGTACTAGGAGTAATAAATGATAGAGGAACGCCAGACGACTCAAAAGAGATAGAAAAGAATGGAGTAGTCTCAAAGAATAAGATATTAGCAAAGATAAAGTATTGTCTAGAAAGAGGATCATAACATCGGTATCCTTTTTTAGTACGAGAATATCCTAGAAAGATACAATGAACAGATCAAGAAGACAACTTGTCTTTGCCAAATCCAAAGAGATGAACAAAACACACATCCAAATACCCAGGGTGAATGAGAAGGGATCCATAGAGGGATAGAGAATGAAAAATGAAGATTTTCCATCCAATATACTTGATGAAGCCCTGTTTATAAGATAATATATTGAAAAAACAATATCACGTTAGTAAGGTTTAGGTACCTGCATGTAAAATATAAGAGTTCGCACTATATCTAAAAGATGTTTATATTTTCTTTCAGCTACTCTATTCTATTAAGAGATATAAGGACATGAAGTCTGATGTATTATATCATGAGAAGCACAAAAATTTTAAAAAACTAGATTACATGTATTCAGAGATATTATCCGTGCGAAGAACTTTAATAGATGTAGAAAACTGAGTTTTTATTTCATGATAAAAATTTTAAAATATAGAAAAGACTTCATACCGACACTTGAGAAGATACAACCAGATCATCCTAGTGTGGTCATTAACAAAAATTATATAATATCTAAAATCTAATTGAGTCAGGATAGGACTCGGATCCCAGATATCCGAATGGATTAATATAAAGGGAGAAGAACAATGCTTACTAATAGAAGAAGGAAAGTATACTCTGTGATGCTTTCCTAACTAGCAAGCTTCATATTCAAGACTATCCAAAGACTTAGGGAGAAGACCAAGATTCTTCAAAACTTCTATAGATGGATGACCAAGATGACAGTGCCATTGATAAGGTGAAATGGAAGATAACAACATCGCGTAAGCAGGAGACAAAGTACCAGCAAGAAAATAAACTCTATCCATCTTAGCACCACCACTAATCATCTTTCTTGTGCTAAGATCCTGAGATCCTAAAAGAGACAATGAGAAGGGCAAAATATAATTAAGTAGTTTAAAGATTTAATAAGACATCTAATAGATAACAAATTTAAATGACATTTAGGAGCATATAGAATATTCATAAGAATATGAGTAGAAAAAATCCTCACAGTACCACGTCCAAGAATAGGAATTGAAGTGCCATTCGCGACAGTGATGGACAGCATTGAGATAATGAAGTATATGAAAAAAAGATCTCTATTATCTGTGATATGAAAAGAAACACTTGAATCTAATAATCAGAACATACCAGGAATAACTGCAAGAGCCATCCCAAGAGTAGAAGACACAACTGAAGGAGCTGAAGATGTGAAGGCACTAGTGGACTGAAGAAATTGCTCGTGTCAATCCATGAAATCATAATCGAGTCAGCAATGACAGGAGAGGCATCAATATCAGATGGAGTTGTTGAGGATGCAGCACTAGCAAGACGAGAAGTAGAAAGCTTCCCAAATTTTTGCCAATAACGCTCAGTAAGATGATTTGAGCATCCACAATATGGACATGATGGAAAAGAGTTACATTCACATCCATGACCTCCACGACTCCCTCGACCGCTATGAGTACCAACAACAAGAGTAGTGTTCTCCATAAATGGAGAAGATATAGCCTGCAACTCAGTAACACGTCGAACTCGACTCATAGCGTTGCTCAAGGTAGGAATGCTATCATCAACCTTGAGCTGAGTTCGAACATGAGAGAGAGAGAGGGATTAAGCCTAGAAAGGAACTTCGCTACGTAGAATTCCTCGTGCTGCTGTTGAAGAACAGAAACAACAGCAGTGAAAGGATAATAGGCAAGTTCAATCCTCTTTTCTTGAAGAATGCTGTAGTACTCCTAAATTGAGAGACCCCTTACTGCAAAAAGAAAATATCTGAATAGAGAAAGTAAATCCTCAAGACATTCTTCTCTTGAAAGTATATTATCCTTAAGAAATCTCACATCTTTTTTTGCGATGGACAGAAACATTACAGTATTAGCAATATGAGGCTCAAGACTATTCAACATCTAGATGAGAACAGCATAATCAACCTCTAGTTATTTACAGAATTTTACAAAATCTATACTATCAACAGGTTCTTTATCAAGGTGATGGAGCTTCCAATGGAATCCCACCATATAGCAAAATGCCTGAGACCAAAGAAGGTAATTGGCACCATTAAATTTTATATTGGTACCAAAAGAGATGCTTCTCAAATCATTCAAGGAAAAAACCATAGAAAAAATCTAGAACAAGAGAGAAGGACATCAACGGCTAGAGGGAACGATGATGGCAAGAAAAAAATTATAGAGAAAATCCAGAACAAGAGAGAAGGACATCAACAGCAACAGCACGAGGGAACAATGATGGCGACAGCAAGAAGATGGCGAGATGGAAGGCAGTAGAGGAGACGGCCTTGATTAGAAATACGGTTAGACTCTGATATCAAGTTAAATAGAAAAAAGAGAAATGAATGATATTGTATTTCTCATTATATATTTTGTTGGGGATAAACCCCTCTCATGCCGAAGTCCAGTCTGATGAGTCTAATGCAACTGATAATCATGGAAGAGCTTCGATCATGAATTTCTCCTCCAATGGTCGAACTATTTCAGTAGTCAAACTCCTCCAGCGATCGAACCCCAGCCGAACTCCTCCGGCGGTCAAACTTCTTTCGAACTTTAGCCGAACTACTCCCAGGCTTCTCCATCAGTCGGGCTCCTCCAGCGGTAGAACTCCTTCCAAATTTCTCCAGCAGTCGGATTTCTCCAGGAGCCAAACTCCTCCCAGACATCTCCTTCAGCAGTCGGATTCCTCCAGAAGTCAAACTCCTCCAGCAGTCGGATTCCTCGAGGAGCCGAACTCCTTCAGACATCCTCCTTCAGTGGATTCCTCCAAGAGCCGAATCCGAATTCCTCCAGCAGTCGAACTCAGGAGCCGAATCCTTCCAAACATTTTCTTCAGTCGGATTCTACAGAAGTCAAACTCCTTCTGGATTTCTCCTTCAGTCGAATTTCTCCATGAGCGAATTCTTTCGAATTTTCCCAGCAGTCGGATTCCTCCAAGAGCTGAACTCTTTCTAGATATCTCCTTCAGTCGGATTCCTCCAGGAGCCGAACTATTTTCAGTTTCTTCAATATCGGATTCCTCTAGGAGCCGAACTCTTCCGGACTTCACTTCAGTCGATTTCTTCAGCGGACCTTTCTTCAGAGCGAACTCCTTCAGAATTTCTCCAGATTTCTCAGGAGTCGAACTCCTTCCGCACATCTCCTTCAGTTGGATTCCTATAGGAGCCGACTCCCCGAACTCCTCCAATAGTCAAATTCCGGGATTGAACCTTCCGAACTTCTCTTCAATCGAATTCCTCCAAAGCCGAACTCCTTCCAGATTTCTCTTCAGTTAAGTGCTCAAGAGCCGAACTCCTTTCGAACCTCTTTTCAGTCGGATTCTCCAAAGCTGAATCCTTTCGAAACTTGTTCAGCGTCGGATTCGCCTAGAACCGAACTTTCCTTCAGTCGGATACCTCCAGGAGCCAAATTCCTTTGGACTTCTCCTTAATCGGATTCTTCTAGGAGCCGACTCTTCGAACTCCTCCAACGGTCGGATTTCTTCAAGAGCCGAACTCCTTCCGAATTTTTCTTTCAATCGAATTCCTCCAGGAGCTGAACTTTTGAATTCTCCTTCAATCAAGTACCTCTAGAAGCCAACTCCTTCCGAATTCCTTCAGCAGTTTTCCTCTAGGAGCCGACTTCTTTCGGACTTCTTCAGTCGAATTCCTTCAGGAGTCAAACTTCTTCCAAACTCTCAGCAGTTAGTCCAGAAGTCAGATTTCCTCCACGAGCAAATCCCGAATTTCTTCAGGAGCCGACTTCTTTCCTCCATCGAATTTCTTTAGGAGTATTCTTTCCATCAGTCGAACTCTATAAGGAGTCGAACTTCTTTTAGATTTCTTCTTCAATCGTATTCTTCAGGAGCTGAACTCCTTCTGAATCTCCAGCAGTCAGATTCCTCCAAGAGCGAACTTCTTTCAGACTTCCCTTTCAGTCGGATTTCTTTAGGAGCCAAACTTCTTTCGAATTTCTCCTTCAATTCAAATCTCAAGAGCCGAACTCCTTCCAGACCTCTCCTTCAATAATTCTCCTCAAACTCTTCCAACTCCTCCAACAGTCAATTTCTTCTAGAGTCGAACTCCTTCCAAATTTTCCTTCAGTCGGATGCCTCCAGGAGCCGACTCCAGACTTCTTCAATCAGATTCTTCCAGAAGCCGAACTCCTCTAGCGATCGAATTTCTTTAGGAGCCGAACTTCTTCCAAATTTCTTCTTCAGTCGAATTTCTTCAGGAGTCGAACTCCTTTCGGATTTCACCTTTAGTCAAGTTCCTCTAGGAGCCAAACTTCTTCCAAATTTTTTCTTCAGTTAAGTGCCTCTAGGAGCCAAACTTCTTTCGAATTTCTCCAACAGTCGGATTCCTCCAGGAGCCTAACTCTTTCTGAACTCTTCCAGCGGTCGAATTTCGAATTTCGAATTTCAATCGAATTTCTTCAATCGAATATAACAGTCGGACTTCTTCAATCGAATTTCGAACGCCTGCTTCCTCCGGACGATTACGATTGTCATTTATCAGACTACTACAGACAACCCCACTATCGGACGATTACGACTGTCATTATCAGTCTATTATGAGCGACATCACTCTCCATATAAATTCCACGTGGCCCAGAGCAATCCACTACCGAACGGTTACAACAAGCTTCATCTATAAAAAAAAATCCTCTAGATACGTTTTCTCTAAGCTCTTTTTTTCTTCCCAAAATTCTGTCAAATTCATACCCGAGCACTCCATTTCTGTTGGCCAGAATAGTTAACTTGATTATCGGAGGATCCTACCGGAGCCACCACCACCGATTTCGGATGAAACTTTATTTTGCAGGTCATCGATGGCAACCTCATCTTTCTCAACTCCAGCTCGATCCGACGTCAATCAGATTCTGCACCAAAAGGATTGGCACTAAAAGAAGGATCTTCTGTTCTTAAGGTTCCTTTGATCTTAAAGAAGTGCTCAACAGCAATTTCTCTTCTTCTTCTCTAGAGTTCTTTTCGAAAAAAAGATGCCTCCTAGGAAAGCTTCGACTCGACGATCAACGACCTCTACAGTCAGATTCCATCCAGATCAATCCGTTCCCACTCCAGCTTCGATAACTCAAACTCTACCTACAGCCATAGTGGATGCGGAGCAGTTCAACCTGCTGGTCCAGCAGATTCATGGTCTTACAGAGATGGTGCAGGCCATACATCAGCAGGCTTCGATGCCAATTCAATTAGAGCAAGATCTTCCGAAGCCCCATGATCCGATTGGAGGACAGTCGATTCGGACTAGCCGATCGGTGACCTTTGAAAAGGAAAATAGAGGGTGGAGAGCAATTGCCCGGACCATGATTCAACCTCGGGGGAAGCTTTGCTCCCGTCCCATCAGAAAACTCTAGAGATCAACGATCGTGAAGATCTCCTAAATCAAAAGCTTCAGAAAATGAGCCGATGGATTGAAGAATTCTGCCACGTTGCCCTTGCTTCCCATAACGACGTCTGCATCGATCTTCTTTTCTCTCCCTGAATTATGCAAGAACTCTTTCCGCCAAACTTCAAGCTTCCCCAACTTGAAAGCTACAATGAAACTTCTGATCCGATCGATCATCTGAAGGCCTTTTGAATCATGATGCTGCTCCATGGCGCACTAGATGCCATCTTATGCCGAACTTTTTCATCTACCTTAAAGGGAGCAGCAAAAAACTGGTACTCGATATTGAAACCAAGTACAATCTTCTCATTTAACCAGATGAGCCATCAGTTTGCGGCTCACTTCGTCAGCAACCAACGTTCCTACCGAGGTTTAGATTTTCTGATGAATATTAAGCAGGAGGAAAAATCTATCCGGACTTATGTCACCCAGTTTAATGTTGCTACATTGGAGGTTCAAAATCTGGATCAGTCTGTTGCGATGGTCGCACTCAAGGGTGGTGTTCAGAAGAACGATTTGCTGCTCTTCCTAAAGAAGAAATACCTCAGAAACTTTGCCGATCTGCTAACTCGCGCTGAGGGATATGCCCGTGCAGAAGAAGCCTACAAGTTGAAGGATGAAGAAGCTGCAGGAGAACGGCGGAAGGGCGAGTCTAATAGACCCATTGCTGAAGGACCGAATGAAGTTCGACCACGCTCAAAAACTCCCTCCGAGCATAAGCAAGCCCGAACTCCTCCTCGAGAGCTCATCATCAAAGAAGCTCCGACAGAAGGACGCGAAGAAATTCTCCTTTCGGAAGGTTCCACAACTACGCCCCCTTAATGCTCCTAAAACTCAAGTTCTGATGGAAATTAAGAATCAGCTACCAAGATCAGAAGAATTACGATCTTCTCCGAATAAGTGCAATCGAAGCAAGTACTGCCTCTACTATCGTGACCACGGCCATGATACTGAAGCATGCATTCAACTCCAAGACGAAATCGAAGAGCTCATCAGGAGAGGTCGGCTGGGTCGATTCCTCGGACGCCAACCTAAAGCAAGAGGAGAGCAACTAAGGGCTCTTTCGCAACAGGAGGAGACCCAGGGGAAGGGGTCTTAAAGAAGCTAATCCCTGCGTGAAAGTATCAATACCAAGGTCGGAGGACATCGACAAGAAAAGATATTAAGAAGCTACATAGTGTCAACCTTAAAATTTTGAAAACTTGCAATATCGTTGACCACTTTTCAATAGAAAATTTTTATTTCAACATTCCTATCTTTTATGAATTATAATAGAAAAAGATTAAGCTGAACTTCTTTTTTAGGCTAGATAGAAGGCTTCCGATATAGGAGATAAGATCTTCTTCAACCTCGACTGAAGATAAGATCTCTCCCGAGCTCCAAGTTTAACCTCGGCTGGAGATAAGACCTCCTCCGAGCTTCGACGTCAACGTCAACATCAATAGGAGATAAGATCTCCTTCAACTTTGGCTGGAGATAAGATCTCCCCAGAGCTCCAACTTCAACCTCGGTTGGAGATAAGATCTTCTCCGAGCTTCGACATCAACGTTAATAGGAGATAAATCTCTTCAACTCGGCTGGAGGATAAAAGGGGGATCAATCTTCGATCTATTCGCGTCTATTGACAAATGGTTCAACATCGGAGGCTTGGAGATAGGAGCATCTTCCGGCGCTCTAGCTCGAGGAGGATCCACTTTTTATTATTCCTTCGGTTGGGAGACGATAGGGATTGAAGCTGTGACACTGCTCCAGAAAGCTTCAACTTCAGAGAAGATGCTATCTTTGTCAATCTTTTTAGTCAGGTAGGTCGAGGATGGATAGAGACTATCTGTTGGCAGCATTTCATTTTACTCAATCGACTTGGAGATAGAGATCTTTCCGATGTAGACTCTTTGACCCTTGCAATCCGTGACGGGGCGTACTTTTCTCCCAGGAGATAATCGATCATCGATTAATGTCCGTAGGGAAAGTCTCGAGGGGAGATTTTCACGTCATAGGAGATACTAGAAATTTCGATCGTCTCCTTGTAAACCTCGGCTGGAGATGTAAGTATTCTGCTCTGCACGCTGGCCAACAGATGATCCATTACATCGTTCCACTGGCATGAACTCTCTTCGGAGCTCGGTTCGACCTTCAACCTGTGGACTGGAGATGAAACTAAGTTATCATTCCTCCGAGTTATCAAACGTCAAGCTTTGATGTGAGAAGAGGAGATAGTCTCTTCAATGCACCCGGAAGAATCGGATTCGGTTATAGATAAGATCTCCTCCCCAGAACTCCAACGATTAGCCGTTGGAACTGTTGGAGATAGAAGCTCCTCAGAGCTTCGACGTCATGTGCGCGAGAGGAGAATAAGAGATTTTCCATTCAACTCATGATAGAAATACAAAGATCTTCGCTCGACAAGTCAGCTTACAACTCGCAAAATTGAAGCTGCATAAATAGATTTATAGTAGATTCCCCCGAGCGTCCAACTTTAACCTCGAGATCGTTGGGGACGGTTACGAGAGATAGTTCCGGAGCTGGGTCGTCTTTTTCAACTTCAGGCAACAGTGTGTGACTGGACGCTAAGTTTCGGCTGGCGCGCGGGAGGAGTGAGGCACGCATACCTTTATAATCCTGTCGAAGATCTGAGGTCTCATTCGCAAGCAATGATTGGTCTTGGAACGATATTAGGATAAGCCTTCCTCATCATAAGCCTACTAAAAGGAAGTTTACAGTCTAATTGATTATTCTGTTAGATGCATTATCAGTAAGATTAGGAATGTGGATATGAAGATAAAGGTACTTTTCTATTTGAAAATGTGAAAACGGGATAGTAATGCCAGTTTTCAATTTTTAGGTAGGACTTCTGAGATCTTCATAGTTTCGAATATGTCTTAAATCTTATTCATGATCGATTTTCTTGGTTCGATGGTGGCGCGACCTTGGTACAGTGGATACTTTCACTAGCGAGGTGATTAAGCTTATCGGTTAAGACCCCTTCCCTGGGTCTCCTCCTGTTGCGAAAGAGCCCTTAGTATGCTCTCTCTGTTTAGGGTTGGCGTACGAGGAATCGACAGCGCGACTTCCTGATGAGCCTTTCCGATTTCGTCTTGGGAGTGTGGAATCAGTCAGTATCAAATGGTCCGGCTCGATAGTCGAGAGGAGATATTGCTTGATTGCACTATATTCGGAGAAGAATGTAATTTTCTGATCTTGGTAGGCTGATATCTTAGAATATTCACTCACATCACCAGTTGAAGGAATATAGGAGTCCATGTAAGTGGGGAGCTAGGTCTTTAGGTGGAACCCTTCGCGTAAGAAGGAGATATGCAATCCTTTTGTCAGATCTAGTCCGCGTTAACTGGAGTCTTGCGAATAGCCATTTTTGAATGAATTTGTCTCGGCGAGGAGTCTCGGGCTTGCTTAATGCCCGAGGGGTTTTATTTGGAAGCGTGAGCGGTCTGAATTCATTTCGGTCCTTACAGCTTGGGTCTATAGACGCCCTTCGCGGATCTTCTGCAGTTCTCATCCTGTCACTGTATGGCTCTCTGCACGGGCAATCCCTCAGCGCGAGTTAGCGATCGGCAAAGTTTTGAGGTATTTCCTTCTAGGAAGAGCAATGTTTCTTCTGAACTACCACTTGAGTGGACCATCGCAACAGACATGCGCCAAGTATTTGAAACCTAATGTAGCAAAATTACTGGGTGACATAAGTTCGGATAGATTTTTCTCCTGCTTAATATTCATCAGAAATCTAAACCTCGGTAGAAGTTGGTTGCTGACCGAAGTGAGGCGCAAACTCTGATGGCTCTCTAGGTTAAATGAGAAGATTGTACTTGGTTTCAATACCTCGGTTACAGTTTTTGCTCGCTCCCTTTAAGGTAGATGAAAGTTTCGGCCATAAGAGTGGAATTAGTGGCCATGGAGCGCAATCATGATTCAAAAGGGCGTTCAGATGACGATCGATCAGAAGTTTATTGTAGCTTTCAGTTGGGGAGCTTGAAGTTTTGGGCGGAAACGAGTTCTTGATATTCAGGAGAGAAAAGAAGATCGATGAGACGTCGTTTATGGGAGCAATGGCAATGGAGAATTCTAATCCTCGGATCATTTTCCTGTTTTGGATAGGAGATTTCAGATCAGGTGATTCTCAGAGTTTCTGATGGGACGGGAAAGCTTCTCCCGAGGTTAGTAGATCGCGGAATTGCTTCCCTGTTATTTTCCTTTTTCAAGTCACCGATCGGCTATGATCGACTGTCCTTCAACGATCATGGGTGGAAGTATCTTGTCAATTGATTGGCCATCGAGACTGTGATGTTATGGCCTGCACCACTCTAGATCATGATTGATGGATAGCAGGTTGAACTGACTCGCGCGACTATGTGTTAGGTGAGTTTAGTATCGAAGCTGGAGTGGGAGGATTGAGTTGGATGGAATCTGAATGTAGCAGGGTCGTTCGATCGTCGAGTCGAAGAGTTCCTAGAGGCATCTTTTTTTCGAAAAGATGACTAAGAAAAGAAGGAAAATTGGCTGGTTGAGCACTTTTTTAGATCAAAGGAACTTAGAAAGAGATCTTCTTTAGTGCAATCCTTTTTGGTGCAGAATACTGATTGATACCTCGATCGGCTGACTGAGCAAAGTATGAGTTTTGGCCATCGATGACTGCAATAAGATAAAGTTTCATCGAAATCGGTGTGGTGGGCTCCGGTAGGATCCCGATATCAAGTTAACTATTATTGGCCAACAGAAATGGAGTGATCGGTATGATTTGACAGAATTGGGAAGAAAATAAAAAGAGCTTAGAGGAACCGTATTCTAGAGGAATTTTTTTTTAGTAGTGAAGGCTTGTTGTACACCCGCTCGGTCACAGGTAGGATTGCTCGCTGGGACACGGTGAATTTACATGTGAGAGTGCTGATCTTCGCTCATAATATACTGATATATGTCCGGACAAGTCCGTTAATCTGTATCAGTCCGATAAGTGGGGATTTGTCTGTAGTACGATCTGACTTCCCATGACAATACGGTAACTTCGTCTTCCATCCGCGAGTCGGAGGAAGCAGGCGTTCGAAATCGATGAGAGTGCGCTGTTTTTGCGATTGAAGAAATTCGATTGAAATTCGAAATTCGAATTCCGACCGCTGGAAGGGTCTCAGAAGAGTTAGGCGTCCTGGAGAATCCGACTTGTTGGAGATTGAAAGAAAGTTTGGCTCTAGAGGCAAAACTTAATGAAAAAAAGATTCCTGGAACGCAAGAGCTTCTGAGGCTTCCTACGAGTTTACAATTTTTGCTCCTAAGGTGAAATGCCCAGAAAGGAGGTTCGATTTTACTTTCCTCGAATAGTACAGAGAGCTGAATCTCAGTATATACTCTTTCTTTTAGTCGGATTTCGAATTCCTCCCGGTGGGAGCAAGAATTAATGAGACAGATGGCTTCTGGCGAACCATTTACCAATGATTCCCAGGGAGCTGAAATTCCGCTCGTCGCACAGTCGATAATTTGTGATGTTCTCAAGATGTCGATACTGAAGCCTGCTTTTGAAAGAACGCAATAATTTCTGGAACGGATCTTATTTCAGGTCTCAAGAGCCGGAAACGCCATCACGAGCTAGATCTTCCAGCAAATCAGAATTCTCTCATTGAGAGCCGAAAACTCCTTCGAACGTCCTCCAGGTCAGATGTTCGTATTCCTCCAGGACTTCGCAACTGATTAGACTTTCTCCTGAGATCATGATGCCGTATCGTTGGTTTTCTGTGAAAGGAAGGGAGTCGATTGACATCTCTCTCTAGGAATGAATCTGATTTTGACATCGATACGGAGGATTCCTCTCGCAAGGAACGGGAATTCCTGGGCCCTTTTCCGGGCTTATCTCTTAAATTGTTGCACGGATTACGATCCAAGTGCGAGGGAACTACAAAGTACAGAATATTGGTCTATCTCAAAATGGAATTCGACTTGCAAGAGGGGACACGTCGAAGAACAGAATGTTCGCCTTTCTATGAGAGGTTATTTTTCTGAATTAGCACGTTCAGATTCTCGCGAAGGAGCACTATCAGAAGGACTTCTTCCTATTAGGCATCCTATGAGTCTAGATTGAGAAGATAATCTAAAAGAAGTTGACCCTAAAGAGTTGGACTGCAAAGGAGATATCTGAAAGAGAGTTTGAATCTTAAACGAAATTCGGATGCTGAGGATTCGAGAGTTTAGCTTCCGGCGCCGAGAAGAAAGCTTCGAGACATGCCTAGTTTTCCGGGCTCGTGGAGGAATTTATCTAGGCTTCAAGGAGATCGGTCTGGAAGGTAGTTCTCTCGGCCTCCAGTGGAGGAAGACTCTAGAACTCACGTTTCGGAGAGGATTATTGGATAAAAAACGTTTGGAGTCTCTGAAAGGATATTGACTTTGGGAAGATAGCGAAATTCAGGAGCCTAAGGCCTCGCCCTTTACGCATGACGATATAGTTCATGTCGCATTACTTCACGAGCCGGAGAGTCGGGTGTCGAAGTAATATCAAAGGTGTTGAAGTCTTCCTCCTATAAGGGGAGACAAACTTCGGTATCTCGAAACTGATCTCGGCTTATAACAAGTCGGGCTGTCTTTTTTCGAACGGACCCGCTCGGAAGGAGTTCGGAGGAGTTTCCGGAACTCCTTATGAAGATATCGAATACAAGTTTGCAGAAAGTCATATATGGAATTCTCTGAGAACGTTAGCATGTGAACTCAGGAGCCGAACTACTTTCGAACTTGTACTATCAGTAGGGAAGTATTCTGCTTCATATGAACTACGAGAACATTCCCTTCGCATGGCTTTGCTATACAGGTTCAGTGCCTGCTAAGAGCAGGTCCTTGGTCCTGTACTTCGTGAATTTCTCTAGAGCGAACTCCTTCTGAACTCCTCAGCAGCGGATTCATCCAGGAGTCAAACTGCCTTTCGGAACTTCTCCTTCAGTCGAAGTTCTCTAGGAGCCAAACTCCTTCAGCGTGAATTTTTTAGGAGCCGAACTACTTCCGGATTTTTCCTTCGTCCAATTCGATTCAGGGAAGAAACTCTAGAACTTCTCCTTGGCAGTTTGGATATATTCGGGAGCCGGGACTCCTTCCGAATTTTCTTCAGCGTCAGTACTTCATTAGACAAACTCGCTTGGTCGGATTCTTCCATAAGCAAACTCATTTCGGGACGTTTTTCTTCAGTCGGATTTCTTTAGGAGAGGCCAGAACTCCGAACTCCTCCGATAGTCGGATTTCTTGGCAGGAGTAGACTTATTCTGGACATTCGTTTCAGTCGGAATTCCTTAGAGCTTGTAACTCCTTACGATATTCGTCAGCAGTAGAAAATTCCTCAAAAACTGGTTTCTTTGATTGTATCATTCTTCCAGGCCGAACTCACATTTAAGACTCTTCTTAGGGTGATAATCCTTCAGAAGCCGACTCCTTCCTGAATTTTTTCAAGCAGCGATAATTTCTCAGACGACAAATTCTTCCAACTCTCCTTACAGTCGAATTCCTCAGGAGCGGGAACTTACTTTCGAACAAAATATCTCTCAGTCAAAAGGAATCAATTTTTAATTTTTTCCAAGAGCGAACTCACCTTCGAATTCTACACAATAACATTATTTTTTTTTAGTCAAGTGCTACTAGAGAGCCAAACTCTTCCGACAAATATAGTCTTTCAGGGTCGAATTTCTGCACAGGAGCATGAACTCCTTCCGAAACATCCTAAGGGCATCCGACTAAAGAAGAGTTCGAAAAAGAAAATGTTTTTTCAAGCTTCTTATCTAATTTTTTACAAGATTTTAATGAATTTTTTTCTTTTTTTTTCTAGACTAAGGAAACCAAAAACTGCAGCGTTCGAAATTGAAGATTTCCGGCTCCTGCAAGGCAGCGATCGAAAATTGGGGTACATTCAAGAGAAGAGCATAGTATTAGAGTTTAGGACTTTTCTTCTTGGAGTGAATTCCAGCGGCTTTGTTCAGCTTAAGGGAGATCTAACGGAAGAAGCTTTTCTTTTCAGGCATACTATTGGATCTGATTTTGCACTATGGATAGGCAAGTTCGGAGTGTACGCTTCGGAGTACGGCTCTATAACTTCTTCCGAATTCTCGTCCATACACCATGAAGGAGAATTGCGAAGAAGTTCGATCGAATTCTCTTCGGCCAGAATTCGATTCTAAGTCGGATTCAGGAGCGTAGTTTCGGTCTTTGAAAAATTTCCTTGAGCCGAATTTAGGATTATTGCTTTCAATCCTCCGGATTGAATCTTCACCGACTGGGAGATCTTAGACTGCTGTTTCGAACTCCTCCAACGATCGAATTTCTTTAAGATCCGAACTTCTTTCGGACATCTCTTTCAGTCGAATTCCTCCAGAAGTCGAACTCCTTACGGACTTCTCCTTCAATCGAATTTCAAATGCCTACTTCCTCCGAACGATTACGACTATCATTTATCAGTTTACTACAGACAACCCTACTACGGAATGATTATGACTATTATTATCAGTCTATTACAAGCGATACCACTCTCAGTAATAAATTTCACGTGACCCAGAACGACCTATTATCGGATAGTTACAACAAGCTCTGTCTATAAAAAGAGACCCTTCAGATACATTTTCTCTAAGCTCTCTTTTTCTTTCCAAAACTCTTCCGAATTCATACTCGAATACTCCATTTCTGTTGGCCAAAAGAGCTAACTTGATCGTCGAAGGACCCTGCCAGAGCTACCACCACCGACTCCAGACGAAACTTTATTTTGCAGATCACCGACGACGACCTCATCTTCCTCAACTCCAGCTTGATCCGACGTCAACCAAATTCTGCACCAATATACTTCATGAACATAACTCTATAAATATACAAAAATAGAAAGACTACTATAATAACTTTACAATTGTATCCAAACAAATATAGTAACTATACAATTATATCTAATAATCACAATCAAGTAAATAAGATAAATTTGATCCTAAAAACTCTAGATACGACCAAAATAGCTATGATATTTTTTAACCATAATAGACATTGACAACTCGGGATAAATATTCTAACAATTACCACTACTCAAAAATTTACCACATACCAATTCACCAATGATATTTGTTTTATCTTCTTTCTTTGAAAAATAAATATGAAATCCATCAATTTTTTTAATGATATTTATTTTATCTCCTCTCTCCAAATAATAAACATGACATCTTGTTACCATCTCTTCTTTCTATTTTTTGCACCAAATATAGTAATCTGACATGAAATTTATTTGTCCATGCTAAATTAACTCCAACCAAAAATGAGAATGCTGCATCTGATATATAAACCAAATTACAGCATGCTCCATTAGCAATATACACTTACACCTGCCACTTTAATCCAGCAGCTTGTTACATGCACTTTGTAAATTATAACTATGCCAAAGACAAACTTACCCCATCAATGCAGCTTGTTTTCAACAGCACATTTTTTGAAACACTGAACTTATAAATAGGAAACATCTAGGGATTGTAAGTGACAATCTCTGATTCGAATACAAGCGTATGACATCTGAATTATTGAGTTACTTCTCTCATCAAACCAAGTAACTACACAAGACTCAATCCTCCTGTTTGCTTTCCACTTTCATCCGGTTCTCACTTAATCAAAGGCATGCCTACAAGCGCAGTATGGTTCGAAGTGTGTCACAAAGGTTTTGAATAGTCTGCTGCTCTTGGGCTGCTTGTAGCTCTTGGAGAGGCATATCCTCATAGCACCTACAAAAATTGAAACATAAAGGAGGAATTTAATGGAAAAGACCTAAAATAGAAGTAACCATTGTGCACGACTAATAAGTCTCACGCTTTATGGTAAGCTAAAGCCTGAGCTAGATTCATCAGCGTTGGACTTGACATCAATCTTTGATGTACTCCTGGAGGAAGCAGCACCTAAGACAGCACCATGCAGCAGGTGATAAGTTTAAACATTAATAACAGCACTACATGGTTGACATGAGGGGAAAAAAAGGAAAAAAGCAGAATGTCATAGTAACCTCATTTGCCCCTTTTCTTCCTTTCTTTGTCTGCCCATCTCCACTGAAAAGCTCCTTAACTGCTTCCAAAGCAGCATTGCCACTAGTTCCTGGCGTTCTATCCCCAGGTACAACATCTGACACCAGAGCTAGAGGAGAAATGTCAATTGCCCTCAGGAATGGTATGGGTATTGTATTGCCCGCAGCATAAATAGACCGGACCTGGGAAAACAACACAAACTGCTAGATTCACTATTATGTAGAGGGAACAGTTCAGATGCTAGCCCAATCTAGCAATAATTGGAGGTATTTTTACTTGGACATGTGAAGGAGTATTACAGGAAAAGATGATTTACTCCAAAGAAGTACCTTATCTTGCACTGGAAAGGCTTTATGGCTAATAGTAGCACTCCTTAATGTGCTGTTAGGATCACTTCCAGCACCAGCTTTAGTGCTGTCTTCATGCTGTTTCTGCGGCATGCCATCTGAATTTGGTTTCTCCATTAATTCAAATGAAAATGGCACTGATGCCTGGATTGTATCAGTATCAGGCTTTTGTTCTACATCTGGTTGTTTACTGATGACAGTACCAGTTGCATTCTCCACCCTGACAGAAGACTCCAAAGAATTGCATTCTTAATGATATCAAGCAGAATAATGCTCTAAAAAGCAACAAATTTCATGTCACAGAACTCTTTTGGAAAAAGAGAAATAGGAAAACATAAAACAATGAAATATAAAGTGGATGGTTAAATATTGCCACAACGTATTATTATAGACATCAGGACTTACATATGTGAAAAAAGCCAGACCGTAGCCAAAACCACCAAATCTTGTCCCAACTAATTGGGATGAGCAAAAGCTAGAGTAGGACATGATCAAAAGGTTTCATGATATCATTGTCTGTAGTACCTACCCCATGCCAAAATTTAGCTAATGTCAACAGAACAAAAGGTTTCTTTTAGCAATTAAATCTGATCTGCAGCGTCAAAAGAGATACAATCCCATTCTATTTGGTACTGGAGAAAGATCATTCATACTCGCATTTGTTATGATAACAATAGTTGTATTAGCTTGAGATTCACCAGTCAATATACAAATTTGAAAGAGAGGGAAGAAAAATAAAAAAAGAACATTAAATCATGGACAATGAATATGGAAATTCTGGTTCTATGTAAGGCAGCATAAAGGATGACAATAAATCATGTATCTATAATGTTTCTGGAAGATTGATCTTAATGTGGGCATCAGCACAGATGTTATTCATTTATTAACAATGAGTCCCAACCCATAAAAAGGTAATTTCATGTTTCCCTTATATCTATTAAATATATGAAGCATGCATAAATTGTTAATTGTATGTACATCCACCGCATGCTCGGGTAATGCATTAGAATATTTAAGAGGGAGGGGCTATGCCTATATTAAGTGTACGTATTTGGATTGAACCCATCTGACACTTGCTTCAAAAACAATGAATTATAGAAGCACGTTCACCCTTTCATTTTTAATCCAAGAGAATCAAATTATACTGCATCAAGGCCCCCAGTCGATCTTGTTCATTTTGATTTTGGATGTTAAACCCTTGGCATTGCATTGGTGGGATTTAGATAATGCTAACTACCTTAATGCCTGCTGCTTCAGCTAGGTCTTACCTTACCATATAACCAATATGATTTTCATCATTATTGATTGAAATTTTAACATTAGGTTCTCAGTATTGTAGAAAGCTAGCATGAGAATATAATCTGTTATGATAATCCCCTTGGTACTTTCATGCAGCATTTGAATCCTCACACTGATAAGAAAACTGGTTTTGTTGAGAGAGCATCATTGCATTCTTGATATAGCTTAACCATTTCTACTTTTATGCCCCAGTTTCTAGTTACAGCCAGCCTTTAGGATGAGAGGAAACTGATCCAGCTAACACTGACAATGAAACCATGATAGCTTTGTACATATTAATTCATAACATAAAGGAATCCAGATCAAAAAAAATCATTGGTTTTACCTGATCTGGCAGTCCAGACATTACAGATAATTATGTGACATGTGGCAAGGTGAGAACATATGTACTCATCAAATATCATTGCAAACATTCTTAACGTACAAATTTAAAGAAATGTAGCAGAAATGACCTGTTATTCATAGGGACTTTAGGAGATTGCCAAAGATTAAAAAGGAAACAGTGACTACCTCAATGAAGGAATAGGGTAAAATTAAAGTTTAAAGCATACCAAAAATCAGTCAGCTTGTCTTTCCGTGGATCATGTGTGAAAGAACTGATATGACCGAGGCCAGGTATGAAGTCCATCATCTTGGAGACAGGTGATTCAACAACTCCATCATTTATTCCAGTTTCAGGGTGAACTACAACCGTACTAAACTCACCTACATATATAGGAACATCAACATATAAAAGAGCTGCTCATATATGATTTATTGGTTTTTTTTTAGTACCCATTGACACAAATTATATGCATGCAAGCATTTGCTCGACATCTAAAAAACATATATTGAACAACTTGCTGGCTTAGATCATGGGAACATTAATAAACTGCTCCTCTCTACTAATTTGGCCTCTTTAGTATAACTGGTATATATTGTTCATCCTCGACCTCTTCAGTAAAGCATGATAAATTCAATATTTTGATTTTTAATGATTCTGCAAACAAGTCATTCATAAGTCATGCCCAATTAGCATTGGACACATGCAATTTTTGCATCTATAATCTAAGAAATGAAGGGCATCCATGATACTTGAAGCACGAGAGTTGGGCTTACGAGGATGGTTAATGTGGTTGAGTGATGGCAGTTGGGTTGGTGATTGCTGTCATTCAGGAAGACAGGATATGTGTGTGATCATAAATGAGAGCCATGGATGAATAATTGTGCTGTCTCATGGTAGGATGGCAAATAATTATGAATTCTACAAGGGATGAGGATACTTATAGGGCCTGTATGAATGATTGATCATATTATCTATGTGATCCTACCTGCTTGTGCGGGGGAAAGCTTTAGGAAAGGAAGTAAGAAGAATGGGAAATTGAAGGATTGGACGAAGCAGTTCATAACTGCTACCCTTAATTTATCCGATGGAATAAATCTGCTACATTAAAGAAAAATATAGAGGAAAGCTCTATTCACTTTTCTCGGTTGAATAGACAGAACTATCTTTGACATATGAGGATAGCAAAATAGTTTGTGCAATACAAATTTGGTACCAAGTGGAGCTAAAGTAAGTCCGCTAACTGCAAGCAGTGACTCTCAAGTGGGGCCATGGAAGCAGAGTTACCAAAAGAACGTCATTAGGTGCAACTCTACTTATACTCAAAATAATTCTGCCTTCTTAGAAACAAGTGCAAATGAATAGAATTTCTACAAAAGACATTTCCTACTTCAATAAACTCCAAAATCCCCACCCCTTTTCCCTTTTTATTCTTTATTCTTCCTACATCTTCCTTTCTTTTTCTATTTCAGTCTCACCAATACCTGAAAGTGTTCAAGTCCAACAGGCAATCAATCAGGAAAAGTGCAAGTTGTGATGCTTTTAGCAGCTTGTAACTCCAATTACTAAGCAAATTCTTTTACATACAGCATTAAGTCCTTAAAGGCATCAGGGAGGTTACAAATCCAACTGATAGTATATACTAATAAAGCCAAATAAGATCTAGGATTGGGTGGATATCAGAGGTCAGTCAGAGAGAGAAAAAATCGGCAGTTTTATTAAAACTTGTGCTTATTTATATTCATAGAGGGCATACAGAAGCATATACATTATAAAGTATTGTAGTAAATGGAAAGCAAAAGCATCATAGCTAACAAAGAAATCCATAATTAACTGGACCAAATTCAGCACCACAGCCTACGGGGGGCTTACCTATATCAGCGTCTTCATGAACTCGACTTTGTGCTTCACGAATTGGAAATTTCTGAGGTTTGGCAGGAATAGTGTCTCCATAGTTTTCATTAACATGTGCAGTTCCCCCTTGAGCTGCCTGCTGCATTCATAAATTTTAGAGTTAGAACTAAATCAAAAGTTAAATGAGTATCCTCGTACAAATAGAAGACACTTTTTGATCATACACTATCAGTTGCTGGGAGCTGATTTTGTGCTTGTGCGGCCATCGCAGCTCTTACTTGCCTTGCTTTTTTGATCTTTGGTAACATCTTCAAAGCTCCCCAATTACACTTCTCAATAAACTTGTGCTGTGATTCAATTAACAACACATGATTCTTATAATCTAGCAAGTAGAAACAATAATCGAGTGCAAGTTAATAAAATTTTCAAAAAGGTGTACCCTAGTGCACAAGGCTCTCACTATTGCGGGGTGTATGGAAGGTCAAATGTAGACAGCTTTAACCCCATGTGTGAAGAGGTAGTTTCCATATTTCAAACCCATGACATCCGGGTCATAATAGAGCAATTTTACTGTTGCATCAAGGTCCGCCCTTGAGTTGATAAAAATTTAGTTTAACAATAACAGCACCCTCTTAGGCACCCCACAACTACTACCAGAGTTAACATGTTGCCTATCAACATACAACGATATTTTGGTGTTCTTAGATATTGGAGTGAAGAGGCAGGATGCAACATGAAGCTGGATGAAACTACAAAGCAAAACAGCAGTATGGACAAAGTCAACAGCCTGCCTTTTTAAGAAGACAAGCTGTACGCACAAGGCACATCAAAGTATTAAAAATACAAAACTGATTATAGAAAATAAAAAAATAAAGAAGAACCTAACTTAAAATAATATTAATAATAAATGAACTGAAAATTTATAAAAAAGAAAAAGAATAAACAGAAAATAAATAAAAATAAAAATGAGAAAATATTTGATGGATGGATGTGATCCACTTAAACATTGATATATTAACGGAATGCCATACGAAGTCAACAAATCTCAACCAATGAATAGTATTTTATGGCTACACAAACCATTAAGGATAGTTCTAGATCTAGGCCAAGACGACCTACTATAGGTGGAATCGAGATAGAGGCATCTACATTTATGATAACAATAGTTATTAATGGAATCTCAGTTAGGCATCATATTATCTTCATTATTTTATTTAGAATGTCCATGAGATGAGGATAAAAATAGACTTGATACACCAAGGAAATGTTCATCGAGTGCAATCACAATCACCAAATTAGCTAAAATTGAAGTGAATTGCATACCATGGTTCATTGTATTGCCTAATACTAGGCATACCATAATATACCAGCAAAGTATTGGTACAGTACCAAGATAAGAAATTAAGTAGGGCAAACCAGCCTAAACTAGATTAAACTGGCCAATTATGCCTAATTTTGTGTTATGCAAACCTATACCACCCAGTTTTGGGCAATACAAAGGATGGCGATGAGAAAAGGGTTTCTCGACCCTATGCCGGTATGAGAGGTGTATCGTATTGGTATGACACCCGGCATTGATACAACGAATCTTTTCGCAAGATTCAGAAAGAAGCAATTCTTATTACAACTCAGTCAATATATGAATAAATGAGCAAATTAGGAATTTTATATAAATATTTATTTGGATAATTTCAAAATATGCTAAATCTCCTGACCATCTCCTCTCTTTTGCAATGTTAAAATACCATCTCCCAAACATATTTGACGAATCCAAGTTTTTACCCTTATAAAGAATCAAAACAAATTTTAATGTTAAATATGTTTAAAAACATAGATTTTCTTGTCCTACACAAGCAAAAGGCAATTGAACAAAAAAGAGCGAAGTGCAAATTATGAATCCAAACCAAACCAGTGAATTGCTAATAGAGACTGATGTTGCACATGGAGATTTGATAGGGATTTTTTTATGGTTAAATGTATTTTGGGAAAGGTAACTAGCAAATAGAATGATGGAATCCTCTGAATACAAAACTCTTATATTTCTTAATATAGATTCAATTATACTCCATTGGATGTCAACACATGGCATGCCTTATATAACCTCTAGGAGAGAGATTAGTAAAAGGGAGGCATACAATCAATTTAGAGAAAAAAAACTGGAGAAGTTTTTCTTATTTTATCTGCTCGAGGTTGCATAAATGCGCATAAAAACCTTACCAATCAGCAATGCATGGCTTCTTTTCATTAATCAGTTTAAGGGTGTGTTGGTCTTGCTTGTACTTTCCAAAAAGTCATTTTCAAAAATCATATACATTCAAGTTCTTAAATAAATGTATTTTTTGTATATTTGTCCTCTGATAATCACATATTGTAAAATTATTTTCTCTAAATGACCTCATCGTAGTTGAGAGCAATGTTTTGTCTCAGGAATAGACCTTGAACCAGTACTTGACCGGTGCAGGTCAGGTCAGTATGGCATGCCCTCGTATCAACGTATATAATATATTGGAGTTAGGAGAGTAGCTATACAATGTGTTGGTGGCTATACTTAAAACCTTGATTGAAAGATAAGGACCAATTTTACAAAAGGCCCTGGAAGCTAGTTTTTCTCATACTTGCCACGAAGGGAAATAAGAATGGGAAAACATAAGCACGAGACAGAAAATGATGGTTTAAAATTTTTAAAACAAGAAACATGAAAGGATATTATGTAACATTTTATATATATATAATATGGAAAACTGTTATATATTATAACTATCTTATACATATTATTCAATATCATATGGAAATGTTATATTATTTACAAACATAATATGGTAAGCTATATTGAATTAAGGGCAAGCCACTAAGAAACCAGTTTTAGTTCATTTATTTCCATACAAGAGGGCATTTTAATAAATAATGCCAATCTCTTTGGTCATTTAAGGTTTTTCCTATCTTGTAGGATTTGATAAACAAACTCCATTCTTTATGAAAAGGATCATTTGTTTACATTCTTTTGTCGTTTCTCACATGAAACAAGAGGATATTTATGTAAAACTATTGCTTCTCTGTAAAAATTGTCTTATTGGTAGGGAAAAAAATCTGATGTTTCTGTCCTTGGTCTTCTCAGCTAACCTCCCTTATTTCCCTTTTCCTAGGGGTTTGGAGCATTGTGTTCAGGGACAAGTGAGAGACAGCACGCCCCCCTATCTCTCTAATCTCCATCTCCTCTCTCCCCTCGACTCTTCTATTTCTCTCTTGATTAGTTGCGACGAACAAGTGGTCTTCTCCACCTCCAATTCTTACCGTGTGGCAAGTGAATCACATTCATTTTCCAAACTGCATTCCTACAAAACTTCATTTGGACCAGGAATCATGTTTCCCAGCAATCATGGTTTTCCTAGCTCATCCTAAAACCGGTTTTTTGACTTCTGCGTCTTGTAGAAGCATTTCTTAGACAATATTACCGAGCAATTAATTTTTCTAGGTAGTACTTTATTTACTATAAAAGATACTAATGGACTTAAGCAACACCAAATGCGCCTTATGTATCTTGCAGAAATGATAGAATACAAATCAACAAATTAATCACCAATTTGAATTCCTTTAGCCTAAGTAGAAAATTATCAATCATAACTTGTGCAAAAGTTCAACTTTTAAGTTAATGAAAGAAGTTGACAAGTACAAAAATATGCTAATCTAGGAAATTCTGTACTAAACCTAAATACGAGTTACATTAACAACTCTTAACAGCCAAAACAGTCTATATCATTGTTTTGATCCAACTCACAACCCTAGCAAAAAAATGAGAGAGAAAAAGGAAAAGCCCAATTTCATCATCCACCAAATGTTAAGAACATCAGAAATAACTCACCACCAGCTGCCAGGACAATTTTTTTTTTAAAAAAAAAACTCCTTTTCATTCTTTTTTCATGTTTTTTCTCCTCCATTTTTTTTAAATTTTTCTTCTTCTTGGTATCTTTTTTCTCCATTCTTTCTAACTCTTCGAGGACAATAAGTGGCAGACAAGGTAGTCAAAGGACTAGCCACCTAGGGTTGCCTGGCCATCTTGACAACCTTGGGTTTGCATCATACAATTAAGGTAAAGAGGATGACTAATAGAAATAAAGTAATGCTCATACTCCATTGCATTGCCTTAGACAATAATTTTGAATCAAGTCAACTACATTGAATCCTATGTTAGAAAACCACCATGAAAGCATGACAAAACATGGCCTACATTGTAATCTTTTGGTGAAACAAAATATGACTGAAGCATTCCTGAATAAAAATGGATACCTTCAGCATCTCAGTTGCACCAGGACGAACTCGGGGATCTTTTGTCAAGCATTTGGCAATAAAATCATGGAAAAGAAGAGACCTACAAGAGAGAGAAAGGATGTCAAAGAACCTGAACAAACTAGTAAAATGAACAACATAGACATAAAATATAACAAGCAAGTCTCAATCCCTTTATTTGTGTTGACACTATGAAATTATATTTTGACATTCATTTCTCAACCCATTGATAGTAATCTTCATTGGATTTTGCCCAACATCCACATAGTTTTTGTTTCACCTCTCCTTAGACTTAGACACTCAGACTCATAGTGAAGTTTCCACCTTACAGAGGCAGCCTCTAGACAACAGAATGATTTGTCATTTTCATAATAATATGCATAGAATAAAGGCCAAATTCTTCGAGAATATGACTCAATATGCTCGAATGCCTAGTGATTAGTTAAGGAGGATGGCAAGAAACTGAGCTGACATTAAAGTACAAAGGCAATAACCTGTTACTGCTATAATATTACTCACATCATTAATATTGAAATTCATCTATAAACTCACCAGCTGTTAACTCAAAAAAGAACACTTCCTGATGGACTAAAGTAATAATTCAATGCCATTCTTGCTAAAACCCCACCAGAGAAGGAAGGAGGGAAGGAGACAGTATTCAAAACCATTTTTATAAGTTAACCATAAGTATATTTTACAAAAGCATGGAAGCAAGCTGATCGATTCTAAAGAAGGGTTATTTATATGTTTACCCTCCACAAAAGGAAAGAGAGATCTATTCATATTACCAAATAATATGCAAACTTTTTGACTGGATTTATGTGAGTAACAGAATAAATTTATTTTTTAAAAGAACTTGTTTAAGAAAAAGCACAAATAGTGGTATACATTTGGAAATAAAGCTTGGTAACTTTGGGAACCCTGGGAAACACTTTTCCAGAAAACTAATTCAAACCAATTCCTTTAAATTGGCAAATGCTGTGAACACATTCAAAGCTGGATCTCCATGGGAATTCAACTCTGCTATTAATCCTTTTTCTTTTTGGATGCCTCTTCTTGCACACTTGCACCCGTATGTGACATAACAAACAGCAAACAGACGTCTTTTCCAAAATAACAAACAATTACCAGTGTATCTTTACATATCTACAAATACAGAAAAAAGTTATCAAATGCTTCCAAACAAGTAATGAAGCTATACCACTTCTCTTTATCCTCAAGCATCGGAGCAGGTTCACTAGATATCATAAATAGCACCTACCAGAAACGAAAATAAGTAAGATAACAAGAATCACTAAATCAGTTACAAAGAACAACATGACCGATTTTGACAGTTAACAGTATTGTTGGAATTCCAAAATTTCAATTGGACTAGAATGTTCTCAAAACTAAATTTCTAAAATTTAGTTATCGAAGGTGCCAATTAAATCATACTAGTCTGGCTGCAGAATGAATAAAAAAAAAACTGCATCACTTGGAGACAAAGGAAACAAATGGCTTCAATTGTTTGATTTTATTACATAGGCTTTTCCGCTATTATCCAGAACATGATGTGAAGCTAAACTCGCACTGTATTTCAAATGCTAGCTATTCATTATAACTTACTGCCTAAAAGTAGCAACAAAAAATCTTATTGCCCATCTTTACTAAGCAAAGTGTAACCCAGTCAGCATGCTCAATCCAATTTTTATTTCACTCACCTAACCTACATACATATCAGATCAACACTACCATCCATGCATTTAAGTTACTGGCAATAATCAGTTAACAAATTATTATACATTTCTAGTACAAAAGGCTACATGTGAAAAACAACATAAAAGGGGCTCATTGATGGACAAAACAAAAGATAATAGCCTCATATAAAAAAATATCACGACAAAAAGATAAACAAGTTTTGCAGACAAAAACAGGGATCCAGTATAACAGACTAAGATCTAATGAGAGATTGAAGCTTAATAAAAAGATGGAAAAGGTATAAGAAACCTAAGCAAAAAATTAATTTGTGATAGCAGCAGAAAAATGAAAATATCAACAAAGATCAAAGATATGTACTAACTCTCATAGGATGCACAGTGGCTCTCGGGGGTAGTCCCTGAAATTAGTAAAACCAAGAAAAATTAGTATAATCCTATACTCAAGCATGTACTAGCATATTTACAAAGACAATATATGATGTAATTATTAAATGTCATGGTATGTACTACAGACGAAAGAAAATAGCAACAAGCCCAGCAACTCAAACAGTTAAGAGAAAGAATGCCTGAGCTTATTATCTATGCAACCAACATACCTCTGCCATCTCAATTGCTGAAACACCAAGAGCCCACACATCTACCTGGAAAGTTAGGAAATCAAAAATTGGGGATAGTTCAGCAAGGAAAAGTAGTCATTTAAAAACATCAAAGTATATGCTATATCAGAACTAAAAGAAAAGGTAAAAACATAAGGAAATTTGGATTACGAATATGAGAAACAGCTTCATGAAATGTCAGAAACTAATGAAATAGGAAAAAGTTTGTGAACTATTCATAATAAAGCAAGGATGCTAAATCCTGAGTTCTAATATGAAAAATAAACTTTTCGAAGAGAGAAAGCCATTTGGGAGTGTTTATTAAAATGAGGGAGAGGCATGCAAGGACATGGAAGTATAGAATTGTTTACAGCAGTATGTATTTTATCTTAAGGAGGAAATGGAAGCCATGGACTAGCTGAAATTCTCCTAAACTTTATGCATGTCCATGGAAGAATGGAAACTAGGTTTGCTTAAAGTTAAATAAAAACATGAGGCAATTTAAGTTTGGACTTAGAATGGTAATATCACTGATCATCCTGCTGTTACCAATGTCGATGTTCAAGGTGAAATTGGATGAGAGAGTTTCTTTCCCAAGATTACATATAACTTGACAACTCATGCAAACACCAGGAATGACATCTAAAAAGGTGAACATGTTTTATTGTGCTTAAACTTTGTACCTAAAAATTTATCCCTGTAGCCCAAAAATCCATCAGTCTAACCTAAAAAACGATACCATTTATCAGTATGGTAGGGTAACAAGGGCCATACTAAGTATTGGTTTGTCATTGATATGGTACTGTATGACCAGCACGGAACCACACTTTAATCCTTGCTACCATGCATTTCCAGAAACTAGCAATATTGGCAGCACCAATCTGTGCACTCACTTGATGAATAGGTTAGGGATCTCAAAAGGTATGGATTTCTTAATTTCTAGATATTTTCTGAGGTTCAAATCAAAATCTTTTTTTTTTTTTTTTGATGAAAATTTAAAATCATTTTAGCATACAGTTGCAAGCAAGCAAATAGATAGATATATACACATATAGACACATTATAAACATATGCCTATGCATGTATACATCATGCACAAATGCACCCCCACCCCATAAAGGCACCCATAGGCACATCCATAAACACCCACCACATGCACATAAGCATACACACAAACAGTTATGCACAACTCACAGGCACCATATGCATGCATATATGTTTGTGCATGCATGCACATATCACACCCACCAAATACACATGCATATGCATGCATGTACCCACTCATCCACACAGAATACACATTTATGCATGTAGGCACATGTGCATGGATGGGCATACGTTAATGCTAAAGCTTTCCACAATAGCATAACAATTACATTCAGTACACCTTAAGAAACTTCAGTAGGGGCTAATGTTTGTTTAACCACCTAGTACTATGATCATCTAGCATACATTTATGTTGGTTGCCATAATGATATTGTTTCTCTTCTTAAAACAATTCTGTTTCATATTTGTCTTTTTTTGTACAAAAAAAATACCTATGCATTTTTAAGCAAATATTTGTACATGTAATGACCTGGGACCTCACCCAAAAAGGTTAGCTAAAATTATTAATTAAGGATTCTTATTCCTACATACATGTTGAGGACCCATGCAAGCATATATTTAGTCCCATATTATTTGTGCATTAAGGAGATCTTGGGCACCTAAACAAGGCCAACAATTGAATTAATAACTTATGGCTAGCCTTTTTGAATGAGGTCTTATATTGTACCAAATGGTATCAGAGCTGACCTGACCCACATCCGGACACACGTATGACTTAGGGACACTATAGCATGCCTCTTTTGGCACTGACCACAAGCTGGTCATTGTGATTGCGATTGGATCCTTCTCCTAGCAAAGACTCTAGGGCATAAACAAGGAGTGTGAGCATCCATGCAAGCATGCGTTTAGTCACACATTGGTTGTGGAGTGAGAAGGCCTTGGGCATGCAAGCAAAGCCATGAACCCCAATTAACAAATTTTGGTTGTCCTTTTCAGGTGAGGTCCTAGAACACTACAATATATGCATGCAAAATTAACCAATCTTAACACAATGTAAAGTTATAAACCATAATTGTAAATGTTTATAATTGTAAGATGTCTAGTTTTTCATGGGCATTGCCCTAGAGTAAGTCATCAGCTTCACACCAAGAATGACTGAAAACCTGATCTTACTTTTCCAATCTAAAATAGCATGCAATCAAGTTTGTGTGGTCAAATTTACATCTCTTTTACAGTTTTACTTCTAGTCTTAAAGCAACACCATTCTCTCTTTCTTGTTTCCTGCCACATTTATGTGGTCAACTTAAAACATACTTTTCTTATTCCCTTGAGAATGAAAAGAACAGGCAAAAATTGATGGCAACACTTGTTCATCTTTCTCGACTTACTTTTATGCATGGCCTATGTAAAATCAATAAATTAACAAAATTAATTGTTGCCATCCTCATCCCTCAAATTGTTGAAACGTCAATACTTGAGTCAATGATAACCGGACCGACTGGAACTGGATGGTTCAGCCCGCACTGAATCGAACCAATGCTAAGTCAAGATGGTTCAGTAGGTCGGGTCAGTTTGATTATAATATCCCCACTTGGATCGACGATTCAAGAACCTTCAAGGGCTCTCTCGTTCACTCTCCCCTCGCTCCATCAGATGCTGCTCGCTCCCCTCTTTGACACTATGAAGCTATCGCTACCCCCTCTCTCTCCTCTTCCCTTTCTCTCTCTACTAGATGTCACTCCCCCCCGACACCATGACCCCCCCCTCTCTCTCTCTCTCTCTCTCTCTTCCACCCTCTCCCTATTTCGGTACACCCAGGCATGGCATGATATAAACTCATACCATACTGAACAAATCATTAGCTAATATCAGCCTCGATATCAGTCCAGCAAATCTTGACTTGCGTCTTTGCTTCTTCTCTTCTTGGCAGAAATTTTACTTTTATGTAGTTCTCTACACAATATTTAATTTGTGTTCATAGCAAGAACAACAAATCAATAAATTGTACTAGCATCTAACATATAATCATGTAGCATGTAGAATATGTGATTTACAATAATGGTGAGATAAGCAGCCCCAATATACAAATACATTACCTTTCCATCATAGCGGCTATATTGTATAACTTCTGGAGCCATCCAATGAGGAGTTCCAATAAACTGAAAGGGAAAACGAACATTTTAAAAGTAATGAAGCTATCAAATCAAAAGTATTACAAAATATTACTAAATTTCCTGTTTGAAGAAAGTAAGAGTCTTTTTCACTAACAAATCAGAATTACAGAAGGCAGACCTTATACCAAGACAATGAGTTTATCATCATTCATATTATCATCAAGGAAACATTATCTGCCGAAGGCCATAGGCATAGAGTAATATGGAAGGAACCCACAACAAGGTTTAAGAGGGCATAGAGATGTAAATGAACACAACATCTGCAAATCATCCAATATACTGATAATGGTGCTCAGAAGGCCATTTCACTTCCTAAAGTCTAAACTATGAGCTCTAAGAGAAACATTGACATTCTGGATGATACACAGCTCTTCAACTTAAAGCTAATCTTAAAGCAAAACTCAGTGACGCACAATTAGCTATGGCTAGGTGTTCTTAAAGTAGTGTAACCTATCTGAATGACAAGCCACACAAAAGGATAACTCTTTTCCTGATGTTGAAGATGTCAGCTAAGAAGCTGAATTGTCTTGCTAGCAGAAGGAACTCAAAGCACATGATGAATTTCATTATGAAGTGAACTGACCTTGAGGAAATGTGACTGGTGGAGAGCCCTACCCTCTAGATTGCTCTATTAGTTATCCAATGGACAGAGAAGTGGAAAAATTAGCATATTATTAAATGGATATAGGAAATATACTAAAAGTTCATGCAAGGATTAAGGATCTCTCTGTACCAGTAGTACTGTATGTCTGTATCGGATTAGAGAGACCAGGTCCTAGGATACATTCACTACCCAAGGTGTCTCCAAACTGGGTCATCCCAGTCTGTCTTGACACCTGGGAGGGCTTAGCATCTTAGAACACCATTTTTTAATTTATGTTTTTACTTTTTCCCTTTGTTCTTGTTTTTAGTTGATGCTTAGGACCATCTCGCTGCTGTACTGAATCGGTCCTGGACTGGGACAAGCCCTAGTATAGGGATTCAAACCCTTGGTTCATGTGATTGATAGCTGTTATATCTTGATGAATGGTTTTCTTTGTTGCACGCAATCACCATAGTCTGCAGGCATGCATTGGATACAACTTGTACCACAAACAACCTCAAGTTCCTTAATTAGTGATGGTTTATCTTATAAGCATTTGTCCATTATCAGAAAGTATAAAAGGAAAAGATAAAGATTCTTCATTAGGAGCCAATTAGGGCCAAATGAACACATAATGAATAAACTAAGAGTTCAATAAGGAGCCGAAGGCAGTATTAAGCTTCACCAAAATAAAGCTCCATGTACCAACATTCATATGGCACTAACATATATAGTAAGCAAATATAGTTTTGCTGATAAACAGTTTTGCAAGAATTTCATGTCCCAACAAAATCACATATCATTCAAGCAATAGTGCCAAACACATTAACCAGTTGATGAAGAGCATTTTTAAGAACTACTTCTTCGTAAAGTTGTGTGCCTTTTGAGAACACATATCAAGATACTTGGATCAATTTGTCCACTATCATAGAAGTTCAATTGTTCAGGAAGAGAGAACATCTTCATGCAATAGTTATTCATATCAAGAGTTTGCATGGAAAACAAGGTAAAAATACTTTATGCAATCTATTGAGTTGTTGGCAAGTTCTGTACATTTGAAAGAACAGAACTCAACAACATCTTCCATGTTATGGAGGCTCATTTTTTCACATACTACTTAACATGCTCCTTCTGATTCTTTTCACAATACTCTCATTATGATGTGAAGCAACACTGACTCCAAACAAGCATAATACCCTAGGCAAAAGATCTAAAGTCCTAAACATTCCAGATAGCATAAATTGATTTTTCTCTCATTCATAAAGATTATAGAAATCCATTGCCTCTGTGATTAAAGAATTTCAAAGCTATTAGCTAACATCCCAAGGCCTTAATTTTAAGCCACTACAGCCACATTTTGGATATAGCAGCATGTTTTAGTTACATAAAGTTACATGAGATCTCCATTACATGAGACTATTATCCACATATGCCATGTACACGTGAAAATGTTGTCCTGGTAGTAGCAACTGCAGCATGTAACTAACTGCAAGTTCCTTTTTGAGCAAGTGTTTCAATAAGTTGGATTTTTTTTTTTAATAATACACATCAATTAAGACTTCAGTCATAAAACACAGGATCATTGCAGAGGTAAAAAGATATCTTCAGTTGCTCATTTAAATAAAATTAGAATTTGATAGAGCATGAAATAGATATTCTAAAATAATTTGATTTCAGAGACACGCAGAGTGTTCCTCTCCCTAGCATTATTTGCATTATATCAACATTAAAGTGCCATTTGAACCAAAGGCATCAGGATATTTAATATCACTTCACCCTATACTGCTATGGGTCCCCCTACACACACAACTATTTTCTGTGAGGATTTCTTTCATTAAAGCATCGATCTTAAAATGCCATATGAACCAAGTATCATAAGAGCCACCCAGCAGTCCAGCACATTATTCAACTAGAAAATTGAAAACCAAGGAGACATGCACATACAAATTCCAACTGATCCACACTTGTGCAAGCAATTGAACAAGCATAAAAACATGAGGATATTGATATATTCCACATGCTGAAAGAGAAATTCTGTGTTCCCGATCTGAATGGAAATCGGCCTTTGATGCAATCTAGTCCACTCTTTTGTGAGATTATAACCAACACAAGCTGGCAGAAGGAGTGATGCCATGTATCGGCAAACAGAATGTGCTTGAAAGGCAGTACTGACAGCACTCCTGATGCCTGCACAGAGATATCCATGCAAGCATCTAGAAGATATCACTGTCACAATGAAACTAGGAAATTCAGCACCTATGATGATAAGGAGATAAATGAACAACTGAAAGGCTTATAAGCAATGTAGAGAGCAACAAACATTGTTTTTCAGGAATGACCCATGTCTAACAGTAAAGGTCATGACAATTGATTAGCCAAGATAGTGTACCGTGTTACGCTTTGACATGGTCCTAGTCAGCTGAGCAGCAACTCCAAAATCACCTGTGCAAATGATCAAATGGTAATAATGCTATTCTCAAGTCAGAAGCAAGCCTGGAGCTCATGTTTGAAATTCAAGACCTATACCACATATCAACCAAAAGGAAGTCCAAATGCATGTGGAACTTCACTTATGAGTTCTGGATAATATGTTATTCTATTGCAGAAAGAAAGAATGTATTATTCTAAGGGTCGTGCTCACCCAACTTTACCTCTCCCTGCTCAGTAAGCAAAATATTGCCACCTTTAATATCTCTGTGGACTTTAAAAATTGAGTGCAAATAAGAAAGACCCTGCATCAACGAAAGTTAAAGGCTTGATATGTAAAAAATGAAAAATCCTAAATGAAACATATGTTAATGCCAGTTGGGATGCAAACCTAAGTGACGAGTATTTAAAATTAAGTAATGCTTTTTATCAGATAGCAGATGTAAGTCTAGCATGATACACAGACGCGCGCACGCACGTGCACTATATTTGAGACCAAAAACAAAAAAAAAAAGAGGGAAGGACTCAGCTTATAGGTCTATCAAGTTTAAAACTACAAATGCTATTGGTTTTATAAGTAGAACATTATTTAAAGAAAAAATATTCTTGTGATGACATATTGGTGCAAATAGTAGAAAAATTTCTGTCCACTTACTTAACTATGTCTTCCAGTTTTCCATACTTGGCTTTAACTTATCTCTTTTCAAACTCTTTCCAGACAGATTAAGATTGTTTAATACATTTTCAATCTTTTGTTATAATTTGTGCAAGTATCAATATACAAGTTAGTATATGAATCAGCTGCGTGATCTCCCATAATGTGTTTGGTTATTCAAAATCACCAGATATTAACAATTTTATAAAGTATCAAAGGGTTACCCTTCAAAAAAACTATCAGAGATTGTGCATGAAGTGGAATTAATTCAAATTAAAATAATTAAGAAGAGAAGGCTATATAATGTAGATGAAGGACCACAGATGCAAATCAAAGGCTGAAGAAGGTGATGAACAATAAACTCTGTTATAAACCTTATAGAAGATGATGAAGAACTGACGTATCAGGTAAAACTACCAATATCGGAAACCTTAGTGGCTGTGTACTGTTTATAGATAAAACTAATGTGTACAATTGCATTGTTTCCCAAATCAGATATCCAGTAATTTCTGCCTCCGTTCATGTTTGAATCAGAGTTGTAAAATACTTTAATAATAAGAATCTAGGGCTTGAATTAATGATTAAATCATACAAATTTAACACCAAGGCAATAATGAACAAATGCTACACATCAATTTGGGCAGCAAGAACCTCTGGTTGCTGGGCTATAGCTGACAACAGCAGAAACCCGAAATATCCGAGAGATCTTCCGATATCAAGTAAATCCAAGAGTCATCATTGATTTTCCCAACCAACACCAACATGCACACACACGCATGGATGCATATGTGCACGCAAAGGAAAACACATTAATAAAAGGGAAACAAACCTCAAGGTGCAATAATGATGCAATATAGAGTTAGGATCATGGTTGGCCATACCGCTCTGAGCCACCCAGTTTGGGGCGTACCGATCCAAACCTTCTATCAACCCCTACCACCCCCACCATGCAGCATTCAATAAAAAGATGAAAAAAAAGGCTCAATTAAACACCACCCTTACCCCCGACTTGCAATTTCTAGAGATAAGCCCCCAACTCTGGGCTCAACTGCTTGAAGCACCTTCCCCGCTCAATCGACACTGCTTGCCAACAAGCATCCTCTCTCTCTCTCTCTCTATCTCTCTCTCTCTCTCTCCCTCCCCCACCACTAGGGTTAGGGTTTCCCTTGGCCCTCCCCCCCCCCCACCTCTCTCTCTGCTAAGGTTAGGGTTTAACCCTCAATCCTCCTTTCCTCCACCTTCCTCCCTCTCCCTCTCTCCTTTTCTCCCCCTCCCTCTCCCTATTTTCGGTGCACTTCAGAATGGTGTGGTACCAAACCAATCACTGGTCAATATAACCTCCGATACCATTTCAGCCAACCTTGGTTAGGATGAAACTTTTTATCAATAAGGATCCAATGCACCATCCAGTAGTAAGGAAAATGGCTAATATGTGTGCTAGTATAAATATGATGTGGAAGCCACAGCATCACACATGTTATGGTACAAAGAATACCTAGAGTGTAGAGATCATACATAATGCATTTATGTAAAAGAAAACCATTTTGTATTGCAAGACGTTAAAATAGTGAGATTAGGTTGTCAAAAATAAGAATATGGTAACAAAAATATCAATAGGATTATTTCCAAATTATAGTTTTTTTTACCTTCCATACATTCTATAAAAAATTATAGTAACAATCAATACTTGAAGCATTAGAATCAAAGCAATGCATGGTTATAAAATAATATGGCTACCTAATTAGATCCAAATAAAGCCATAACAGGTTCATTATGCATGTGCTGACAAGGTCTTTTCATAGAGCTATATTACTATGAAAACAGATTGTAGCTTTTAGCCAAAAAGCAATTTTTGATAAAAACTGCATTTTGATGTCAAAAGCTGCTTCGAGACAAAGTAATTTTTTGTTTGGTTGTTAACATTCCAAAGCTGTTCTAAAGCTATAAAAATAATTTGTTGTATATTTGGTTAACAGACCCAAAAGCTACTTTTGAATGATAAAATGACCAAAAAGGACATATCTAAAATGATTCTAAAATTGTTTTGATATAAAAATTCTTATTTTTTTATCAACTTCTTTTTATACATTTTTTAATCTTAATAAAATATAGGGTGGGTCTCTCCTCCATTTTTCAAATATATATATATTATAGAGAGAGAGAGAGGTAGATTGGGCTCCGCTCGATCGGATCCCAGTTCATATCCGGTCAGATCCCGGCCGTTGGATCAGCGCTCATCTCCGAGAATAGACGTCTGAAAAGGCGTATTTTCAGGGCTGAAAAAACAGGCGCGCACCTACACCTGAGAAAAAAAAGAAACACCTATTTTTTCAGCCTGAAGACGCCTTTAGGGCTGAAAAAAAATTTGAGGTGGTTTTTTTTCCAATCCTGAAGGCTCCTTCAGGGCTGAAAAAACTAAAAAAAAAAAAAAAAAAAAAAAACCGGGGCTTCAACGCCTAAAAAAACATCTTTAGTTTTTTTTTCAAGCGCAGGCACGCACCTATTTTTTTTCCGCCCTGAAGGCGCGTCTGTTCAGAGATGCGCGCTAATCCAATGGCCGGATATATATATATATTGTCTATTATATTTTTGCCTAAAAGTTATCTATAAACTTTCTTATTTCTTTCGAAATTTCCTTCAGATGGAGATGAGAGGAGATTAATCTGAAAAAAGAGTCCTGATACACAGCGTAGTCGTTAAAAAGGAATGCCGATGGAGATAAGAGGAGATTAATCTAAAGAAAGAAAAAGTCTTGATACATAAGGAAGTCGAACAAAATAGGATGTAGATAGAGATGAAAGGAGATTAATAATCTAGAAGTCGGAAAAAAAATGACATAGATGGAGATGAGAGTAGATTAATCGAGGATAGACGGAGATGATAAGAGATAAATCTAAAGAAAGAAAGAATCTTGATAGACAAGAAAGTAGAAAAAAGGGATCTGCGAGGGGTATTAAGAGAGTAACACATATTTTTTTAAAAAAAACTAACTCTCTACAAATGTGATATTTAGCTTGAGGCGCTGCGTCTATGAGAAGCAGGAGAGGTCAGCTTTACATGAACCACATTTTGAGAGATCGCGATTCAAAATTACTTTTGAGTTGTAGCCAACCATTCAAATTTCTGCATTTAGATCCAGAATTAATTTTGGCAAGTACAAATGCACACCCAAACATGCACTAAGAATCTTTAACTATCCTATTAATTATAAGAAAAATCCTTATTTGGTATTAACACTCTCTTTTTTTTGGTAAGACGGAGTACTCATACATTGCGGGTGTGAATACAACCAAAAAGATCAAAAAGGAGAATGTCACGAAGTGCCCACGGCACCTCAGCCAACTCAATCCACACCACTCCTCCAGAATGCTCAACCACAAAGGAGACCATCCAGTCAGCCACACTGTTGACCTCACGGTAGATGTGCGGTATTAACACTCTTCAACTTCTCATAGTATTATCCATTTTAGAAAATGATTATTTAAAAGGAAAAAAAAGCAATACCTTCAAAGCTTCTCTACAAATGTATGCTATCTGGGATTCATCTAAAGGTTCCTCAGTGACATTCATCAAGTCAGCAACACTTCCACCACCACAATACTCCATCACTATCTGCATGCAAATGAAAATCCATATTTTAATTAAAAACCACATATACACCAAAAATCAAAAAGGTGCAAAAGTTCATTCTAAATGTGCCACTAATGCTATATAATAATGCTCTATGAATCAAATATGACATGGAGACTCATGTTACATTTAATGCTCAGACCAATTTCCAAATTTAGATAAGATAGAAGAAAGCCAACTTCCACCACCAGCTTAGCACGGATTTCTAAAGGCTAACTGATCCAATTTGATTTATATATACTAAGAAGTCACTGCAAATTAACACAGGCAGACACATAAGGTGTGGTGATTTTGAATAGCCAACTAGGCATTAAATAGATTAACAAAAAGTACAAAGTACAGTGTTTTCCATCCCCTTTATAAAATATTTTTCTCAGATTTGAGAAATTTTTCTATGAAATAATGAGCCTGCAAACAGCTCAATAAGGATATATAACAAACACTGAGTTGCTGAAAAAAAAAATGCAACATAAATTCAGTTACCACAGATCTAAAGTTGATGTCCAATTAGGGCATAGTAACAACCAACTGAAAAGTTCATAGCGACGGCTTCAGCCATGTAAGAAAATTACTTAGGCTCATTCAATTCTGGCAAAATGAAGTGATGCAGGAAATGTTCCACCATGCTGTTCTTCTAGATGCAAGAGAAATGTTGCAACAATTGCACTATAGGTTACACAGAAATGATTACAAGATCTTCATGAAAAAGGTTTATTACCTTCTAATTCATCTACCTCCTAGTAATCCAATAAATTCATAAGATTTCTGATGAAAAATAGTAATAACAACAATAATAATTTATAACTGAGATGCAATTACTTTCAGGCATTACAAACAATATCTGTTTTTTAACATGAACTAATGGCAAAGCTCAAAAAGAGCTCAAATTGCACAATTTTTGGGCGCCCCAATACCCAAGTCTATTTCTTTCTCAGAAGCATAAGAAGATGGATGTTTGTCAGCTCGATGCATGTGACAACTACAAGCAGAAGCTAACTTACATCCAAAATTTCCTCTTTTAAGTTTTAACCATGTTATGTCAGGTATTCGAAAAAAAAAATTGCTCAAACTTCTGAAGTAGTTGAATTTTAATTCCACTGAGGTATTCTTAGCATTATCTATTTTTTATGTACAAGATAATAAATTAAGTGGTGAAATTAAGAACTAATTGTGCTCTTCAAAAGTTCCTATTTCAAGGTGAACTCTGAGACTAAAGTAGCTACCAAAATTATTCGCCTTCTTATGGTATTTCCTTCTAACCATATTTTCAGAACCCAACAAGCAAGGAAAGAGGGAGTATAGGAACAAGAATCCTAGCAAACGTAGACAAGAAACCCAACAAATACCGACAATGATCATGAATAAGGGCTAATATCTTCCTCTGGTATGTCATGCACAGGACCAGCACCTTCACTGGTTAAGAATTGGGTAGAGTACTGTGACAAGAAGGATCTCAGACATGGTTTAAAATTTCACTAAGAAACTTCAGATTTTTGGATGGTTAATTCAATGCCTGGCATATGAATTATGTGCTTACTTCTTGGTCCAAGCTTGGTCATTTCAGCTAAAACCAGGAGGCAGGAAGTCAAGAACAGATTTGTTCACTAACATGTGACATCCATTTGTTGACCCGGTCCATTCAGCAAGAGCTCTTGCTTCACTTTTGCAGTGAACACCTTCAAGCAGAGTTCATAATCTAGACTCAGTGTTGGGGGACAAAAGCATTTTTCTTTTGCTGTTCACTAAATTTTTTTAAAAAAATCTTGTCGTGCCACGGATAACTGGAAACCATGCATGATTACCAGGTCCAAAAAATCTGCCTAGTTTAAGACCTTGGGCAAAATTTTGTTTCTCCATTAATAAATTTTGTTGGAGGAAAAAATCTATTGTAATATATAATATTGTGTGGATAGCATGCGTATCAGAAGCATGTATACAAACAAAAGAAAATGGTTCTTGATATAAACTGATTTATATCTATTTAAAATATTAAAGGGGAATTACATGTTTAGAGCATTCTAGCATCACATTAAGGAAAAGCTGATCTAAATCTACTCTTGTGAAATGTTAGTTTCAAGGCTTTTATTGTAATAAGATCATCTGGTGCATTCAGATCATGATGTCTTATGTTGTTCAGAGTTTGTTATATAATTATCAGTTTTTTTTAATAGAAAAGGTATCGTTTTTACTGAAATTTATGAATGTACTAAAGGTGGCATATTCCATCCAGCTCACAACATTGTATATACATAGATTTATATATTGCATTATGTACACATACATGCAATAAATGTGTTCTTATGCATCTTCATGTATATGATGTTGTGATGATCAAGACAGAAGCAAGGAAGAACATGAAGTAGGATTTATATATGTAAAGTGAAAACATGCATGAATTAAGTTTGTTAGATACTATACTTGTGTCAACCCAAGATTCTAGCATTTGAAGAACCAGATAATTTTAGACTTAAGAGCATGGGTCAGATTTACTCTATAACAGAATCTAATGAATACCAGAAAATAAAAAAGCCACTAGTATCATCAAGGGATAAGTGTTTGATAGGATAAGTTGAATAGTTCAGGTTGCACTTCTAATAGATGTCACACAAACTATTAAAAAACAAAAGGAAATTATCCATGTCAAATTTCAAAAGTGTGCGGTCATAATGTATGATCATACCCAAAGGTACTCCTCTCCTTGGTAGCTTCCAAAGTAGCGAACAACATTGGGATGACTACACTGCTGCAACATCTCAATTTCTCCTCGGATTTCTTCATATCCCTCTTCCTGAGCACAAATTTACCCATTTATACAGATCATTGTCCAGAAAACAGCTAGGAGACATTTTTTTGCATTATCCAATTTATTGTCTTCATGAAACAATTATTAGATAGATAGTAACTAATTTGTCAGATGAAATATTTCAAAATAAGCTCATGTAATCAATCACTTGAATTTAATATATCATATACATTCATAAGTCCTGTTGGTCATTAATTTGAAGATCTAAGGTTGCTGAAGACCCATATATGGAGCAAACTGAAGCATTAGAAAAGGGGAAGGAGGGGGGGGGGGAAGAGATTTGTCAGTTATGTCAGGATAAGTCAAACATATTGACAAGATTGCTATGGGATATAAAATTGCTAGTTTCTTTCCACTGAAGTTCCAAATAAATCTTTCTTCCCAGATGGCCAATCAAAAAGCATACCCTGGAATGTCCACAGTTTAACACTAGCAATTCTTCAAGGGCACAGACTATAGAAATACTTTAGTATTCCAAGGCCACTGGTCGAAAGTTTTAGAACAAGCAAACCTACGAACCTCAAGAGGGTGCCTACCAATTCATTAATATGGACTAATAACTTAGCTAACTAATTAAAATATTTATAATAAATAGCATGAAACATTTCACTTTAAACTTAAAAACATGAGTTGTTGACTAACTCTAATTTTAGCTTCAGTTGAAGGTCCAAAGACCACATCTGACAGAAAAAGGTCCATCAACTTGGCAGAAAATCAATTTCTTTACAATAAGAAATCAATGGCCCAACTCCAGTACCATTTCCTGACATCACAAGTATCATACTTTATTCCCAATATCAAGTATTGTACTTTACTCTATATACTGTAGGCTTTTAAAACACAATTTTCAGTATCCTGAGTTTTAGTTATTATATGGAGCTGCAAGAAGCTTAAATCAGATAGGCTTTTGGTTTACGCTAAATTCATGTTTGAATCACGTGGACATAAAAAATAAAAAATAATAAAAAATAAAAAAAATATAAATCAAGCTTGAATTACTTCTATTCAAGTCATATTATAGTGTCCAAGATTTGATTTATTAATGAGGTTTTTCAGGTCAAGAATAGCTTGAATACAAAACCATAAGAAACATGTCTGTGTTGAATTATTTACTTGCAACTGAACCCTGCAAGAAAAAAAAGGCAATTATAACATATGAGAACCATCAACAACCCGTTCTGCACAACATCATTGAGCAACTACAGTGAGTTACCATTAACAATAGAAATAGGTGATTAACTACCGTAAAGTCATTACTCACAACTAATTAGTTCCTTAAACTCAAAGATGGCAAGATTGAGTTAGCAAAGCATATTGTATTAGTATTAAGTTGTTTAATGTTCAGATTAGGTCTCATATGGTTCACATCAGATCAATTCTAGAAACAGACAACTTTTGTTTTGATTCAGGCCTAGTCAAGATGGTTTCAGTTGGACCAGAACATCTTTGGGACAGTTAAACTGGAAACAGGGCAATTCAGCACACTTGCAGCACTTCCATTGTGGATCATGGTTTGACACTATGCATGTAGAAAATGATAGCAGAAGTTTCAAAGAGAAAATATGAGACAAGAAACATACCCCTTCAGTCAGTGATATGACTTTGACAGCAACAAGCTCTGAAGTCTTCAGATCTCTAGCTTTATAGACTGCACCATATGAACCCTTTCCTGCACCCCCACCCACACCCAAAAATTAAAAATAAAAAAAAATAAAAAAAATAAAAAAAATAAAAATGCAAAGCCAATCAAACAGGACAGAATATGAACAAAGAAGCAATCTTGTATCTAAATCAAACCCATTATAAAATTCAAGATAGTTCTTCATTGAACACTACTAGCTGCACATATACAACAAGTTCAAGGCATGAAAGTTTTAATATCTGACAGCATACACATGGAAAATGAATTTTGAACTAGAAAACAATTCATCTCATGCATTTCTTGGACAATTTTTTTAACCGCATTTATGTGAAATACTTTCAAATGTCAATCAATTTAGAAAGATGTACGCAAAATATTAGAAAGATAATCAAGAGGATAGCAGCGCAAATTGAAGAATTGGCTCTGGACTTGAGGAACATAGACACTCAGAATAAGTAGAACAATTCCCAGTATGGTACAGTATGTCTTAAGATGGAAAAAGAAACTATTTTTCCTGTGATAAGCAGTTTCAATTAAAAGGAAGCTATTTTTGTGGCAAAGGAATATTGGAAGGACATAAGGATTTACCAAGCTCAAGGAACACTCTATCCTCCTGAACTTGGTCATATTCCATTATTTATCAAATTGGAACCACTTCCAGCTGAAAGCATTATTCTTGCGGGACTACCGTGGCAAAGATTGCTCCTTTACCGCAAGAATCAGAGACCTAATAAGCTAAATACACTCAAGGAAGAGTCTTTCCTCCTGGACAGGGTCATATGTTTTTAAGTATCGGAATTAGAATCCAACAATGTCGAGTGGAAGTAACGTTCTCGGAACTCAGAACTAACCAGTCTTCAGCAGCTGCCCATGACAAAGATTTTTAATGCCAGCACAAATAACAAAGTTTTCCAAAGACTCACCGAGCTCGTGAAGTAGTTCATACTTTGTGGATGGATCCTCCTTGGCGACGCTATCAGGGACGGAACTCACCGATGCTTTCCTCCTCGCCTGCTGCTGCTGCTGTCTCCACTCCTCCCCGTGGAACTGGCCGAACCCTCCCGGCTCCCCCGCCCTCATGGTCTCCACCACCCCACTCATGAACGGCGACCCGAATCCCCCTCCGCCGCTGCCGACGGCCCTCCGGACAACGGTCCCCGACACGGACTCCCTCGGGCTTCCCGTCCTAGAGGTGGACCGCATCAAGAAAGTAGAGTAGGGGTCATCGGGCTCGGACCGGCTCCGGGGGCTGGCGCGCTGGAGATCCAGGAAAGGGGAGCGGAGAGGCCGGCGGGCAGTGGGGGAGGGGGAGGGGCGGGCGTCGCGCCTGACGATGACGGTTCCGGAGAACCCTAGACCCGAATCCTCGTCCTCCTCGTCGTCGTCGACGGCGGCGCCGAAGTCCTTGGGTACGCGCTGGAGGAGGGGAGGGAGGGAGGAGGCGTCCTCCTCCTCCTCGTCGTCCTGCGGCGACGAGCCGTCCTCGTTGTCGGATCCGTCGTCGTGGATGACGACAGTGGAGTAGATGTCGGATCTCCTCCCACGGTGGGCGCGAGAGGAGGAGGACCGAGGAGAGGAAGCCATGAGAGAGAGAGAGAGAGAGAGAGAAGGGGCGAGAGGGGTTTTATAGGCGAGTCGAACTTACGAGCTGGGATCAGTGACTCGGTGGCGTCACTCGCCACCTCCCTGCTGGAGGACCGAAACCTTGGAATCGTCGTCAAAAGAGACATTACGAGGAAGCCAGCTGTCGATCATTGAGGGAAACGTTCATAATCTTAAATTCTAGTTGGAATCTGATGACAAAATCTCTACCAAGATTTGAGATGCCTTGGAGAAGTTGAGATATTTTCTTGGATTTTTTTGATTCTCCGTATGAATTGAAGAGGTTCGGATGTTGGATTCATATCAGCCATCGCATCCAACGGACAATGATGAATGATGAATCCCTGCAACAGAATCTGATCCAATGACTAGAAAGGATCCATGCTGTTTCCTTTTTTTTATTTTTTTGGAAGGATTCATGCTCATTTGAGAGAGTATTAATTGTAACAATCTAATGATTGGATTTTTTTTTTTTTTTTTGGGTAGAAAAAAAAAACTGGATTGTTGTAATTAAGCAAGAGGATGAATTAATGGTTGTGATCCCGTATGATAAATGCACTTTCATTTTTAAATGGTGTTCTTCTCTTAATTATCTGTAAAGCAAGATTTAAGCTAATAAAAGTACTTTCATTAAAATGGAATCGGGATATGTGTAAACAGGGTTGTCAATTGATGAGATTAAGTCGGATTCCAGACCAAGTCAAGTTGACATAAAAGTTTTAGAGAAAACAGCCTATCTAAATCTTAATTACCCTACTTGGCTTGCATGACCTATTTAAAAGACTAAGTAAAGCTGGATCGATTTTTTCATTTGTTTTGTAAATCTTATTTGTCATAAATAAATAGATCATAAATAGATTTAAATGGATCATAAACAAGTTCACTCGGCTTCACCTGATTATTAAACAAGTCTAAATAGCTTAATTAGGTCCAAAGTACTCAAATTGAACTTGATTTATTCAATAAACAGTTGCAATCCAGTCAAATTTATTTGTGACCAAAATTATTTATATTAAATCTAAACTTGCTTATTACATTCGTTTCTGTTGGAAAATGTTACTCCACCACCCGATTTACCAGCATTGTGACCAATTGATCATCGATTTTCGACAAACATTCGCTGACACAACGACGGAAATGCCGATGCATTACCATCTGATGGACGTGCAGTTCAACAAAATCGACTAACCATTGGCTAGAAATTATTTGGACAGCCATCAATCGCCCTTTCTCGAGCCATCCGATCGATCATTATTCGGTCTTAGGTCTTCCGACCGATCGACGATCGGTCGGCAGAGAGTCAACTAGCCAACCGACCGATAATCGATCGGTCCTAATCAACTGACTGACAGCCGATCGGCATAGAATCAGCCTACCAATCGATGATCGATCGGCCTCAAATCAGCCGATTGACCAAGGAAGCTCTCCAAATAATCCATTCGGCTCTCGATTGGTCCTACAAAACTGCTTTTGAGAAGAGGGCAATGATAATTAGTGGATATTTTAAATCATTTATCCACGATCACACTATACTAAAAAAAAAAGGACCCACGTGCTCAGCGGTTATCACTTTGACATCTATAAAAGGGAACTAACCTAGTCAGTTTAAGTGATCTAATCTCTTTTAGAGCAACTTCTGCCATTTTGCTCTCTGATTTTTATTTGACCAATTCACTCTACTAACTTAAGCATCGAAGGATCCCCATTAGAGCCAACTCCGATCAGTGCGGACTTATCTTATAGATTTTTCAACGTTCAATCGCAGGCATGGGTGGATTGACCATAACAGATTGGCGTGCCAAGAAAGGGAAGGCAAATCAGGAATCAAACATTATAAATAGCAAAGACTCATGCTCGAAACTCATCCAGCTCTGCCGACCAGTTATCCTGATGAGAAGCACTTCCTTCTCCACTGTCGTCAGTGGCGAAACCAAATTTTCGCATCCAGCAGTTACGGTGGACGCGCAAGCCCAGCAACTGGTTGTATTGATGCAATAGGTCCAAATGCTGATGGAAGCTGTTCACAGCCTCCAACAGCAATCATGTGCGGTGGCAGAAGGCCCAATGATGTAAGCTGTACCATCTAGGCATAGCCGCCGCATCTCGAGGTGCTCTGCCACCCCCTCATTGAAATGATCATCTCAACGTTCTCGTTGAATGGAAACCCCATCTTCTTGCCATTCACGAAGAGACACCCACCAGTCACAACACTCTATTTCTCCATCCGCTAATCGGAGTTTGCATAAGGAAAATGGCCTCGGAACTCAACCACCTTCTCCTCCACTAGTTTTTCAGGAGGATTGATGCCTGAGACATCTCGCTAGCGATGGTTCGACAACTATGAGCAAAAGCTCAAAGAAATCAACCATTGGTTGGCCCGAATCTAGGAGGATGCAATAGGAGGATCCTCCGAAGGTCTCCATGTCAGACTACTCCTCCTTTCTCCTCACGCATCTTGAACAAACCAATTCCATCATGGTTCAAGATGCTGCAAATGGAGCCATATGATGGCTCCATCGATCCAGTCGATCATCTCCAGAGCTATAAGATTCTCATGATGATCCAGGGGACGAATGACGCCCTCATGTGCATTGACTTTCTGGCCATCCTTCGAAAAGCTATTCGAGCCTGGTACTCTAAACTTCAATCGAAAAGCATCAATTCCTTCGGACAGCTTGAGGATTCCTTCGTGGCTCACTTCAGCACTAGTAGGAGGATGCCACGAACTTCAAACACCCTCTTCTTGATCAAACAAGGAGAGGGAGAGACTCTTCGGGCCTTCGTGGCGCGTTTTAATACTGCCATGCTTAAGGTCCGAAATCTCAATGAGGATGTGGCCATCTCAGTCATGAAGTAGGGTCAGCGGAGCTTTTGGTTCACTTATTTGTTGGACAAGAACCATCCCCGGACCTATCCTAAGCTTTTAGAACACACGGATAAGTATATTCGCATAGAAGAAGATGCTTCTGGCCAGCGCCAATCAAACGAAAAGGGTCAGAAAAAGAAAAAATAGTGGAAGAACGACGTTCCTATTGGACTAAGCTAGTCGACTCCAAACAGAGAAATAGTCTTCTTCCGATTGAATCTAATACTGACTAATATGAAAAGTTGATACGATACTTATATTCCTCTTTTCACACCGCGTGCGCAAATCTTGATGGAGATCAAAAGAGAGAATTACCTTCACCGACCCGCATCGATGAAGAACCGAGAGAAGGATAAGAAGAAGTACTGTCAGTTCCATCATGACTACGACCATGATACCGAATAGTGCTTCTAATTAAAAGATGAGATCGAGGCTCTCATCCGGCAGGAATTTCTTGCCAAATATCGGCTTGATCATCCAACTCAGCTTGATGCCGATCAACCACCAACATCAGAGGAGATTTAGCAAAATCGACCGACAGCTGGGATGATCAACATGATTTTTGGGTGATCAAGAGCTGGGGGGCAACATCCAAAGAAGGATCGGCCAAGAAACGACGATCCGATGAACCTATCTATTTTTCAGATGATGATGTAAGGAGAATTCAAACTTTCCATGATGATGTTGTTGTCATCTCGGCAATGATAGCAAACTATGATGTAAAGAGAATCCTCGTCGATAATGAAAGTTTGACTATTGTTTTATTTTACTCTGCTTTCTCTCGAATGAAATTATTGATGGAACACCTCCGAAGAGTTCCTATCTCTTTAATCAGATTTACAGGAGATGCCATCGATGTTGAGGGAGAAATAGATCTTCCATTGACTACGGCGATAAAACCTTGATAAAGCACTATCGTCTTAACTTTCATGGTCGTTAGAGTCCCGTCGACATACAATGCCATATTTGGAAGATCAGAACTCAATGCCCTTAAGGCGATAGTATTGACATATCATTTATTAGTCCAGTTTTCGACCAAGGCCAGAGTCAGAGAGATGCAAGGCGACCAACAAATCGCTCAACATTGTCTCATAATTACCGCAAAGGAGAATAAGTCGGAAGGCTCTTCACCATTGGAAGGACTTGATTAGCATAAAGATGAAAAGCAAGGTGAACCGATCAAACAGTTGGTCTCCATCCTGATGCAAGAGAACGACCTGACTAAGGTTGTTCAAATCGGATCGCACCTTCAGACAATGGAGCGTGAACAGCTAGTTCAGTTGCTAAGGGCCAACGCCAATGTGTTCGCTTGGTCGACAACCAACATGCCAGGCATACCTCCAAAAATAATTATTCACCGACTGAATGTTAATTCGAATGTCAAGTTGATAAGACAGAAGAAGCGATCATTTACTCTCGAACAATAAAAGGTCATCGACGAAAAGATAGACAAACTTCTCGCAGCAAACCTTATTAGAGAGGCCCATTACCTCGATTGGCTTGCCAATGTTGTCATGATAAGAAAAGCCAAGGAGAAATGGTGTATCTACATCGACTATACCAACCTGAATGAGGCATGCCCGAAGGATAGTTTTTCACTCTCGAAGATCGATCAGCTGGTCGATGCGACATCGAAACATCGACTCTTGAGCTTCATGGATGCTTTTACGAGCTACAACCAGATCTGAATGGCATCCGAAGATGAAGAACATACTGCCTTCGTCACAGATAAAGGAATTTATTGCTATAAAGTTATGCCATTCGGACTCAAAAATGTAGGAGCAACCTACCAACGGTTGGTAAATAAGATTTTCAAGCCATAAATTGGAAGAAACATAGAAGTATATGTCGATGATATGCTGGTAAAAAGCACTCAAAGTTAGGACCATGTTCAAAACTTAGAAGAAGCTTTCGACATATTCCGACGACACCGGATGAAGCTAAATTCGACCAAATGTGCCTTCGGAGTGACAGTCAGAAAGTTTCTCAATTTTCTTATTTTACAATGAGGAATCGAGGTAAATCTTGAGAAGATAAAGGCGATTATTGACATGAAACATCTAACTTCAAAGGAGGTGCAACAGCTCAATGAAAAAATCATTGTGCTCAGTCGGTTTATCTCTAAGTCTATCAAAAGATGTCTTCTTTTCTTCAAAACTCTACGGCAGACTAAAGATTTTTCATAGACTGACGAATGTCGATGGTCCTTCGAAGAATTGAAGAAATACCTAATGACTCCTCCATTGCTCGTAAAGCCGATGGAAGGAGAAGCCTTATACTTATACCTGGCCACATCCGACGAAGCTATTGGTTCGATTTTGGTCAGAGAAGATGAAAGTTGGGTATAGCACCCCATATACTATGTAAGTAAGGTGCTCCATAATGCTGAAACCAGATACTCAAAGGCGGAGAAGATGATCTATGCCTTGATTATTTCAACGCAACGGCTTTGGCCCTACTTCCAAGTCCACATAGTGCACGTTTTAACTGACCAACCTCTAAAGTCGATTCTGCATCGATCAGATATCTTGGATAGAATGGCAAAATGGACGATAAAGCTCAGCAAATTCGACATTTAATATCGCCTTCGTCCATCAATGAAAGCCCAGGTTCTAGCCGATTTCATTGCTAAATATACCATTTCGGACGATAAGCCCGATCAAGAGGAAATAACTCATAAGTCGGTAGGAAACATCCTTGAAATCGATCATAAGTTGGCTTGGGTGTTACACGTCGATGGGGCGTCAAATGCTCTCGAAAGCGATGCGGAACTCATCTTAGCAAGCACCGATGGAATAGTCATCAAGTATGTCCTCCGATTTAATTTTGAAGCTTTGAACAATCAAGCTGAATATGAAGTTCTTCTAGCCGATTTGAAAATCGCTAGAAAGCTCGATATCGAAGAACTAAAAATATTCACCGACTCTCAACTCATCGCGGAACAAGTTAAAGGCTACTTTGAAGCTCGCAATCTCATAATGCAAAAGTACTTGGAGAAGGTCAAAGATCAAACTTCTACCTTCAAATACTTCGACATCACATACATCCCTAGAGTAGAGAATGCTCGGGCCGACGCACTCTCTCGACTCACCGTCACCATCCCTAACGAACTTGGCCGAATCTACATTAAATACCTCGACGTGCCAAGTATCAAAAGGATGGAAGAAGTATTACAGATCAATGATAAGCCGAGTTAGATGGATTTAATTATCAAGTACCTAGTCGAAGGAATCCTATCCGATAATCCATCTAAAGCAAAATATTTAAGATGGACGGCCTTGCAATATATCATGATGGACGGACGACTCTGAAGAAAAATTCTGATTTCTCGGTCCAGGTTCGTTCAGATCTAATCAAATCAAGAGATATATTTCAAAAAAAATTTTCTTTGATTTGTATCAGATCTGAGATATTTTAGATCTGATTCTTATTATTTTAATAAATAAAATAAAATAAAAATAAATTAAATCAAATTTAATTTATCTGATTTGGATAATCCAATTACCCATTGATGATCCTGTATGCAGCGAAAGGTTCTGGATCTAGCCACGCAAGCACCTGCCCTCTACCGATATCTACTCGGACTGGATCTAGAGATCCTCTTCTTCTCTATCACACCTCCAAAAACTAGATCTGGATCTGATCTGGAGGATCTTCAAAACTTTTTTTGAAGATCAGTAGTCGTCCTTTGCAGTAGTGCAGCCTTCTTGCTTTTGATCGCCTTTCTTTGATCTGGATCGCACCAACCAAGGTCCAAAACTCCTTTTGGACGTGGAGAGGAGAGGGGAGAAGTGGTTTGGCATGGAGGAAGGAGGAGGAGAGGCAGCCTTGGGGCATGGGAAAACTCTGATCTCAATCCATCTTTGAGTTGGGCGCAGGGTCTTATTTATAGACTAGCTGTGATCCAACTCCTCTTCTTCCCAACCAATCACAACCCTTTGTGAAATCAGATCTAAATCTGATTGGTGGGAATAGAGTCCCCTGGATTCCTCCTTAGAGGGTGCCTAAGACCAGTCAAAGTTGGTTCTTAGGAGAACTCTAATTGGAATCCAAAAAGGAGATGGAGTCCCTTGTCCAACAAGGACTCCTAGGCGCCTCCAACTTGGGCACACGCCAAGGGTGGCGTGCGCCCTCCTCCTTGCCAGGTTCTGGCAGGGGGACAGGCCCCCACCAGCTCTCCAATAGGTGCATGACATGTGGTCAAAAGTCAAAGTGTCAATGGTCAACATTTGACCAGTCAAAGGTAGACTTTTGACCAAAGTCAAAGGAACAAGAAATGGCAGGTGACCAAAAATGGCAGGTAATGTCTTACAAAATAAGACAACCTTTTCTGACTTGGACAACCTCCAGTCAGACCATAGTGAAGGCCTCTGATTGAGCACAAACTCCTTTGGCTCAGTCAGGACAACTTATTTATGATAGTAAAAGAAGAACGTTAGGTTCAATCGAGTGCTAGCACGATTTTCTTGAACCTAATTGAATCTCATTCAGATCAATTGAACTAGATCAGTTCAATTGATGATCACCAGATTCAAACCCTTGTTTGTGTGACCCAGTTAGGTTCAGTTCTGTATGGTAATGGGATATGTCATGATCTCTATCATCGACATCATCGAAACTCCTTTCGATGGATCAGAACTCTTCTGATTCGAACAGCTAGAATGATCGATCATCTAAATCATTCTAATTGCTCCCAAAATCCACCAGTGACACCTAGCAGTATATGGTGGCAACCCATCAGAGCTGAATGCGAACCTCTTGGTGCAGCTACCTGTGTGATTAAGTTCTTCTATCTTGAGCCCCGATCAGATTAGGGTTAAGGTGAACTCGTCAAACCCTAGTCTCTGTCATATGATGTAATCATTCGATTCAAGTCCAATGTGAAAATCTAAATAGAAACTCTTTCTATTATTTCACTCTGCCATGGCCATGGGACTTCTGGACTTGATTCTCATGATCATCATAGGGCTGCTCCTCTACCACCGAGGTAGATAGATTCCATCTTGATGCAATCCAGTTCCTACAATGAACATGCTATAGCCAACATACACCTCAGGGTTCCATATGGCTAGGAGACCGAGTAATGGTGTAGTCAAACTATAACACCCTCAAGGTGAACTGCCGATGCACCTCAGGTCAAAGAACCAGACACACACTACTGCAGCATCGAGTCAGTCATTGACGAGAAGGTAGACTTCCCTAATGACTACTCGAGGTGGTCACGCTCAGTGCCCTCGTTCTCTAACGAGTACCTGTACTCTCGCTCCGGTGTCTCCACACCGTAGACTCAAGACTCATCTACTAAAGAGAAGCGATTGTACACCAACCTTTCGGATCAATCACCATCCTCGTGATGATCCTATGGTCGGGAGCATTTTATGAGTTAATAATGATTATTCATGTCTTAAATTTTCAACTCTTGAAAATATGAATTATCATTACCATTAACTCAAAGGATGTATCACAGACACTAAATACACATATGTGATAGAAAATAACCCATTTTATTGATTATAGTCAAAATTATAATTTTGCCCCTAGAAGTGTATTACAAGTGTCAGCCAATTCTGGCTTCTAGGGCACATATATCTAACAATCTCCCACTTGTCCTAAAGCCAATTGGCTACAAGTCTAAGTCCCATCTTCTCAAGGTGGGCTTCGATCTTCTGCTGGCCCAACGGCTTTGTAAGTGGGTCTGCCACATTATCTGTGGAGTTGACTCTCTTGACCTCGACGTAACCCTTCTCGAGGTAATCGCGGATGAGGTGGTATCGCCGCTCAATGTGCTTGGATTTTCTGGTGAGACCTCGGCTCCTTAGCAAGGGCTATGGCGCCATTATTGTCGCAGTATAGAGGAATGGCATCTGATGGCATTACTCCAATTTCTGCAGCAAACTTCTTGTACCAGAATGCTTCCTTCGCAGCCTCTGATGCAGCGATATATTCTGCTTCCATGGTGGAATCTGCTATCACCGTTTGCTTGGAACTCTTCCAGCTGACAGCACCACCATTGCACACAAACAGACTCCCAGATGTCGACTTTCGATCATCTATATCGGACATGAAATCCGAGTCTGTGTATCCCTGGACTTGGAGTTCTCCATTACCAAAGACCAACATCATATCCTTAGTTCTTCTCAAGTACTTAAGGATACATTTCACAGAAGTCCAGTGTTCTTCACCTGGATTTGACTGATATCTGCTTGTGACACTCACAGCATGGGCTATATCAGGTCGTGTACATAGCATGGCATACATGAGGCTCCCTATTGCAGAAGCATAAGGGATCTTGCTCATGCACGTTCTATTTCCTCAGGTGTGCTAGGGCACATCTTCTTGGAAAGATGAATACCATGTCTGAAGGGTATTAATCCCCTCTTAGAGTTTTCCATACTAAACCTCTTTAGTACTTTCTCTATGTACATCTTCTGTGAAAGTCCTAGCATCCTATTCGGTCTATCCCTATAGACCTTAATTCCTAGAATAAAGGATGCTTCACCTAGGTCTTTCATGGAGAATTCCTTGGACAACCATAATTTGACTGTTGTCAATCATGGGAATATCATTCCCAATAAGGAGGATGTCATCCACGTACAATACGAGGAAGACAACAGCGCTCCCACTGACCTTTTTGAAAACACATGGTTCCTCTTCATTTTTGATGAAACCAAACTTTTTGATCACATCATTGAAATGAGTGTTCCAGCTCCGAGATGCTTGCTTAAGTCCATATATGGACCTTTGCAGCTTGCAAACCTTGTGATCAGTATCACTGGATGTGAAACCTAGCGGCTGTTCCATATAGATATCTTCCTCAAGATATCCATTTAAGAATGCCATTTTCACACGTCCATTTGCCATATTTCATAATCGAAATAGGCTGCAACGGCAAGCAATGTGCGGATGGATTTTAGCATAGCCACTGGGGAAAAGGTATCCTGATAGTCAATGCCTTCGCGTTGACTATAACCTTTTGCCACTAGTCTAGCCTTGAATGTCTCCACATTCCCATCTGCACCAATCTTTCTCTTGAAGATCCATTTACACCCAATAGGTACTATACCTTCTGGTGGATCTACCAAGGTCCAGACTTGGTTTGAGTGCATCGAGTCAATTTCTGACTGCATTGCCTCTAGCCATTTCTCGGAGTCGATATCTGATATCGCCTCGTTGTAGGTTTTGGGATCATCACCATGAGCACCATTACCTACGAGGAACATTTTCTCTACTTCCTCTGAAATAATACCTAAGTATCTTTCAGGGGGATGGAAAACTCTTTCCGATCTACGAGGTGGAGGAGGTAGTGTTCTTATTGGCTCAACCTGATTTGGTTCCAATTGGTCCTTAGCTCGTTGTACTTGTGAGACTTTCTCATCAAGCTTAATCTGCTTTCCAATGCCGCTATCTTGAATAAACTATTTTTCAAGAAAGATGGCATGTCGACTCACAATCACATTGTGGTCTTCTGGAATGTAGAAATAGTATCCTAATGACTCTTTAGGATATCCTATGAATCGAGCTCTAAAGGACCTAAACTCTAACTTGTCCGCTTGTTGTCTTTTGACATGAGCCGGACAACCCCAAATTCTGAGATGACTCAGACTTGGTTTCTTACCGTGCCATATCTCATACGGTGTGGTAGGAACGGTTTTAGAGGGAACCCTATTCAGTAGATAAATTGAAGTTAACAATGAATGTCCCCAAAGAAAATCAGGGAAGGTCTGTGAAGCTCATCATGGATCGAACCATATCCAATAGAGTCCGATTTCTCCATTCTGAAACCCCGTTGAGTTGAGGTGTTCCTGGTGGAGTCCATTGAGAGACTATGCCATTTTTCTTGAGATAGTCTAGGAATTTCGGCTAAGGTATTCACCTCCTCGATCTGATCGAAGAACCTTAATGGGTTTTTCAGTTTGTTTTTCTACTTCATGTCTGAATTCTTTGAACTTTTCAAAAGCTTCAGACTTGTGTCTCATAAGATACACATACCCATACCTAGACAGATCATCGGTAAAGGTAATGAAGTAGACAAAATTGCCTCTAGCCGGCACATCAAATGGGCCGCACACATCAGTATGTACTAGGGCAAGGAGATCTGTGGCCCTCTCCCCATGTCCAACAAAAGGGAGTTTGGTCATTTTGCCTTGAAGACAAGATTCACAAGTTGGATATGACTCGAAAGTCAATGGACTCAATAGCCCATTTTTCTCCAATTTGTTGATCCTATCTTCTGCTATATGACCTAATCTCAGGTGCCATAGATATCTATCATTTGGACTATCCCTAGGTCGTTTGGCATTCACGTTTTGCTCGATAGTTAGAATAGGTACATCAATATGTAGCTGATAAAGACCATTAATAAGGAAACCATTTGCAATTTTATTTCTTTCATAAAGAATGTTACAATGGTCCTTAAAGAAGGTAATCACATAGCCTTCTTGTGCTAAGCATGAAACAGAAATCAAATTCCTGCTAGCTGCAGGCACATAATAACAGTCTTTCAAAACTAAGTCTAAACCAGATGGTAATCGAAGAGGGTATGTTCCCACGGCTACTGCAGCAACTCTTGCTCCATTACCGATGCGTAGGATCATGTCTCCATCCCTCAGCCTCCTGCTATCCTCAAGACCCTGCATGGAAGTGCACAGATGAGCACTAGAACCAGAGTCAAGCACCCAACTGGATGCAGAAGAAACCGTAAGGTTAGACTCAATAACGAGCATACCTCCAGAAGGACCTTCCTTCTTGTTCTTCAGGGTGGCCAGGTAAGTAGGGCAGTTCCGCTTCCAATGGCCGTCGCTGTTGCAATGGAAACACTTTCCTTTGACATCGGCCTTTCTTCTTCGGCTCTGCCTTCTTCTTCTTTGATCCTTCCACCTTTTGCTTTTTCACAGACTTCTTTTTCTTTCCATAAGACTTTCTTTTGGAAGAAGTCCATTCCATAGCAAGAACTGAGCCTTTAGAACCTTTCATAGAAAGCTCAGCGGTAACCAGCATATTCATTAATTCGGCCAAGGAATTTTGAAGTTTATGCATGTGGTAATTCATGATGAATTGCCCATATGCATCAGTCAAGGATTGCAGAATAATATCGTTCTGCAGATCCAAGTCTAACTTCACACCGAGCTTCTCAAGCTCTTCCATGTCCTTGATCATTGTCAGACAGTGATCTTGGACTGACTGCCCATCACGCATCTTAGCCTTAAAAAGTCATTTCGTGACTTGATATTTGGCTGCGCGACTCTGTTCACCAAACATCTCCTGCAGGTGAGCCAACATTTGGCGAGCAGTCCCGATATCTTCATGTTGGCGCTGGAGCTCATCAGACATCGAGCCCAACATGTAATATCTGGCCTTATTATCTTCGTCTATCCATTTTTTCAGAGACGCTCTCTGTTCAATGGATGGACGGGCTGGTAAGGTGGGAGGGTCCTGGTCCAAAACATGGGTTAACTTCTCGAAACCCAAAACTAATTTTGTAGTTCCTGAGCCAATCTTTATAATTGGGTCCAGTCAGTCTATGTGTGTCCAGGATACGTGCCAATGGGTTGGACGCAGACATTTTTCTGTAGAGAGTCAAAGATTCTAGTTAGATACTGTAATTTTGACTTGACCAATTTGTTTAGGAATTTTATTTTTAAACAAATTAGCTCCCACTATTTTCTCGGATCCCTACACTCCCTCTGTAGAGATGCGAAAATCTCCACGATTAATGATTTCTAGTGGGTGGTGCGGTCTCACCAACTGACTCATCACCTCACCTAACAGTTATTGGTGATGGGTTAGCCAATGAGTGAACAACTCTTGTTCAATGATTCTCTAATCATGGTGCACCCAAACTTGGTCTCTAATTCATGAATCTCACCGTATCCGAAATATTGATCCACTCCTTAGTTAAGTCAGACCCACCATTTGCATAGACTGGATTCCTAATTGAGTCTCTCACCGTATCCGAAATATTGAGCCCAACTCATCCTCCAGCCCATAGCATCCAATGCCTAATAGACATGGTTGCATCTTTTCGGTGCAACTGAGCCACTGTATCCAGCCGAGAACAATCAACCCCGGGAAGGGCCCGCACATCTACAATGGTGGAAGACCTCAGACTTAATCTTTTCTTAGGGAGAATTGATTCAGGTCTCATTAAACTAGACTTGGCATAGTCATAACAATTATGACTAACCTAGTGGCATGGGTTAGCTCGGATTATTGACCACCTCAGATCAGAACTGTGTCAACAGATATGGCCAGGTAAGTGAGATCGGTGGAAGGAATATGCCATTAACTCGTACAAGAATGCATTCAGGTCGAGTAGCTTCCAATTAAAAACCAGTCGGTCGTATGTGCCAAACTTACCTTAGACACCAAATTGTTGAGTCAGAACCAATTGGGTTAGCCTACAATCCAGACTCTAACCTCTGAGCCTAATTAGGTCTTGCTTGATCGTGACTCGATCTTGACCCAGACTTAATCCTATTAGGCTGGTCAATTTAAGCATTGTTGATCCCATCTAACCAACTCTTGATTCGGTTTGATCAACCGCTTAGACCTAATTGAGCTACCCAAGCCCGAACCCAGTATTATGAATATGTCTTAGATCTGAAATTCTCAATTTTAGACCTAATTAATATTTCATAAACTTAATTCTTAATTAAGTAGGGTTCATAAACAAAATATGCACAATAAATCCTAGGGTTTCAGGATCTAGGGTTTTGCAGAAAGTAAGTTTTGGATTTCTGATTAAGGACGAACACGCAGCACCCCTACACATCATAAGAACACCCCATCGAATGGGAAGAGAGGGCCTTTAAACCCTTCTTCGTTCTTATGACCGGACGGCCAAGAGGAACGCCTTAATCAGGAACATGCAATACTACAAAATAGTTTTAGATCTATATCATATATCTCATATACAAATTAGATCTAATCATGGCATATTTTGCATACATCTCATGTATCGAATCATGCATATTTTTCAGATCTAAATTATCTCATAATAATCTAAAAAATTAGATTTAAATTGATCTAATCAAAATAAATTCTAATCTAGACAATTATGTAGAACTATTCTACAACTAGTCTAGACATGCATCAATCATATCTCATATGATATTTAAAATTAAATAATTTTTATTTGCTATTTTTTAGATGTTATTATAACACTTATAATATCAAAAAATAGTAAATAAATAGATCTAAAATATGATTTAATCAGATTAAATTAAAAACATGCAAGACTATTCTATAGAACTATTCTATTTTAGAACTAGTCATGCATATTTCCTAATCTTAGATCCAAATCATTTAATTTTAATTTTTTTCTGATTTCAGATCTGATCACATCTCATGTGACATCTAAAATCATTTATTTTCTAATTAAAATAAATTTAAAATTAGATCTAAATAATTTAGAACCTTGGCTCTGATACCAGTTGAAGGAAAATCCTGATTTTTCGGATCCAGGTTCGTTCAGATCTGATCAGATCAAGAGATATATTTCAAAAATTTTTTTCTTTGATCTATATCAGATCTTGAGATATTTTAGATCTAATTCTTATTATTTTAATAAATAAAATAAAATAAGATAAATTAAATCAAATTTAATTTACCTGATTTGGGTAATCCTATTACCCTGTTGATGATCCTGTATTGCAGCGGAAGGTTCTGGATCTAGCCACGCAAGCGCCTGGCCTCTACCGGTATCCACTTGGGTTGGATCTGGAGATCCTCTTCTTCTCTATCATGTCTCCAAAAATTCAGATCTGGATCTGATCTGGAGGATCTTCAAAACTCCTTTTGAAGATCAGCAGTCGTCCTTTGCAGCAGCGCAGCCTTCTTGCTTTTGATCGCCTTTCTTTGATCTGGAATCGCACCAACCAAGTCCAAAAACTTTTGGACGTGGAGAGGAGAGGAGAAGAAGCTTTGGCATGGAGGAGGAGGAGGGAGAGGCAGCCTTGGGGCGTATGGAAACTCTGATCTCAATCAATCTTTGAGTTGGGCGCAGGGTCTTATTTATAGACTAGCTGTGATCCAACTCCTCTTCTTCCCAACCAATCACAACCCTTTGTGAAATCAGATCTAAATCTGATTGGTGGAATAGAGTCCCCTGGATTCCTCCTTAGAGGGTGCCTAAGACCAGTCAAACTGGATTCTTAGAAGAACTCTAATTGGAATCCAAAAGGGAGGTGGAGTCCTTGTCCAACAAGGACTCCTAGGCGCCTCCAACTTGGGCGCACGCCACCCTAGGGTGGCGTGCGCCCTTCCTCCTTGCCAGGTTCTGGCAGGGGGACAGGCCCCCACCAGCTCTCCAATAGGTGCATGACATGTGGTCAAAAGTCAAAGTGTCAATGGTCAACGTTTGACCAGTCAAAGGTAGACTTTTGACCAAAGTCAAAGAACAAGAAATGGCAGGTGACCAAAAATGGCAGGTAATGTCTTACAAAATAAGACAACCTTTTCTGACTTGGACAACCTCCAGTCAGACCATATGAAGGCCTCTGATTGAGCACAAACTCCTTTGGCTCAGTCAGGACAACTTATTTATGATAGCAAAAGAAGAACGTTAGGTTCAATCGAGTGCTAGCACGATTTTCTTGAACCTAATTGAATCTCATTCAGATCAATTGAACTAGATCAGTTCAATTGATGATCACCAGATTCAAACCCTTGTTTGTGTGACCCAGTTAGGTTCAGTTCTGTATGGTAATGGGATATGTCATGATCTCTATCATCGACATCATCGAAACTCCTTTCGATGGATCAGAACTCTTCTGATTCGAACAGCTAGAATGATCGATCATCTAAATCATTCTAATTGCTCCCAAAATCCACCAGTGACACCTAGCAGTATATGGTGGCAACCCATCAGAGCTGAATGCGAACCTCTTGGTGCAGCTACCTGTGTGATTCAGTTCTTCTATCTTGAGCCCCGATCAGATTAGGGTTAAGGTAAACTCGTCAAACCCTAGTCTCTCTGTCATATGATGTAATCATTCGATTCGAGTCCAATGTGAAAATCTAAATAGAAACTCTTTCTATTATTTCACTCTGCCATGGCCATGGACTTCTGGACTTGATTCTCATGATCATCATAGGGCTGCTCCTCTACCACCGAGGTAGATAGATTCCATCTTGATGCAATCCAGTTCCTACAATGAACATGCTATAGCCAACATACACCTCAGGGTTCCATATGGCTAGGAGACCGAGTAATGGTGTAGTCAAACTATAACACCCTCAAGGTGAACTGCCGATGCACCTCAGGTCAAAGAACCAGACACACTACTGCAGCATCGAGTCAGTCATTGACGAGAAGGTAGACTCCCTAATGACTACTCAAGGTGGTCACGCTCAGTGCCCTCGTTCTCTAACGAGTATCTGTACTCTCGCTTCGGTGTCTCCACACCGTAGACTCAAGACTCATTTACTAAAGAAAAGCGATTGTACGCCAACCTTCTGAATCAATCACCATTCTCGTGATGATCCTATGGTCGGAAGCATTTTATGAGTTAACAATGATTATTCATGTCTTAAATTTTCAACTCTTGAAAATATGAATTATCATTACCATTAACTCAAAGGATGTATCACAGATACTAAATACACATATGTGATAGAAAATAACCCATTTTATTCATTATAGTCAAAATTATAATTTTGCCCCTAGAAGTGTATTACAAGTGTATTTAACAACCAATCAATAAAGGACGATCGATGATCAGTATTTTAGCAACCTCCAATCGGACATCTTAAACTGACCACTTTCTACGATAAAACTACCGACTGGTTGACCAACGAATGATGTCGATGCATAACTTTCTTACAAATGATGAAAAAAGAAAAGCATCAAACTTTTGGTTGTGAACTAGTTGGTTTGCCCCGGCTAGTAAAGAACACAATCCTAATCGATTTGGCCATGGCCGAATCGAAGGATGTTTGGCCCGCACCCGATCATCATGCAGTTCTGTAAATTGATCAAGTGTCGGACGATAAAAAATTGATCAAAGGTCGGTTAGAAATCGATCCATGGTTGGCTTATACCCGATTATCAAGCACTTCGATTTAATATGAGTTGGTAAAATATCGACTAAAAGTCTGTTAAAAATTGACTAAGGGTTGGCTTGTCCCCGACCTATGAGTATCTCAATGAATGACTAAGTATTGGCTAGTTAGAAAATCTGACTCTAAGTCAGTTTAAAAGATAGCCGATGGTTGGTTAAATAAAATCGACAGAAGAACGGCTAATAATTGCTTAATCAAAGTATTTGCAGTTATGATGGAAGATAAATTTGCACAACAAAAGATAAATGCAAACAAAGCTTTCATTACCGTGAAAGAGAAGTTACAAAATGGACCGTTGGTCCTTACAAAATTTGAACTATCAGTTTCAAAAGAAAGCAAAATATAAATCTACTCGATGATTGGCTACTTCGAAGGTTGATCGGGAATGGTCATAACTTCGATCATCGGTGCAGCGTCCATCGACGAAAAGAGTTCAGTCGGAGTAGTTCCTTGGCCCTCCGATGGAGCTTCAGCAGATGACGGGAGAGCCGAACCCATTAGTGCAGAAGGACCCGATGTACCCTCGATCGAAGCCATGGGAGTTGCGAGAATAGCTGACTCAATTGGAATAAAGATAGTGGTGGGGGCACCATCGTCTGCCGGGCCCGCGGGTGATCCATCGTCGCCTCTCTCTTCCTCTCCTTCAATGCCTGGGACGATGATGCTACTGAGATCAAGATCAGGAAAGAGCTGCTGAGCAGCATCCTGACCATCACTGAATTCGATCCAATAGAAAGCTTCACTTTCTTGAAGGATCAAGATCTTCAAGTCGAATGAGGCCTTAAATTCCTCGATGCCCACCTCTTTCATTCGATTGAGATCCTGCCATAGAACTTGAATCTCCATTTTGGCCGAAGATGCCTCTCCATCAGCAAACTGCCATTTTCTACGATAATCCTTCACCTCTTTAGCCCAATTATCGTGGTCGTTCTTCAATTTCTCCACCGCATGTTTCTTCTTTTTAGCACGATTTTTTTGGGCCTTCACCTCCTCTTGACCCGACTTAAGATTGGATAGAATCGACTCAAGTTTGGACCTAGCGGACCCAAGCTCAATCCTGAGATGGAAGACTTCCTCGAACAGAGTGTTCTTCCGAGTGGCGGCATCCCTTTGTAAATGCGCCAACTGACGGACCGTCGAATCATGTTCAAGCATTTGCGGTCGATACAGAGTCAGAACACGCATGTCAAAAAGTAGTCATTTTACGATAGACTGACTTAAGTTTAGCCATATCGTGAGTCTATTGTTCAAAGAAAACAAAACAAATTAGTCAAAAAAATGGAGGGGGGGGAGGCAAAATGGATGGTCAACTTATCCCAATGAAAGTCGGATAGAATAAGCCGAACAATTTGGCCAAAATCTGACTCCTCCTAGACTTTCGATCAGTCAGGAGAAGAATGGCACGGACCAAGTTTCTCACCAACTGAGGGTCAGAAAGTGCTGACCCACATTCTGGGATCCGAACGTCGATTCGTTTAGAATTCGTATATCCTTGGCTGGAAGTATCACTTCTAGCCGGTGCAGAAGAAATCGGCACCTTCCCTTTTCCTTTGGCAAACGACTACTCGAGAGGTGCCAACATCCACTCGAGTGTGGAGAGAGATGATGAATGCCCCCGATGAACTAGAGTTGATTGCAGGATGGGCGCAGTAACGATAAGCTGAGCTCCTGACATAGGTGCGACAATCGGTACATCGATGATGATGATGTCCTCCTCCGACCACTTTGATCATCGTGTGTGTAAGACTGTTAATTACAGTATAGACAGCCAGAGATCCATCTGCTAGCGCATGCATAATTAGTGATATAATGAGAGGATGCTCAAACATAAGAAGTGTAGTTACGATTCCACAATAGACAACTTTTATTTCAAAAGTGAAATATAAAATGATTGAAATTATTTCTCTAAGTAGAGTATTGAACTAAAGCTGTAAATGATCATTCTGCAAACTCTCTAATTATGCCTTATTTTAACATTGAAAAAAACACAATTATGAATCGCACTACCTCAAAATGATTTGAGACAGAGTCGTGTATCTCCGTGCAAAGCTCTATAACTATTCTTTTCGTTCGCAAGTAGCAAATTAGTCTAAGCACTTACTAATACAAATAATTTAGAAAAAATCCGACGATATACTGCATCCCGTAAGCAATGAATAGTTAATAAGAACATCATGAGATGATACAGAAAATCAAAACATAGATACAACAAAAATATAAAAAGAAATTAGCTAACGATTGATACTACTTTTTTACCTTGAGCATAATACTCTATGAACAGGAAGGATAAGAGTATATGTGAAGGCATCGACAGCTTCATTGATTCCACAGTATTGGTCGAAAAGTTATAAAAAAAATCGATTGTATATGGAAAAAGTCGAGAGATTCTTCCAACCATAATTTTGACCCACCAATTACTCGGATTAGAAAACCACTTGACGAGTATAGCGCTTCAAATAGATAATAGAATTTTAAAATAATTAAGTATTCTGAAATAGCTAATATATCATCTCATCACGAAATCTATAATATATCTCTTTTCACGTATAATGACATATTCATAATTTGATTTATTCATTATCTATTCACAATTTATTTGATAATAAGCACCTATTGAGTTTAAGAATTAGGTATTATAATTAAATGAAATAAAAATATTGGTTATCTTATTAAATCATGATTAGAAATTTAGATCATATTGAATATATGATTCTCATTTTGAGGTTTTATTTAATAAGAATTAGTCCCTAATTACACTATTTATGAGTAAATAGATAGTTTAATTATTAATATCTAAATATAAATAAACTATACTATACCTGATAATGCTGAATTTTTTATATATAGTGAGTAAAAAACGAAGGGCAAAAGAAAGGTATATTATAAATTAAATTATAAGATATCACAATAAGATAAGAGATCTTAGTAAAGTAATATTTTAACTAGAAAATTATAGATATAAAAATCGATCGAAAACACACAAAGCACAAAAGAGAGATAAACCTACAATTAAGATATAAAAGATTACCTGATATGGAGTCTGATAAAACTGCTAATCAATTAGTTAGAGTTTTTCATAAAACATGAAATCCGTTTCGTTAAAAAATATTAATAATATAGTAAAAAAATGTTATCTATTGCTATCCTTTCGTTAGAACACTTCTTCCAAACTCACGGAAACCTAGGTATCCCCAAAAGCGGGATGAAGATAATCTATTCTAATATCCAATTCATCTTAGCTAATTGTAAAAATATCCGTTACCAAGAAACATATAAAGGTAGAAGGTAGCGACCTTCCACTCACATCCCTCTGCGTTTACTATTATATGCGAATCCATTTGTATAAACAAAAACCTGAAAAAAGATCTCTACCAGGAACTATTATAGTTATTAAATTATCCCGAATAGTAGAATTCCAAATCTACCAAATCTTACCAAGATCTTTCAATACCACATAAGTGTATATAATCATATGGTAGCACTCTGCTCGGGTGTACCCTTTCGAACGAAAAGACCATTCAACGCTCCAGATTCCAAGTACATCGAGCACATATACAGCTCGGATTACATGAGATAAGATAAAATAATACTATAATTAGAAAATTTCTCACTATAATTCTCAAAAGAAAAAAAAAAGAAAGTATGCTCACAACATAACGGCTTATTCATGAAGAACCAAAAAAAATATCACTGAGAATCATAAAAGATTTGAACCTCTGTTAGATAATCAGATATGTACCATCCAATGTAACTAGCCTTCATTTATGAATGCAAAAGACGAAGAGTGATGTAATGAAAAAAGCTCTATTATCCAAAGAGTAAGCCAGATGGGTTATTGTACTGTTTCTCTTTATAACCAGCATAGTGTTTAAGTTTAATAGAACAGTAAATAATCATATCGACATAACCAGTTTGACAGAGAATAATCAATCCAAAATTAATTCACCTTTATAATTCGATACAACATCGATATATCCTTCTCAGACCATGCTAACACCTAATTGCATCTAGTACGTGATCTACATTTACCCTAATATTTTACAGGAACCACTTTATATTGCATCTTCATATGTGATATGACTCAATTAATTCACTATATCACTTGTAAAATATTGAATGAGGTCTAATATGATGATGCATCCTTATGCTCGATTTACCATACCTGTACTCTTACATCAAACACATAAAGATTCCATTCCATAGCAAGAAACTGAGCTTTAGAACCCTTTCATAGAAAGCTCGCGGTAAACCAAGCATATTCATTAATTCGACGCAAGGATTCTAAGTTATGCATGTGATAATTCATAGATGAAATTGCCGATATGCATCAGTCAAGGATTGCAAATAAATATGTTCTGCAGGTCCAAAGTCAACTTACAACCGAGCTTCTCAAGCTCTTCCATGTCCTTGATCATTGTCAAAGACAGGATCCTAGATCTGCACTGCCCATTCATGCACTTAGCCAAAAAGTCGTTTCTGTGACTTGATCTTTGGCTGCGGCGCTCTGTTCAGCAAACATCTCCTTAAGCTGGAGGCTGAGCCAACATTTGCGAGCAGTCCCGATATATCTTCATGTTGGCCGGATTCTGACCAGCAACATCTGAGCCCACATGTATATCTGGCCTTATTATCTTCGTCTAATCTCATTTTTTCAAGAGATGCTCTCTAGTTCAAACATGATGGACGAGCTGGTAAGTGGAGGGTCCTGTCCAAAACATGGTGTTAACTTCATCATAACTCAAAATTAATTTGTAAGTTCCTGAGACCAATCTTATAATTAGGTTCCAGTCAAGTCTAATGTGTGTCTAGGATACCGTGCCATGAGTTGGAACGCAAGCATATCATTTCTGAAGAGTCAAGAGAATCTAGTTAGATACGTAATTTTGACTTGACGCAATTTGTTTAACAATTTATTTTAAATAAATTAGCCTTCCATCTATTTATTCCTCGATCCCTATACTTCTTGTAGAGATCGAAAAAATCTCTCGCATAGATGATTTCTAGTGGAGTGGTCGGTCTCAACCAACTGACCAATCACACCTCACCTAACAGTAATGGTGATGGTTACATGAGTGAACAATCTTAGTTCCAATGATTCTCTAATACATCGGTGCCCCAAACTTGAGTCTTTAAATTCATGAATCTAGCCGTATACGACCGGAATATTGATCAACTTCTTAGTTAAGTAGACACCACCATTTGCATAAGACTCGGTTACTAATTGGTTCTATCTCACCAGCAGTATGATCCGAAATTTGAGCCCAACCATCCTCGACAGCCCAGTAGCAATAAGTCCTAGAATTAGACATGGTATGGCGATCTTCAGGTGCAACTGAGAGCCACTGTATCCAGACCGAGAACAATAACCTCGGGAAGCGGCTCGTCATGCTACAATCGGTGGATAGAACCTCAGAACTTAATCTTTTCTTTAGGAAGAATTGATTTCAGGTCTCATATAACTAGGACTGGCTTAAGTCATATACAATTATGAACTAATCCTAGTGCATGGGTTACTCGTGAATTGACCACCTCAAATAGAACTGTGTCAACAGTATATGGCCAGGTCAAGTGACGATACGGTGGGAAGGAATATAGCCGTTAACTCAACAAGAAGCATTCGAGTCGAGTAGCTTCCAATTAAAAATCAGTCGGTCCGTATGTGCCAAACTTACCTTAGACACTAATTGTTGAGTAGAAATCAATTGGGTTAGCCTACTAAAGTCCAGCTCTTAACACTGCTGGCCTTAATTAGGGTCTGCTTGATCGGACTTACGATTCTGCCCAGACTTAACATCCTAATTAAATGTGGTCAATAAACGCATTTGATCCCCTCTCTAACCAACCTCTTGATTCGGGTTGATCAACCGCTTAGACCTAATTGAGCTACCCAAGCCCGAAACCAGTTATTATGAAATATGTCTTAATCGTGAAATTACTCAATTTTAGATCTAATCTAATATTTCATAAACTTAATCTTAATTAGTTGGGTTCAATAAAACAAAAATAGCACAATATCCTGATTATCGGATCTAGATTTTGCAGAAAGTAAGTTTTGGTTTCTGATTAAGAGACGAACACGCAGCACCCTACACTCATAAGAACACCCCACTTCGATAGAGAGGGCCTTTAAATGCCTTCTTCCGTTCTTATCGAACCGGACGGCCAAGAGGAAGCCTTAATCAGGAACAATGCAATATCTACAAAATACGTTATAGATCTATATCAACTATATTAACTCATATACAAATTTAGATCTAATCAGGCATATTTTGGCATAACATCTCAATGTATCGAAATCATGCATATTTTTCAGAATCTAAAGTTATCTATCAAATAATCTTAAAAATATTTCGATTTAAATGATCTAATTCAAAATAAATTCCTAATCTAGACAATATGATAAACTATTCTACAACTAGTCTAGACATGCATCAATCAATATCTCATATGATGTTAAAATTAATAATTTTTTTGATTTTTTCAGATATATTATTATACAACGTTATAAGATCAAAAATAGTAAATAAAAAGAATCTAAAATATAATTAATCAGATTAATACAAAGACATGCAAGACTATTCCTATATGAACATATCACTTCTTAAAACTAGTCAATGCATATTTCCTCAATGTCTGTAGATCCAAATCATTAATTTTAATTTTTCGATTTCAATCTATCACATCTATGTACATCCTAAATTACTTATTTCTATTAAACATAAATTTAAAATTAGAATCTAAATAATTTTAAACCATACTCTGATACTCATTGAAGGAAATCCTATTTTTTCGGTCCCAGGTTTCGTTCAGATGCTGTTAGATCAAGAGATATATTTCAAAATTATTTTCTTTGAATCTCATCAATCTGAAATATTCTAGATCTAGATTATTGAATTTTTTAATAAATAAAATAAAATAAGATTAAATTAAATCAAATTAATTTACCTGATTTGGGTAATCCATATACCGCTTAGATGACTGATTGCAGCGAAGGTTCTGGATCTAGCCACGCAAAGCACCTGACCTCTATCCGGAATCACCTTACGGCTTGATTCTAGAGATCCATCTTTCCTTCCTACACAGTACTCCAAAAATCAATCTGGATCTGATCTAGAAGATCGCTCAAAAACTCTTTTGAAGATCAATGCTATGTCCTTTTGCAGTAGGTCAGCCTTCCTTGCTTTGATCAACCTTTCTTGATCTGATCGCAACCAAAACTAAAGTCCAAACTACTTTTGGACGTGGAGAGCAAGGGGAGAAGAAGACTTGGCATGTGGAAGGAGGGGAAGAAAAGGCTCCTTGGGGCGAGCGGAAATCTCTAATTTCGAATCATCTTAGGTTGGGCAACAGGGTCTTAGTATTATAGACACCTCGTGATCGCAACTCCTCTTCCTCTCAACAATCACAACTCCTTTGTGAAATCAGATTTAAATCTGATTGGATTGGAATTTAGATACGCCCTGATTCCTCCTTAGAGGGTGCTTTAAGACCAGTCAACTGATTCGTTTAGAAAACCTATTGGATCCAAAAGGGAGTGGAGTCCTTGCCAACAGGAACTCCTAGGCGCCTCCAACTTGGGCCACGCTAGCACTTGGCGTGCGCCCTTCCTCCCTTGCCAAGTTCTTGGCAGGAGGAGAAGCCCCCACCAGCTCTCGCAAATAGTGCTATGACATGGTCAAAAGTCAAAGTCAATGGTCAACGTTTGACCAGTCAAAGGGTAACTTTTTGACCAAAGTCAAAGAGAACAAGAAATGGCAGGCTGACCAAAAATGGAATAGTATTCTTAAAATAAGATACACCTTTTTGACTTGAACAACCTTCAAGTCCAGACCATATGAAGGCCTCTGATTGAGCATAAATCCTTTGGCTCAAGAATCGAGATAATTTATTTATGATAGCAAAAGAAGAACGTTAGTTCAATCGAGTGCTAGCATATTTTTTGAACCTCAATTGGAATTCAGATCAATTGAACTAGATCAGTTCAATTGATGATCACCAAAATTCAAACCTTGTTTGTGTGATCCAGTTAGGTTCAGTTCCTGTATGGTAATGGGATATGTCATGAATCTCTATCATCGACACATCGAAACTCCTTTCGATGGATCAGAACTCTTCTGATTCGAACAGCTAAAATGATCGATCATCTAAATCATTCTAATTACTCCAAATTCACACAGTGGGCACCTAGCAGTATATGGTGACAATCCATCAGAGCTGAATGCGACCCCTCTTGGTGCAGCTACCTGTGTGATTCAGTTCTTCTATCTTGAGCTCCAATCATATTAAGGTAAGGTAAACTCGTCAAACCAGTCGTCTATCATTGATGTAATCATTCGATTCGAGTCCGAATGTGAAAATCTAAAATAGAAACTCTTTCTATTATTTCACTCTCCAATGGCATGGACTTCTGGACTTGATTCTCATGATATACATAGGACTGCTCCCTCTACCACCGAGGTAGATAGGATTCCATCTTAATGCCATCCAGTTCTACAATGAACATGCTATGAGCAAACATACACCTCAGGTTCCATATGGCTAGGAGGACCGAGTAATGGTGTAGTCAAACTATAACACCCTCAAGGTGAACTCGATGCACCTCAGGTCAAAGAACCAGACACACTAACACAGCATCGAGTCATCATAGACGAGAAGGGTAGACTCCCTAATGACTACTCAAGGTGGTGCCAGCTCAGGTGCCCTCCGTTCGTCTAACGAGTATCTGTACTCTCGCTTCGTCGTGTCTCCACACCGTAGACTCACAGACTCATTTACTAAAGAAAGCGTTGTACGCCAACCTTCTGAATCAATCACCTATCTCGTGATGATCCTAATGGTCGGAGCTTTTATGAGTTAACAATGATTATTCATGTCTTAAATTTTCAACTCTTGAAAAATATGAATATCATTACATTAACTCAAAGGATGATCACAGATACTAAATACACATATGTGATAGAAAATACCCCATTTATTCCATTATAGGTCAAAATTATACAATTTGCCCTCTAGAATGTATCTACAAGTGTATTAACAACCAATCAATTAAAAAGGACGCGATATCAGCTATTGCTCCTAGCACCCCTCTCGGGACATCTTACAACTTTGACACTTTCTACGACATAAAACTACCGACTGGCTTGACCACGACTGATGTCGATGCATATAACTTTTACAAATGATGAAAAAGAGAAAAGCATCAACTTTGGTTGTGAACTAGTTGGTTTGCCCCGGCTAGTAAAGAACACAATCCTAATCGATTTGGCCATGGCCGATCGAAGGATGTTTTGGCCCGCACCGCCATCATCATGCAGTTCTGTAAAATTGATCAAGTGTCGGACGATAAAAAAAATTGATCAAAGGTCGTTAGAAATCGATCCATGGTTGGCTTATACCCGATTATCAAGCACTTCGATTTAATAATGAAGTTGGTAAAATATCGACTAAAAGTCTGTTAAAAATTGGACTAAGGGTTGGCTTGTCGCCCGACCTATGAGTATCTCAATGAATGACTAAGATTGGCTTAGTTAGAAAATCTGACTCTAAGTCAGTTTAAAAAGATAGCCGATGGTTGGTTAAATAAAATCGACAGAAGAACGGCTAATAATTGCTTAATCAAAGTATTTGCAGTTTTATGAGAAGATAAAATTTGCACCAACAAAAGATAATGCAAACAAAAGCTTTCCATTACCGTGAAGGAAGTTACAAAATGACCGTTGGTCCTTACAAAATGAAACTATCAGTTTCAAAAGAAAGCCAAAATATAAATCTACTCGAGTGATTGCACTTCGAAGGTTGATCGGGAATGGTCTAACTTCGATCATCGGTGCAGCAGTCCATCGACGAAAAAGAGTTCAGTCGGAGTAGTTCTTGGCCCTGCCGATGGAGCTTCAGCAGATGACGGGAGCCGAACATTAGTGCAGAAGGACCCGAATGTACCCTCGATCGAATGCCATGGGAGTTGCGAGAATAGCTGACTCAATTGAATAAAGATAGTGGTGGGGGCCACCATCGTCTGCCGGGCCCGCGGGTGATCCATCGTCGCCTCTCTCTTCCTCTCCTTCAATGCCTGGGGACGATGATGCTACTGAGATCAAGTATCAGAAAGAGCTGCTGAGCAGCATCCTGACCATCACTTGAATTCGATCAATAGAAAGCCTTCACTTTCTTGAAGGATCAAGATCTTCAAGTCGAATGAGGCCTTAAATTTCCTCGATGCCCACCTCTTTCATTCGATTGAGATCCTGCCATAGAACTTGAATCTCCATTTTTGGCCGAAGATCCTCTCGCATCAGCAAACTGCCATTTTCTACGATAATCCTTCACCTCTTTAGCCCAATTATCGTGGTCGTTCTTCAATTTCTCCACCGCATGTTTCTTCTTTTTAGCACATTTTTTTGGGCCTTCACCTCCTCTTGACTCGACTTAAGATTGGATAGAATCGACTCAAGTTTGGACCTAGGACCCAAGCTCATCCTGAGATGGAAGACTTCCTCGAACAGAGTGTTCTTCCGAGGTGCGGCATCCCTTTGTAAATGCGCCAACTGACGGACCGTCGAATCATGTTCAAGCAATTTGCGGTCGATACAGAGTCAGAACACGCATGTCAAAAAGTAGTCAATTTACGATAGACTGACTTTAAGTTAGCCAATATCGTGAGTCTATTGTTCAAAGAAAACAAAACAATTAGTCAAAAAAATGGAGGGGGGGAGGCAAAATGGATGGTCAACTTATCCCCAATGAAAGTCGGATAGAATAAGCCGAACAATTTGGCCAAAATCTGACTCCTCCTAGACTTTCGATCATCAGGAGAAGAAATGGCACGGACCAAGTTTCTCACCAAAACTGAGGGTCAGAAAGTGCTGACCCCACATTCGGGATCCGAACGTCGATTCGTTTAAGAATTCGTATATCCTTGGCTGAAGTTATCACTTCTAGCCGGTGCAGAAGAAATCGGCACCTTCCCTTTTCCTTTGGCAAACGACTACTCGAGAGGTGCCAACATCCACTCGAGTGTGGAGAGAGATGATGAATGCCCCCGATGAACTAGAGTTGATTGCAGGATGGGCGCAGTAACGATAAGCTGAGCTCCTGACATAGGTGCGACAATCGGTACATCGATGATGATGATGTCCTCCTCCGACCACGTGATGGTTGGAGGGGATTCAGAAGATGCAGAGGCCATCGGAGCACGCAAAGTGATGATGGGAGGCGCTACCAATGGAACATCAGTGGAATTAAGGATGATCAAAGGACTAGCTGCCCAACTCTTCTTTGGCATGCGCGATGAACCGGCGTCGAGCACTACTCTCTTTCGAGTAGCAAATTGGCGAACTTTCTCTACAAAAATTCCGACAAGAAGATGCATCCCTGTAAAGCAAAAAAATTAGATCAATATCGAAAATCAATTGAACGACAAAAAAAATAAAATTGTAGATACTACATATACCTACGGATAGTGCCGGACCATGTTTGGTATCGTATAGGGACTCTTCGATAATCAGCTCATTCTGCGGAGGAACCCTCATATCCTTCAATTGAAGAAAATCCTTTCGATCAGCTAGATCCACCCGACTATTCTCATTCGAAAGGATATTTGGCTCTTCCCACATTGATGGAAAGCCCTAGGAAGAAGGAGAATAAATAAAGAAAAATTGGGTCTTCCAATCATGGATGGACAATGGAAGATCAGTGATGAAAGAAAGTCCCTTCCTTGAAGTGAAATACCACCATCCGTCGGTCTTTAGATGGGATCGAAGGGCAAAGAAAGGTCTGAACAAAGAAAGTCGAGAAATTATCGGAATTAACCGACACAACAAAGCAAAAGAAACCAAAAGCCGAATGGAGTTCGACGCTAGCTGGGCTGAACAAATCCTATAATAGTCAAAAATGTTTTGCAGGAACTCCAAAACAGGAAACCTAAGGTCCGACCTAAGATTTTCTAAATAATAGGCTATAAAATCCGATGGAGGTGAGTTCACCCGACCGTCGGGATTGAAAACTAACAACTGAAAGTCCTCCAGAATTTGATACTAATCCCAAAGTCGCTCCACAACCAACATTGTCAGTGTGGAAGCTTCGACTGTCGGACCTTGCGACGAGCTACCACGACCAGCCATGCTTACAACTCAATAAAATAAATAGAAAGAAGTAAAAAAATGTCAAGAAAAAAGGTTCGAATCTCGAACCTAAAAACTAAAAGATAAGAGAACAACCAGATTTTCCAAAAGTTACTATTGAAAGCAACAGAAGAAAAACCTTCAAAGGGGGTCTAGTATATATAGGATCCACCGACGGTCGAGATACATAGAAGCCTCACCAGATGCTGACACATGTCAGTCGGAGACTGGCCGAACGTCAAATCCCTCAAGTCTTGAGACTATTGATGGCATCCATCGAGATGATCATTGAGATCCTCGAAGCGCCAGACAATAAATTTATTGAAGACCATGGTGATCATTAATGATAGACAGTAGAACGAAATTCAAAGTGATGCCACGTGTTAACCCCCTATGTTCGGTGCATTTAAGATAAATATACTCAA